>JAOWBC010000539.1:10710814-10778940 GCA_028566105.1 Hypoplectrus providencianus | reverse complement strand
TACAAAATAAATGCAACGTTTTAAAATATTTATAAAAAAAAAAAAAAAAAAAAAAGCCCAAGCACCCAAAGTCAGAAATATTGAGCTCCTCATTAGTTGAACTGTATCCAGCAGCTACTAGTGATTTTCTTGATACTTTCCCACTTAAACATATTTGCAGAAAGACACCAGTAGATCTAGATGAATGATTAAAACAGATGATGGTTAACGTAATGGTGTGAAAAACAAATGGATTCTGCTCTGGTGAGTTTTTATCGACCGAGAAAAAAAAGGGATGAGTCCGCAGGTGCTAACGAGATACTGAATAATAGAAAGACTGTATTTGTCATGTAGTTCAAGTGTCTATGGCCTTTAAGGTGCATTCCCTGATGGGTTGCAGCACTTATAAGGCAAAGATGCGAGGTTGAAGGAAGGTATTGACAATGTGTCTGGGAAAGAGACACCGATATACTGTGAAATCTCTGCTCAATCCACTCCTCTCCGAGTATCAATAGCAAAAAGTCCTCAGGGATCCCCACTTAGATCAAACTCTCCTTTGGAGCTTCGTATACTGCAAGGTTTGTAACAATTTTTAGCTCCATGTTCCCTAAGCCCTATGTTCCGTCAACTCTACAATTATATACCCATCCAAATTAGGCCACATTTCTCTTCAGTTCCTGGCCCATCCATAATGCTCATGATGCACTGTTGAGGTCAGGGTTAAGGTTTAGGGTTTTTTCCTTTGTCTGTGTTAAAAATGTATCTGTTTCTTTTTGTGAGTTATTACACCAGGAAAAATGGGCCTGGGGAAACGTAGGGCTGAGAAAACATGGGGCTAAGAACACATAGTGCTAAGGATCTATGTCTATGGTTGACAGACAAATTTACCTAACAGCTGTTGAACATAGTTGAACAATTAGGAGCTCAATGCCACATATTTCCCTGAGTAGTAGGTGGAGACCAAAATCTGAATTAAAATTAAATTTATATCTCTGGGTGGATCACATCATTATTCCAAAGGAATGCTATTGTTGCTCTTTATATCCTGGATGTGTAATCGTCAACTAACATATCAGCTATATCAACTGCAAACATGATCACAAACATGTTAATTTGAACATGTTCATACCTTGTTTTCACAGCACTAACTGCAGCCTTAATGCAAGTGACAAGGTTTCTGTACAAACAGCCTTTTAAACTGCAATGATGTAGCTTACAGTGAGTACAACATTTAAGTAATTCAGCCTTTTAATAGAATTCTGATACAAAATAACATGAGTTTAAAAGTGTGAAATATAGCACAGTATTAGATATGACTAAAGATGACAGACAGATCTACAAAATCTAATCTTTTATTTCTTTTTCTGTCTGAAGTGCAAAACATGGAAAATATGGAAAGTTTCTAGAACTTCCCATGGAAAGTTTTATGGAAGTTTTCACGATTTTTTTTTCTACCCCTTTTCAACCCTATCCATAATATCAACCAAGTGACAATCCTTGGAAGCACTGATAGAACTGTATTGAGAATATTTTTAGTGGTATCCTGTGTGTGTGTGTGTGTGTGTGTGTGTGTGTGTGTGTGTGTGTGTGTGTGTGTGTGTGTGTGTGTGTGTGTGTGTACTGCACCTGCATGAACTACATCTGACATTGAGCTGCAGAGCAGTAGTGATGGAGGAGGCTGGAGAGTGATAGATCAGCACAGAGAAAAAAAAAAAGGTGAGAAGCAGATTTCAGTTAAATGTGTGTGAGGTGGAGATCAGGACAGAGAGGATTAAAGAGTGAGTGTCATGTGGGTGTGTGTGAGAGGGAGAACGAGAGAGAACCTAGGTCTCTTAGGAGCTTTCTGCTGTCTTACAATGGAGGGGCAGGGATGAAAGAACAAAAGTAGATTTACACCACATGAGAATGAACTTTCCTTTTTTTTTTCGCTGCACGCAACATCGTATATGTCAGCTTGCTTGTTGTAAGAGGTTAAAAGACGATGGAGGAAAACTCTAAAATAGACGCACTGTACAGCATCTGAAAGCTGTGCCTGTCTTTGTGAGCAGCTGTGTAACTTCAGAGACTCATATGAGTGTGAGGATATTCTGGTGACTATTCTCAGCATTAATCAGAGCTTCCTGTGGCTAATACCTTGCATCACCTTCTTTAATCAGGGAAAAAGAGAGGATGGACAGACAAGATTGCAGCATCTCTTTTTAGAGTAATACACAAGAATACAAAATCATGTATTCTGAGTATGAATGTAATTTCCTTAAGTTCTATCTGTGGCAAAAGTTTTACTGCAGGATTGAAAACAAGCAAAGAACCAGAGACATAGCTGCTATGACCTTGACCTTTCAAACTCATTTATAATCACTGCACATCCACTCAAACATCCACTATTTCACCCTCTTGGAAACCTTTATTATTTTTTCAACCACGGTCACAAAACTTGTCAGTGTCATTGTTTGATGAGGGTCAGGCGGTCAGTTTGTAAGCATGTGTGTCTTTCACTTTATGGCTCCCTTTGATCACATGATTCTTGACCACCTCACAGGACAGTAAAGCTGTTCACATTCCCCATAAAATCTGTGTGGCTGGCTTTATCTACTCAGGAGGATCTCAGGGGAACACTACGATGTGTTAGGTGACCGTCATGTGACTGTCTGAGGTTGCCTAGCTGCACTATCACTAGTAACAAAGCTACATTGCTGGCCTTATACATAAATCTGGGCAAGAACCGGAACTAAACCAGTCACATAACTCAGTGGTGCCTCTTCAAGGACGCCTCAGGAATGAGCCCTCAGTACCAGAAGTAAGCAAGCATGTTTTGTAGTAGTTAGTATGTAGTTAGAAAACATATGTGTGTGTTAAAATTAGTTTGCTTTTTTGGGGGGGCATAAATAACGCATTGATATGTGATTTCACATTTTACACAACAACATCTCCTGGGTGAAAGTGCCGTGTTTGACTCATCCATCAACCCAGGCTTCTTCAACTGCAGACATCCGCACACGTTTGATTAGAATCATTTTTACGCACATAATGCAGTTTACTTGCATCAGCAAATGACTTATAAAAGACCAGGGTTATTATGATTGTTGCTTCAGCACAATGTCTTTTAATAGTCTCAAAGTCGTCTACCCTGTCTTACACACTCAGCTTCAAGCCTTTTGTGTGTGTCATACATATAACAACAGGAAAGAAAGAGTGCATGTGTTGGGGACTATTTTCAGCAGTAGATTTGGTGCACTAGTAAGTATTTACAGCAGGGCAAATTTCTCAAATTAATGCGCAGCACCCGTGTTCATTGTAATAAGGGAACATGTCAGCAAGTGCAACACTGGCTAATTGATGTGTTTTTTGGACAACAATAGAGCTCTATGGCACAGGGGAAAATTCTAAATTGGGCTTCAGCTACGCAGCCAATGCTTCTTAGTAGAATCAAGTTTTGGCTTGAGCCTCTTAAAGGGATTTTAACTCCCATCTCCTTAAATTTATAGAGCAAAATTGGCTGTAAATGCTATTGTTACACATCTTGCTATCATATGGATCTAGCAGGCTTGAGTCAGATAATCCAACAGCCAATACAGCCGACTTAACACTTAAAAGTGCCTGGAAACCACATTTGAGAAGTGATTTTAATGCCACTGCCCTCATGTTATCTCTTGCATTACATCCAGAGTGTGTTATTTGATAATTGGTGTTGTGTGTTTGATCAATCAGTGACAGTCGTCCCTGCAATCCTTTAGCACAAAGTCCCTGTATTGTCAGATAGTTTTTTGGGGGAGCAAGTTGTCCCCAGAACATGATAATAGAGCATAATGTAAATCCTGGTCCCTGTAACTGTAGCACATTGAGTTCCTAAAACTATTCTAGTCCCTGCAGAATACAGGCTTTAGATTTCTGGCTACTACTTATAGTGCCGGTAGTTGAGGTAGTAGTAAGAGTGACAAAGAATAACCCCTCATGACAATGTAAGGGCAGACCAATGATGTTTGATTTTCATTTTCCACATAACAGAATTTTTGCTCCATTGAAAATCTGGTCCAGTCAGTGAGACGAAGAAATGACAAAAAGTTGAGGGTATTTAAAAACCTCAGGATTCTTTGACAAAAAAATAAAAACATTTGGGGCTGAATCCACAGAAGCCAGCCCCGTGCTCTGTCCTTGGGAGGTTGTTGAATTTAGTTAGCAAGGCCACCATAAAGTAGTCTACCATTGCTTTCAGCTCGCCTAGCAAGTGACCCCCAGCAAGAAAAAAACATTCTTTTTATCCCTGGCGCAAAGCATGTGTGTCGCAGTGGATGGTAGTGTGTGTTATTAACAGCACGGGAGCTGTGGAGAGGGGTCACCAGGGAAACACATGGGGTCATGTCAGACTGTTCAAGCATTAGGCTGTGGCCGGGTATGTGTGGCCTTTCCAAGGGGTGACTAGGTTTCTGAGAAGCATGGAAAACACAGTGACAGGGTTAGACTGAAGAAGAGAGGGGGTCATGTGCCAGGCAGAGCATATGTGCGGGGGCGAACATGTTTTCGAATGTGACACGTGCGACAGTGCAAGGATGGGTGAGGCGAGGTGATCCATACCAGGTGTCACGTCGCCTGTGATAAAGCAGGCATGAGAGATCGCTGAGCCCTGTCTCTCTCTACCCTGGGGAGGACCAGGTGTATTAATATCCACACAGCAGCAGCCGTAACAACATAGAATGGATTCAAGACTCTTGAGTCCCACATAATATTTTACTGAACTTGTGTGGAAGCTTTAAGTTATCTGTTACAGAACAGCCTGCACATACACAGCATACTGACAGCAAATGTCTTTTTTTTACAACTGCAGGGCATACAATATAGATGTGGAGATGGAGTGGCTCTTCATCCTTCTCATTTCTCCTTTTTTTCCTGCCCTACAGATCTCTACATTTCTCCTCCCGCAGTCTGGCTTGCTCCCTGGTGTCGATGGAAATTCAGCAAACAGATTTTTCATGCTAGTGGAGTTTGCTCAGTTTTTATTCATTGACAGAATAATATGGTTTACTTCTGCTGTAAATTAAATAATTTGTCAAAGTTTTTCGTAAGTACAAGGGTCTTCTTGATATAAACCACAGTTTATTGTTCACACGGCATTGTTCCGAGCAGCCTCAAACATCAGTATAGTGTGCCATTTATTCTGTGACAAACTAGGTAATGTTTGGACGTCTTTATGGAGCTGGTAAGGCTATTCTTAATATAAGCGTTTATTGATCCCTTAAGTAATAATGAGCATCACCACACCTGCTAAAAAAGTAAAAAAAAGGAAGGGCTATTCAGACAGGACTAACAAGCGTATGTTTGCCTATAGCCCAGGTGCTTCTGCTGAGGGGGTCTCTGATTGGTTCTCTGCTCCTGCCACAGGTGCAAAGCTGAACAGCAGCATTTTTATGAAGACAGATGAAAGACAAAAGGCAGCCAGATGGATAAAGTCAAATGATCCATCTGGATGGAATATAAATAAAGTTTTCAAGAAAAACTAGTGTTTTACCCATAGATTGTAAAAAAAGAGGTGGACATGGTCACAATGACATTGCCCCTTCATTTGCACAAGTTCTTTTAAAATCCTCAATTCTGGCTATTTTGGCCATCGACCTGTTGGATTTTTGGAATTTATAACCATCTTAAGTTTTGAGGGTTAAGACACTAAGTGAACTTGAGAAGTATCTAGTTAGCCTGGTTAGCAGGCATTAAAACTAGCTTGTGGTTTGAAACTCATGGACTGCACTTTTGTCGTGCTTTTGCAACCACTCAGAGTGTTTTACATTAGGGACACCCTTCATTCAACCCCTTCACACACACATTCATACTGAGGGCCAAGGCTACCCTACGTGATTCCATCTGCAACCATCAGCAATTGATGCATACACCGATGACGCAGCATCAGGAGCAATTTGGGGTTCAGTATCTTGCCCATGGAAGCCAACAATCTTCCAGTCAGTGGGAGACCTCTCTGCCATCTGAGCCATGGTCACATTCTAGGACCTGGGACTTGATTTGGGCTATCTTTGTTGACTTAGGATTTGACTCAAGACTTGTTTGTCTTGACCTGGGACAAAACTGCAAAGGTTTGAGACTAACTCGGGACTTGACTTCCCAGTCTTGGCTGGGGACTTAAAGTGAAAAGGCCTGGAAAAAATAACATGTTCCCAACTCAGATACCAAATTGTAGCAACACATTTCTCATCATAAAAAGACTAAATGTGACTTTAAGAGCACCATTGGGGAAATAACAACCTATCCACCAAAGATAAAAACAATCCCAACATGTCCAGTTGGATGATGAGCTGTCCTGCACAGGTGAGTAGGTACATCAGACTGACCATGTGCACTGTGGTGAGGGATTTCTCCAGTGGCCCACTATCTAAAAAATACTGGGCTGTGTGAGTGGAAACATTCAGGCCCGTAATGAGTCAGATCAATCACCCCACAACGTTTGCAGGCCGGGGCTCAGCTGAAATTAGCCAAGCCGAAAGGCTCAAAGGGAAAGGAATTGAGCCAGGGTCCATGGAGACAGAGGAGTTAACCCACCAACCGCTACATGACTACCGACACTACAAGAGATTAGCTAGGACGAGAGCTTGACACTGTGTTGCTTCCTCTGAGCATTCCTCCTGCTGCTCTTTCTCTCCTCTTTTTCTTTTCTTCGTTTTTCACTCTGAGTTTATTTTTTTTATGTAGCCACCACTGCCTCAGACAAAACAAATCTTACACCCACATCTCTCGGCCGCATGTCTGGTGCCTTTTCTCCACCCTCCTGTCTTTTCCTTTTTTTCTTCCCTTTTTTCCCCATGCTTTTTTCATGATGTATTTTTCCCCTCTTGCTGAGTTATGTCTGCTCGCTTCGTGACCTTTTTTGTTTTGCCAGAGTCCTCCAACAATAGCATGACAAATAGCTGATAGGGAAGCAGATATTCTCTCGCTCAGAGGTTTGGACCTGGTTAAAATTACTTTCATGTGGAATTACTTCAGCCATCTATCCAAATTCCTCCTGTGCAAGTACAAATAGGCCCGTATATATGCAGGCCGCGTAATAACGCCGCCTCATTAGGTTATGCATTAAAGAAGAGGGGAGGAAAGGGGAAAATTTGAGTCTGAGTGTCGCCATATATCTCTGTGTATGAGATGGCTGGTTTATTTTTATCTAACCTGCTTTTGAAGCCTGAATTTACCAAGCAGCATCTTCACCAAACATCAACACAGAGTTTTAGGTGAATAACATCAGAGTTTTCCATAAGCGCCAACTGTTCACTTGTGCTGGCTGGCCACTATAGTGGGTGATATTACTTTAATTTTTAGTCATTATTTTAATTAACAAGTTGCTATCATTTTTTTTTTTTTTTTGCAATCTATGGTATGCCATAGTCTCATGAAATCCGGTAGAAAACAGTAGAATTTAAATAACTGCAGGCCTTACAACACGTAGCCATGTTATCTATTGAAAAAAGGTGCCCTTACATTCAGATTGACATTGTATCTTGTTGTGAATATGAACAGCTTGACATATACTGGAAATGATTACATTAGGATCAAAAACAAGAAAACTTTTTTCCAAACACAGCCAATCATCAAGTAAGTGCAACAACATAAGACATAGCATGTCAGCTAATATTTCTGACTGCAAGAAGCCAATTTTGTAAATCACTCGGGTTGAGGCCGAGCAGCTGGGAAATATCAGGGAGAAAACAGGAGATCATTTTCTCCTCTAAACATAATCTGGTATGTGCTTCCCTAAGCATATTTTTATGTCTCAGTCTTCCTCAAAACCTCCTCCCACAGTCCAAAACTCCAGTGCTAGTGGTGTAAACACTAACACGCCCTCGGTGCTACAGCTCCCAGTCCCAGTAGGCTAACTGGGCTGACCAGCATACAGCAGCTTAAGTTAGCAGGAGTTAGCACTTAAAATCTACTTTTGCAACAAGGAAAACTATGAGAAAATCTTAATAAACCAAGAGCTGAGGCAGAGCAGCCAGAGGACATTAAAGCCACTTCTTCCAGCAGTTTTTAACTAAACCAAGTTACATAATATCAATTTTCCCTAATATTACTGAGTGTAGCATCAAAATACTATTGAAGCTGTTTCATGGCAAAACAAATGCATGATGGTGTTTTTCACATTGAAAGTTAAAAAGGCTAGATACCATTAAGAAGTATATCACTCACGCAGTTCAAAAGGTTTCCTGTACTGAAGCACAAGTGTATGCTGTATGTTTGCTTTTGATGTGAATAAAAGGCGATAATTGATACATCTGCAGGAGAAAAAGTTATGTTCAGGTATTTATTTACAACAAGGTTGGACTATCTCTTTAGTCGATAACAAGAAGAGATTAGATCCGCCCAAGGCGGAGGTGAGGAGAGAAAGCTTTCCTATACCCACCAACTTCCAATCTCTTATCAGATGGGCAGAAGGTGAGGCCTTGACATTATCAAGTAAAAAGGGCTGCCTGCGAGCGATATTACCTGGATAAGAGCGCAGAGGGGCCGGGACACTATGTGAAAAGGATCAGGCTGGAGAAAACAGGAGGATAGACTTATTTGATCCACCTATACCTCGATAGTATAACAGAACCATGAAAGGAGTGACACATTTCACATTTAGCATCAGCTAAAAATCTCCATTGTTTAATTTTGATGGGAAAGTTGGTTGAACAACAAACAAAATGAGTTCTGTCAACGTCAACTTTCTCCTTAAGCTCTTTTTTATGCGATAGCCACAGCACTTGACAGTGATTATTCATGTGAATTATGCTAGTTTGCAGATTGAGCCCATAAAGCATTGAGGTAAACAGTCAAGCATTAGCAATTCCAGAAGCTGTTTACATGGAAGAGCACATTGATGCATGTTGAGCTCATGCATACTGCTGAATAAATTCAAAGATTATGCTGACAAGTGTTTGGCAATGATAGACATGAATTGTAAAGAAGTGGCGAGAGCTATCAGAGTGTATGCGCACGTGTACACGAGCGTGCATCAGTGGTATTAATGAGTGTATTCAAAAGATGGATTTAAATTGCTGGGGCAGGCAGACAGCAGAAAGATCTCGTCAGCTTGTCAAAAGCATACACAAGCAGCAGAGAGACAGTGTCACTCAACATCCCCCCTCTCCCTCCCAGAAACAACAATTAAGTGGTTGAGCCGGCAGTGGTAATACTGTCAGCCAAGTGAGGGTTTCTGTAATGCTACTTAATTAATCTCTGCAAATCAAATCGATGGTAATTTTGCTCGCATAGCAATCAGATTTGGGGCTTCATACTGTGACATGATATCCAGCCTGCAAGCTGAAAGGGCTCGTTTTTCACAGCAATCAAACTGGCTGCTCTTAATACTCACAGTGACTGAAAGAGGGAGACGGACGATAGAGGGATGGTTGGAAAAAGACAAAGTAAATGAGAAAGTAGTGCGTGATAGAGCTGCACTGAGAGTATGCCTTAGAAAATGCACAGAAGACATTGATCAGAAATGCATTACATATGGCCTGACTTAGGCTGCTTCCAATATGAAATGTGGCCTACATCACTGGTAGAATTAGTATCCTTTAGTATAAGATCCTACAAGGATTGTTTTACGTATTTTCAAACAGTTTCAGTTTAATACTGATGCCTCTCAATTATGTGCTGACAAGAACATCTGCAGAAAGACTGTTATTTCTATATAGTAATTCTTAATACCTGTCTGTTTCCAATTCCACAAAACCAGACAAATCTTTTTTTTTTCTTTCAAAAAACAAGGCACTAACAGTATTTTCTTTTAAATTACAGTTGCAACAGCTACCTTGTAGCATTTGAATGGCTTTTGAATATAAGAAGAATCAAAGTTGCACAGAGGGGTCAAACAGATATGATTCATGCAGGTGGTGACGATGATATAGCAAACTACAGATGAGAAAATAATGAACAACAGGCACATCTCATCACCATAAATACTGGAATAATTTACAATAAAGTATCTGGTATCAAGCCAAATGTGTCTGTCTCCCAAACTCTCTCACACACACACACACACACAAACATACACACACAGAATAAACCTCTTGATTGCAGATAGGATTGTGACAAATTCAGATTCATCAAGATCAAGATGAAGAGATGCTGGCACACAAATTTGAGAGGAAGTCTCATTTGTTCTGGACCGAATAAATGGAACGCTGCATAAAGTTGTCAAGAAATGAAACAATACAAAGTAATAACTCTCATGCAGGCGCATTAAAATCAGTCTGAGCTCTTTTTAATTGTGATTTACAGTGTTGGCTGTTTACATAACAGATATTCACTGAAAATTCACTTGATACCTCATCCGTTCTTTAATGCGCTGGATACAGGGTGATCTATAACACAGGCTTTCACCGAGAGGATGAAAAGTTAATGTATGCACACATGAATAATGACAAAAGCTGACAGAAAAATCAATTACACTACATCAGTAAGTGAGCAGTTGAATCTTAAAAGGGTTCACCAACAAGAGAGGGAATAAGCATGATTGGGTACATGTAACCTCTGGTTCCACCCTTGTCATTATGCTCTTTTGGAGTCAGAGGGGGTGGCTTATAAGATTAAGGTACAGCCTATGCTATCATTAATAGGACTGCAGTGTCATGGATTATTTGGAACTCTATGAAGAAAATGTTCTAAGTATCACACACACTATGACTGGCTCCGTACAACTACCTTCTGCGGAGCTGGTATTGTGCATGCTACCTTGGTGCCACCGTTTAACACTCCTGCTACCCCTTAAGCATCATATTTGAGCAGATATACTCTACAGAAGTAGTGCAATACACTTCAACTCAAAATGAATGGGAATTCACCAACAACTACTTGGTTAGGGTCAGGAAACAAGGTGTCAAACCAGAAAGGTGTCCAGGGTGAAAACCCTGCGTTTCTTTCCCTCCCTGGACTTTCTCTCTCTTTCAGTACTTGACTTCTTGGTAGCATTAAGTGTCTAAAATTGTTGTTAAGACAGTGTTGCTAACATTGTGTGTAAAGTAGTTCTACCAAGAGCACCTGCTCCAATCATAAACCTTGGCAAAAACCATTCAACTGTCAAGGCTATGCATCAGTGTAGTAAGTGTGAAGGTCTAAAAGTAACAACTCTGTCTGATATCTAGAAATGTGAACACAACTTCTGCTGTCAAAACGCCCAAATCCATTGTGTGCATATCAGCTGTTTACTGGAGCTTTTAGTTGTTTGTTATTTAGATAAGAGACATCACATCACCCTGTATGTCTATGCCATGCCATCATCAATTTCTGGTAAATATTTCAGATGAACTAAATGAACTGACATTTTGACTTGTCATCGTAGGAAAATCACCCATGTTTATAGCATTTAATAAGCAGTTAACCTTTTGAGAATGTTTCCACTGTCTAGAGTCATTTTGAGGAAGTGTTGAAGGGCGTTTCATATTTACCAGAGAGACACAGCATGAAAGTGAATGTGTGTAGCTGGAAAGGCAGAACACATATAATGTTGGGTTATTTTGATATATATACTATTAGCCAAAGAGCTGCGATGGCCATTTAGCGGACCTGGCGCCTTCTCAGGTTGGCCGCTGCACCTTTTAGCCCGACCCAACCATCTTTTTTTTGTCTCTTTCATACAAATACAGATATTCAGGGGAGAAGGAAGAATGGTGTTCTGCGTTCATTTGTGGGGAGCCAGTCCAAGCAAAAATACGAGGGCCAATTGTTTGTCCCAGTCTACCTCTGATTAGCCAGGTACACTTTTCTGCCAATGGCCACCATCTGTAGTGCAAACCTGGGTTAAAACACACTGCAAGCTCGTTTTCACATACCATTTAGAGTGTATAGGATGAGAAGCAGCTGGCTTGGAACACAGTGCTGGCACTGTTCAGCTTGTAATGAATCTTTGAAGTTAAATGAAAGTGTGTAGGTAGAGAGACAGCATTAGAAGGACACATGCTTTAGTCTGGGACACACCAAAGCCCAAAGGCTGCCAAAGCTCACATAGTTTTCAATGCCTTTTTAAGAGACGTTTCTTGTCATTGCTTCAAATAGGACAAGATGAGACAGGGGTGCTCAGGAAGAAGAAGACAAGAAAAAATGAGTCAGGGCACAAAATGCTCAAAGCAGAGAAATGACCTTGTCCAGCTGATGGCTTAAATTTACAAAAGGACAGGTAGATTTTCTCTTCTGTCATTGGGCACTCTGATGTCTGAGAAGGAACAGGACAAAAAGCACCAAAATGTTAAAGTAACGACAGTGTCCTGACAAGAAAAGCTTTTATCTTGCACTCTCTTTGCAGATATGCACACACACCGTATACTGTGCGGCTACAGACAGCACACCAACCTTTCAATATTAGCAAGTTAGTGTGTGTTTGATGGAATATTGTGTGTCTAAATCCCACTGAAATTAAAATGTCAGCATGTATTTTAATCGAGAGCTTACTGTTCAAACTGCCACTGACATAAGACCTTTTTTTTCTTCTATTGAGATTTAGTACTTAATGTCATTACTAAATCCAAGCAGTTTAATTTCATGTTCTTGTGAGAACAACCTGAAGTGAACAAACAGCAGGACAGAGAAGAGTTTGTGTTAATCATCGATTAAGCTTGACATGGCGTTTCCTCTGTCCTTATTACAATAAGGAGATTATTTCCTTGCAAGCATATAAGCACAGTCTTGTGACATTTTCCTGAGGTGCTGGTGACATCATGTGCCAAGAGGGAGTTGAGCTAAAACAGGGGTGTCTTAACCATATCAAACAAAATCAACACCACATACCACAAAGGGTTCTTGTTTTTGTCATTTTAGATGGTAGAGGTGTACAGCATTGCTGACATCCAAACAAACAAGTAATCTCTGCCAGGTTGGAGTTAGACACATCCATTCCACTAGGTTCAAAATGCAGAATCTAAGTTTGGTTCAGCTTTAAGCGTAGGGTTGCTGACAGAATTGCTGCTCATGATGTAGCGGTGTCCTTATCCTCTAAGAGTAAACTTGACACCACAGTGACTCAGTATCAAATGTTAATGAATAAGTGGTATTTCAAGACCAGACCAGCTGGGGCTAGCTGTTAAGCATGTTTCAGGGAAATAAATGTGACAAAATACTGTAGTACATAAACATATTTGAGTAATAGTTCTTCACAAGCTGTTAAAAATGTTGGTTCATTTCTAGAATGTTTTAAACTGGCCACATCTTAGCCTTCACATTGCACCTTTGATTGCAAATTTAAACTCGAATAAGATTTGGGACCAATATTTTCAGACAGCTAATGGAGCCAGTTACCCTCTCACCTACACTACTCTGTAAAAGCTCAGTTATCATGGTGGATACATTTTAAACATCATGTAAAAAAAAAAATAATAATAAAAATAATAATTAGTCAAATTAATTTGATGCGCCAGCCCAATGTATCCCTGATCTAGTGCCAGTACCGTGATTAAGTGTTATGCAACCAGCATACAAAATAACCACTTATGTGCTCTTCAGTGATCTAAAATGTTCTCAGATAGGACTTTCATCTTTATGCAGAGAAAAACATGTTTGTCAGTCAAAGTATTAAAGGAGATGTGGCATAGCCTGGTGAAAAATCTTAAAGCCAATTAAGAGTCCTCTCTCCTTTCTACATTACTGAAATCCTCCAGGACTGCCTGTTCTTGCCAATCCTCTCTTTGTACTGTATCATCATTTAAAGTCACCAGGGAGCAATGCATTATTTTCTCCTTTAGAGCAAGTCGTTCTCCAACAACTCTGACACATCAGGCGTAGCAACAGAAACATCATGTCTAATGCATTGTGGGGAAAAAAAAAAGCATTTTCAGAAAGGTATTTATATGAACAATGAGACATGTGGTACAATACATTATTAATGGCACTTTTCTAAAGAAAAGATGAAAAGTATGTGTAAAAATAATGTACTGTGAATAGTCTGAAATATAGTCACCCCTTACCAATAACACCAAGGTTAACAAGAGTATATTATTATAATAAATTATGCCTACTTATCAGCTGAAAAGCCAATGGAATATATATAAAAATATACACACTTCCTCCTCAGTAACATTGTAATCTACCTTGAAGTACACCCTCATCATCGGGGCTACCACTACAGCACTGGTAATAGACATGATTCCCACTAGTCCTGGCAACTGGGCCTGAGCCTTAAGGTCTGCAGTGGTCCGGTATTGCCTACAACAGACTATTAATTACACCTTACAGAAAACAGTGCTGCTGTGCCAACGCAACTTCTGCACCATGGTCAAGTGACATTGCTTGACTGATTTCAGAAAATAAATGTTATTAGGCATGTGACGTTCAGGAATATTCAGCTATATAAACTGCCCTAACACACACACACAGATACCATGACACCACAGGATCGATAGCATTTCCCTCTATTAGCTGCTTAATTAAGCCTCTGACTGATGGCATTTCGGATCAATAGAGGAATTGGTAGAAAAAGACCCCTTACCTCAATTAACATGGGAAAGATCAATAACAGTAAGCTGGTCCCTGAATGATAAATAAAAGGAATATGTGTGCAGTGGGGTGCATGCTGGGTAATTTAACTCATAAGTATTTTCATCAGGGGAGGTGGTTAGGGGAGCAGTGGGAGGGTAAAAATGACAAGATTGGGGATAATTGTGGCAATGGGTCTCAACAACAGTGTTAACCTCAGACGGAGCAAAGGCCTAGCTTGGAAGTGGCTAAGAGGCTTAGCCGCTAATGCAGCATTAACAAGTATCTATGCTTTCACATGCACATACAAATGCAGAAGACAAGGCATATTCACAGGGAGCCACACACACACTACACACATTATGCAGTCGTTCTGCGTTTTCTCATTAAGACATATGAAAGGCTTCTAAAGACTCATGGGAGAATTCCATTAGTGCTCTGTCAAGCCTAACTCTTTACTCATTCTCACACCAAGTACTAAGTGTGTTTGCAATGGTTGTCACACGACTAAAACACATATTAAAACCCTGCAGGGGGAAAGCCAGATGGACGGGGGAAGCAAAGGACGTCTTATAACTCAAAATCAATACTATAATGTGAATGAAGTGCATAAGTAGCCCATATCAATGAGAGGCATTATAAGTGAGCTTGCTTAAATGAAAGGTTTGACGAAATACTTTTTTATTAAAGATCCAAATAAACGCTCAACGACAAAGCCTTGTTGTCACACTTATAGTTATTTAGTTACACAGTTATTTCTATTGCAGTAACACCAAATAAGTATTATAATATGATAAGTAACTTCAACTTAAAAATGCTCTTTCAGCTTATTTTCTTTTATCCTGCCTTCTTTTCCATCTTTCCAGTCTAAATGTTTAGTATTGAATTACATTCAAAGTAGGCAGGCATATTAAACACGTTGATCTATGAAAGAGACCATTAATGCTATTTTTTATGGTTGGATATGCCATCTGGGCTCATTTTCCTTAAATCCACAAAGTAAAAAAATGTGCATATAAGGACATTTGTACAAAACAGGATATGGCCTGAGCCTACAATGTTAATATATGTTAATGTATTTACTGGCATGTTATATCCCCAGGGATTTGAATTAAAATTTATTGTGGCCCTGTCACCTACATTTCCCATTAGCTATTGTGGGTGTTGTAATTACGAAGGACACCAAGGTGAAATTGATGGAATGTAAAAGCACAGAGGGAAATGGGATACATGCTACAAAGAACAATAAGGTCTGCTTAGCCAGGAAGGGGTGGTTATGGACAGGTCAAACAAACACAGGACTTTCATCCAGCCAAACATTGTTAGTGTCCTGTTTAAACATAAACAATGTTATTAGAAGTATCCAAACTTAACTTTGTAGTATTACACATTATGACACTGCAACTACTTCACTTTTGGTAGAAAGGTTCATTTTTTTAACTCTGAAATTATAGTTTTTAATCTCAACCAATGTACTATTTTATCCTTACTGAAGGAGAGTAGTTTTTTTTGTCTAAAACATTTTTTTTTTTTTTTTTTTCAGGTGTCAACTGTAATGTCAAAGGCACAAGAGATCCCTACCTCACGTGCTGTATCAGAGCCTTTCACCATCCTCCACCAAGATAATACAATTTCACACTATCCTTTCTTTACTTTCAAAAGGTCTCAAAGATGATATTGGTATCAGCCTTTAAAAACCTATGAACTCATGCTAAATTGATGGCACAAAGATTAGCAACAATTGGAAGTGACCTCTAGTGGGTTTCCCTTCCACTTTATCTCTAAAGTGAGAGATCTTCATAGATAAGAGCCCTATTAAAGCAAGCTGGCTGGGTCACTACCCCAATGGACATGTCTGTCTGCTCACTTCACGTCTGCACTGTGATGGAAAGACATTTACAGAGTGAGCTGAGTCCAAGGTCCTGTAGAGCTTCAATTCCCTGAAATTGACCACCAAAACATATCTATGTCTTTTTCATTGCTCAAACAAGTGACATGCAGATTCAGGATTTTAGCAGCCAGGACAGAGGCCAGATAAGGAAAGCTGCCATGAACTGCAATCATTTCACCTTCAGGCTATCGGGTTCCCTGCACTCAACTGTTCACATATACTTCCTTTTCTAACAATTGTGGGGGACGGAAAGACAAGAACAAGACAAAAAAAGATGGATCAGGGTGGGGGGGTGGCTTTGATTTTCAATGTGTACAGATGGCAGAACAAAACACAAGAGCAGGCAAGCAGAGAGGCTCAGACAGGGAGACAGGACAAAAGAGTCAATTAATAAGGGATCGTTGTCAATGTAGGAAGACAAATGAGCAGGCATGTTTAAAGAAATTTAAAAAACACAATACGTTTCATTGACCTAAGTCCCAGATATGACAGTTCAAAGAGCAGCCCTTACCTTAAAAAAACACTTGTTCTAATGGCATTATCACTGAAGAACAATTCCCGTCCCAACACTGGGAAAAGGTGCTAATGGCTTGCATTCTATTATGGGCGAGAGGCAGGAAACTGGCGAGATTTTGGCTCATTTAAGTCTTGTGGGAAGAGGTGGGTGGAAAATTAAACTGTAATTCATTAAGCAACTAAGAGTTTTAGTATTTCTTTAATTTAAGCAAAAAATTAATGTGGGCTCAGATGAACGAAAATGAAATGGATGTAAAGTATTCACACTTGGTCTGCGGAGCTCCATGCTTGTCAGCATCACACATGACTAATCATGTGAAATCCGCACATTAATTACAGAGCGATTAAAGGTCCTAGCTTCATCTCATGATCCAGATATAATGTGTATGCTATCAGAACAACAATAATAAGATTAAGGGTGTGGGGTATGACTGGAGAGACTTAAGGTTTTACATCAGAAATGGTTATAATTTAATAGTTTTACATTTTTGTTATTGCCTTAACTCTGTGCTTTGAGTAAGAATCTATCAAACAAATCCTATTTTATGTTAGGGTTTCTTTTGCATTGTAATGATACTAGGTCTTCTGTGCATGCAAACATGTATTGGTTCTAGCTTAAAATCCCACAGACTCTACATTCACTTTAGGTAAGCAAGACACAGAAAAGGTCTTTGGTTTTGAGTATTTATTCATGGGCAAACTTAACCTATATGTACTTGCAGTGTTTGACTGGACATTTACTGCACACAAAATGCAAGACATGCTTTGACTTCACAGCAAGATTGAACTTTTTGTTTTGAGCCTCCAAGTATGGGAATTATTGCAGCAAAAGCAGTATTATGTACCAAATAGAAGAAGGTAAAAAACAACTGAAGTTCCAATATACATGAACAATCTGAAGCCCAAAAGCACCAGATGTTCAAAAAAGGGTTTCTTTTCCTATAATCATTAACTACACTTTGTAGTTTCTCAAAGAAACAAAACTGTGAATTATCCTCAGATTTTTTTTTTTAATTTTCTGACAGCCCTTGATTAGATCACGCCTTGCTTCCATCAGAAAGTAGTAAAGTTGTGATAAATGTTGTTTTGACTAACCACATTCTGTTAGAAACATTCGTTTCGCACATCTCAGCACAACTGGGAAGCCCTGATTGATTTTGGTGATTTGAATGGTCACAAGACAAATATTCTCTGAACATCAGGCAGAACCATAGGCTGAACACAGGGGAGAGATAGAAAGAAAAGATAGGTTGTCAGTGGAGGCTGTTCAAATGTAAATTTTTCAATATGTATAATATTCGGAGTACCAGTTTGTTGCCCCACAATATTCATGGCCTTAGTGGGCACCCAAAAATGTGTTTCATATATAAGCTGTCTTTTATTAAATTTTTGACCAAAAAAAAGTAATTTAAGAAGGACATTCTATTTGTACTTTCCCCTTTTATAAAGATGTATGACACTATGACTGTGTTATAGTCCCCATTTTTGAGCTCTTCCTGCTTCCAGCTTTGACAAGGGATTATGCTGATTCCATAGAGATGCAGGACTTGCATGTAACATCTTGAAAACAAGGCAGCGGTGAATAAAATGTGACAGGCGCAAACTGCTTGGGGCTCAGAGGGTTAATATTAACTTTTTCACGATATATACAAACTGCATATGTGTCAGTGTGGGTGTAGAGTGTGTGATGGAGGTGGGATAGAATGTCAGAGTTGAAACCAATGGTTTCAATCGTAGCATTGTGCTAAATTATGCATAAGGAAAGCTAATGAAGAGAACTTTAATTATTCTATGCTCTGTGTGCTTTGCATTCATGCACCCTCTTGCCCTCTCTCTGACTATCTGTAATTCCCTTTACTTCCTGCATGCTATGGCACAGCTAATGCACACAGGGTTTCTTTTCTTTTTTTTTTTTTTGTTTTTGTGGATACCCGAGTGAACACAAGGCTCAAACAGACTAGCCATCTACAATGTTGACCTCTCTGTGAACTGCGGGATGCCAACTCATAAATACACAGCTTACAGCTACACAGCATAATGCGCCTCAAGCAAAGGAACATTCTCCATCGCATCCACGGTTTCTACATCGCATATTGAGCCATCCACTCAGTCCATTTACCGGGGGTGAAGTGGCAGCTCATATCTCACAGTGTCCCGGGTGTCATTTTGAGGAGTGATGTCAAAGTCTATCAAGTATTTTTCATTCAATCACAGCTTGTAAAGTGAAGAGAGATATTATTGATCAAGCATCTCTATTTCCCTTATATTTACACTAATAACTTACCAAAGAAGTGCTGACTTAGAATGTACAGGTACAGTACAGTGAAAAGGATGACGGTGCAGCAAAACCCTTGTGTACACTCAATGAGAGCAAGTCTGTGCTACAATCATAGCGGTATGCAGTGAGTCTTAAAGATACCTCCCTCTTTAGAGAAGCAGTTTGCTATGTTTTGACAGAGTTCTGATGGGGAATCTTATTTCCTTTAAGTTGTGAAGTCTTAATGAATGTTTTTTTTTAAAGCTCGCCCAGCATTCTTAAACAGTTTTGCTGTACTCATTACAGCAAGCATCTATTATTCAATGTACTTCATAATAGCTTTTCTATGCTGTTTGCATTATTACCTATGTGGCCCATTACCCTGACAGGGATTGTAGAACATCAGAGCGACTGGAAATGCAAACAAGTATAAAGCCTTGTGTGCAGCTAAATTAATCCTTATAAAAGGCTTTGTTTAGGCTACTAACACTTTTCTCTATTCCTCTCCAGGGCTGGCTGCGTTAAAAGAGAATGTAACACTTAGTGTGCAAAATTTAAAAATTGTTGAAGACACAATACTTAATTAGTGTGAGGATTATCTTTTCACTTTGGGTTTGCTTATGGATGCTGTAGCACAGAAGAGTCAGTCTGAGGCTGCACATTACATTGAAAGACCAGATTTCTTTTTAAAGGGGTAGCCAGATTTCAACTGGTTTCCATCCAGAATGGAATATAATAGGTGTTGTGTTTTTTTGCTGTAATGAGACACTTTTCATTTTTTGAAAACCAAGGTCTCTGATGAGTGCTTACAGTGCAATTCACATCATAGAGAGTCAAGGAACAATGGTGCCTTAAAGTAATTAAACAATGAATGGTTACAATAGACTGTATGTGCAATTTGTGTGTGTGTGTGTGTGTGTGTGTGTGTGTGTGTGTGTGTGTGTGTTTCATGTTTCACAGTTGGATGTTTGACCATTTGAAATAGACACATTATTTCTGAAGTTTGTTGGGGGGAAATAAAAGAAAAAGCACAACCTGTGCAATACCTGCACCTCTTACCTTCCAAATAGTACAAGAAAAAATGAAAAACAACAAAGCTGCTTACAATGTGTGATAGATGTATGACAGTTATGTGTTTGGCTGAGATGACAGTGATTCATTAACACATTTTGTTTTGCTCAACCTTTTTTTTTTTTTTAATTCTTCAATGTGGTTTTAGCAACAAAAGTAGTGAATGTGTTTGGTTTGTTATCAATATGAATATTACACATTTTTTTGCCTAATAGTTGGATGTGCTGTTACTGTAGGTAAAAGCAGTTGACTAAAGCAAAAAATTCCTCAAGCTCAACAGTCAGGCTTTATTGTACTCAGGTAATCATTGCAATAAATACAACTACTGATAGAGATAGAAACTAATACTTTAAACACAGATTACACTGCATCGATTTCTTGGGAAAGAGGCCAATGTGCATCTACAACAATACCTCACTTGATTTCTGGTGGTTATTGTGGTGTATCACTCTTTTATCTATGGCATGTCAGTCATGGAGCTTTGTATATGCAAACAGACACACACATACAAACACAAGTCCCAAGCAGTTACATAATGTTTCCCTTGTCAAAAGATTTGGTAAACAAATCTATCACACTAGTGACTGATTTGGTGAGTCAGCCCAGACTGGCAGACGTTACACCGTGAGCTCTGGGCTTTCTACTCTTCAACGCTTTTCATTATTTACCACCACTGTGGAACTGAGCAGTCCAAAATTAGCCATCCCCAACGTTGTAATGAATCAATTTGGAGTGACAGCAAAAAAATAATTAAGATTTGATTTTGTGTGAAAGAAAGGTAGGCATGTGTTGGTATCTAAGCCTCAGGCATATTGGGAAGGATAATATCCTCACAAACAGGTTCTTTATGTGCGTGTTTGTGTGTGTATGCATCTGATTTGGCATCCACTCTTTGGGGTTCACATTTTAAAAAATGTTCACTACAGAGTGCTCAATACACAAACTATGTGTATATAGATACTTTTGCAAAAACACAATCTCACTGAGCTCATCTGTCTAGGGCGATATTTCCATGCCAAAACTTGTTTTTATTTGTTTTGGCCTTAAGTCTTCATGGGTTCACTGTGTGTGTAAAGATGGGTTTTGACTTTTGAAAAATCAAACGTGTTACTGAAACTGTGTGCCTTTTATGACTTTAGAGCAAATAACACAAAACAAGATATTAAAAAAGGCACTTCAAAATCTGTGCCAATACAATACCCATTCTCGCAATTTTAACAGAAGCAAAAAATAATTATATTTCACCATCCCATAATTTGGATTCACCCCACCCCAAATTTTGGCACATATACCCTTCTGCTAAAGTTTGGCCAGTTTTTCTCTCATAATCTTAGTGAAAAAACATGTAAACAAAACAACAAACTGAACCAGAAAACATCAAGTCCTTGGCAGAGGCAATAACATAGATAATCCATTCCTTACCACCAATTTAAACCATAATTGCAATGTGGTAGTTGCTCATATTTTGTATTCTAAATACATAATCCTGTTATGCCTGTTGCACACTGAAGGATTTTCAGATCACCAATTTTAAATAGGTGGGTGACCAAATACGATAGATTTAACCTTACACGCACACGCCAGACGATTTAGGCAAAACACCGTACCACACACTTGGAATTTATACAAACAATCGCATCGAGGCAATACAAGGGACTTGGGATCTCACAGAAACTCACTAGATTACATTTGACTGAATAGTGGTTGCACTTTGGAGTACTGCAGCACAACTTGTATATAATGTCTTATTTTTAGTGCTATAAGCTAACGCTAACCTGCTAATGGTTTCTGTGACCCTTTGCAGTTAAATAGGAGATTTGAGGGGGTTGGCTACATGCTACAGTGCTCGGAGCATACATTTATGAGCACACTGAGAGGAAACGTGTTTGCTAAAGCCAGTTGCAAAATAAGATTTTGCATGTGTAAACAAGAGACTATAGACAAGACTATACAATATATGCACATACAACCTGCTGGACAGGGCAGTGGGTGGTGGATCATCCAAGATTTATAATCTGTCAAGATGAATTTCAATATTATCTTAATTATACTATCCTATATCCTTCACTGTTAAAAAAAAAAAAAGAATCTGTTAACAAAAAAAAAATGTGAAGCCCTGATTGATGTCTCACCTGACAGATGAGATCAGGTTAACATGACCACTGGTTTGGACCAGCATTGAATGGAACAGCCTCACAACTGGCTAATTGGACCGCAACTGGACTAAATTATCCTCTGGTGTGGGGAAATCATTTCAGTGTATTCTGTTTCTCTCCAACCCTTTCCATGTATGCCAATATAAATACATGTATGCATGTATGTGGACATGTCAAGATTTCTGTGTATTCCTGTCAAAATAAGACAAGGAGCTATACTGTTTGACAGCATTGTTGCTGTGAGAATTTTAAAAAGATCTCATCGTAGAGACGGGAAAAAAAATACTAGACCTTTCTGTGTCCTTGGAGAGAGAAAAATACACATGAATACTGTATATAATAACTCACCTTTAGGTTGCTAGCAAAAACTTAATGAATTTTAAAGTTTAAACAGCTGATGTCTCAGGGGGGAACAATTCACCCCTCCTGTGTTGTTGTACTTTGTGCATTTTTACAATGATTGACTTGTGGTTTGTAATTCCAGGTGAGGCTCCACGTATGAATATTTAATGTCAGTAAACAAAACAAAACACTTGTGATATTATGGATATAATGAACTTGGGCCTTATACTAAGTTATTCATACCACACTAACAAGTTTCCAAATTATTTCTCTCCATCATAGTTTTTCTTTTACTACATTTATCCCAACTGTAGTCCACTGTGTCATTGGCAAGGGTGAGCTATCAACACCTGTCCCTACCACACATACTGTAGATATACAGACCATCTGCCCATCATCTCTAATTAACTGAAGAGGAGACAGCCAGAAAACGACAGCTCCATAACAAATCCCGAATCATGTTGTAGTGCTATTACATGTCCTGTGTGTCCTATTATATGTGTATCCAAGTCAGCATGGTGAAGCTATTAAAGAGAGAATTTTATGTCTGTTACCCAACAATGGTTATGTGGTTGTACTAATTTAAAGTGCATGCTCTGTGGCCGGATTTATTCTATGCTGTAGGGTACCTCCTGGAACCAGCATCTCTGGAGGCTTTATTGTCTCTCTTATATATTCACCTTACAATGAAGCATTTCCTACAAAAGCACTGGCTTGAAAATCTGGCCATGCCACATCATATTATCCATGGAGATTGAAAGCCGAGCTTCTACTGCTTTAGATAAATTCCGTATCATTGCCTTCTCTTTTACCTTGGCACTGGAGCTCAGATTGGTAATGGCTACAGAGTCACTGATTTTCTTTCTTCAGAGAGCTAGAAAAAATATTGGTTTTTTTTTTCTCCGGGAGTCAGGAAACTATATGTTGTTACAAGCTTTTGGATGGCACATACACATGTGATACGTCAGCCTTACATAAGTGTTATTAGCACTATAACAAAGGAAGGTCGCCTAGGAGAGTTGCAGTTGTCCTGTCATCCCATTAACCACTGTGAAGCAAATATGCATTATCTGAGATTCAAGACTACGGTCATTTTTAAGTACAGAACAGAGATTTAACTATCTCAGGTGGTATCATTTGTTGTTGGGTATAGCTATCATGGCATGATTAACACCAGCAATGCCCAACACACAAAAAATTACATAGACATAGCTTGAATGAAAAAAGATTGTCTATAGAAACAGGATGTGTGTGTTATTGAAAATGCCGAAACCCATCCCTGAAAAGCCATTATCCTGTAGCAACCATAACTAGGCACGGTAGGCACAGCAGACCCAGAGACTGTATTACAGAAGTAAACCTATTATTCATGGTCAACTGTTCACATTCTGTATACTGTGCCACGTATTACACATTGGTACGGTTTTGTTCTAACTGACATGTTGCTGTCAATCACATGTCAATTACAAGGCAGCCATGCTCGAAAGCATACCTTGCTTTAACATCACATTTTTATGGATTCAAGACTGTAGATGACTTGAAATTGCAACTGAGACCACTAACCTACAAGAAAAATGCCTACAGAGTTAAATAAACCTTAGCGAGAAACATGATTTTTTTCCTCAAAGACGTCTATACAGTCTGACACCCAAGTGCAGTTGTCCTTGCTGGCCATTGTAAAGACCAACAAACTTAAACTTTCTGTTCTTCACATGCGGAAGTTATGTGCAAGGGGCTGTAGTAAAAGGCCTATTGTGTTTCAAAAGATGACATTTTTTACCCTTTCCAAAAATGTTTGAATAGTAAATTATTATAACATGACCTGCCAATATTTGCATGCCAGGCAAATTAGTTTTCCTTGTATATGCCAATAAATATTATAAGGCAACTGACCTAGTTCAAGCAAACACCAGTTAAACTGAAGTAAATGTGTGCTGCCTGAGCATGACTTTCTCCACTAAGAATTCAAACATAGTTTGAATTGAATGTGATTTTTTTTTTTTTATCCTGCTCCTATAATAAAGCAAACTAGCTCTATTCACACAACAGAGAGAAAACATTAGGCCTACTCTTTGCTTCTATTTCTACAAACGGATCATTCTATTGGATCCAAATGACATGTAGCTTCACCTATCCTTTATCATCTATGTAGCAATCATATGAATATTCATTTTCAAATTCATATTAAGACTCTTTCCCAGAGTTATCATGTTAAACAGTCAGTTTTTAACATAGAATGTCATCTGGAATTAAGTTTTAAACTAACTTCAACATAGTTGGTGAGCAAACATTTGTTTTGCTATATTTTCTGTCCAGTAAAATCAGCATCTGTTGGCTAAACACTAGCATTAGTTTGTTTACTTTACTCTATGCAAAAGTAAGGACCTGTTGAAGCAAAAGGTGCCTCCTGTCATAATTACTGTACAGTTGTTTATATTGAGAACAGAAAGCCAGACAGGCATAGCAACAGTAACTAAGTCAGTTGTGGTGCACCTACGGACTGCTTTATTTCTATTTTTAAAAAATAAACGTCCAAGTTGCTGATTTTCATGCATGCCTCAGGATCACCCTCGAATATCACTAATTTTGTGGAGCTCGTCCAAATCTCACTTAGAGCCAATTACACTTTAAATGTGTGTATTCCCTGAAATGTAAAACACTTTGGATAAAAGCATCTGCTAGGTCACATATGTAATTCGTTTACCGTAATAATCATGGTGGTATTTATCAAAATGCCAAACACAGTGCCTCGTTGCCAAAAAATCCAGCAGTGCTAAAGAAAACAAAACTGTTTTTTTTTTTTGTTTTGTTTTGTTTTGTTTTGTTTTTTAATTCCATGCACACAAGTCTGATTCAAATTTCACAGTTGAAAAGCAGAGGCTTGAAAGGGCAACTTTTCACCGTGGGATGCTCTCACCCCCCCTCGCTTACCACATATAGAAGCAGAGTCTGTAAAACGGCCATTAGCTGGATACCGTGCTATGTGCACAAACATGTTTTTTCCTCTTTATTTTTAACGGCTCTGAAAAGTGAACATGAACATTCCCCCTCACACATGAGAAATAAAAGGTTGTTTACAGTTCAGATATAAACCCTTCTTTACCCCTCTTTCAACTTTCCATCACGGAAAACCAATTACAACTAATGCCGCAATAGCAACATAGCTAATAATGGAAACATTTCTTTACCGCATGTGTGTGGAGATTAACCTGCGTTTGACAGCATGTCATCATATGCATAGTAGTTACCATTTTCCTCTAAACAGAAACATGTTTTTTTTTATTGAAAACTATTGTTTTATTTTATATTCTTGGATGCTTTTATTTGTGTTTGCAGGCACAAAAATGTCTAGAGGCTCAAGTGTGTGCGTTTTCCTTGACACCTCCACTGGCTCTAATTGCAACAGCGTGCTACTGGCTGCGGTTACCATCACTTACAATCTGTCAGAGCCCTTGGTTTTGTTAGTTTACGTCGGCATCGCCCGCATACACTCTGTGGCAAGTTGAAGTGCACCTTATCTGAATCGACAGCCATTCGCAACCACTTAAACCCTCACTAAAAACCTGACTATGGCTCATTTGTTGTGTTTGCTGGATATTTTAAAGGGGTGTTTTTCTGTGTTTAGAGACCTTCACCATACCTGAAACACAGTGAATGCACCTCGATCAATATGGCAGCATAACTGGTGAAACTTGCATCAGGCGGCATTGCTCTGCAAACGACATACACACACAAACACTGAAATGGAAGCATTATCAGGCTACCAGTGTATGTCCTTGACAATGGAGGATCTTGACTGAGGGATCAGTTCATTATGCAATATTCCTCTCTGAGGAGCACTTCTGGTTCCACTTCTTTAGCTTAAACAGCAGAGGCACGCTAGTCCGCAACCCCGCTGTCTACCCAGAATGATCAAAGATGAGCATGGGATTTAGATATGGTTACAGCTCTCTTTTCAAAGCAACACAGCACATTCCAAGAGTAACATGAGCTAGAAAACATTGTTTCACTTCTTCTCGCGTGGTAGGAGTGTGTTACATTCCTAACCACACCCAAGTTAGAGAGTGGGCTGAACACACAAGTACATTTGTACATCAGTGAACCTAAACCATGAGAAGTCCACAGAAGTCAGATTAGTAGAGTTAGGGCTATTATGTGCATATACATTTGTGCTGGGTCTTGGCCTGAACGGGGGCCCTGTGGAATGTTCTTGTCAATAAACTGATTTTTACATTCAATGTTTTTCACTTAACAGTATGTAGAGATCAGGGGGGTCTCAATGGGTCATTAAAGTTGTAATAATAAATGAAACCAAGTCTCTACTGTAACACTGCATGTTTATTTTATGCAGGGCATGTCTGAACACCATCTATATGTCAGGCTTGAAGGGAAAGTGAAAGAAAAAACAACATCGAGATATTGGTTGAGTTCTGTTCAGCCCGGGAAAATGTACAGTCTGTCTCAACTATAACCTCACGTTACCATGGTAACCAAAAGAAACAAGAACGATTTAAAGTGATAGTACCAACTCTCTCTATATCACTTTAAAATTCAAATAGTTTAATAACTTAGTTTATAAACAAATTGTGCAAAACTACTAACAGCCTCTGCTGTTGTGTGTCTAAGACTGCATTTATTCTTTAGCAATATCCGCACTGTTTGTATCTTTTACTCAGGGATACATTGCAGCACAGTCACTTTCTGTCTTATTTAAGTTCTATTCTTGTGTGAGTATTGTTTTGTAGAATTTTTTCTATATATATAATTTAGTGATTGTGGTAACGAGCTTTATAGCAATTAGAGGAACACTTAAAAGTGTTGAAATAAGTGCAGTTTCACATTGTGTTCTTACAATACAGTGCTGCACGTTACTGTGTCTCACCGTTTTACATGGTAAATGACAGCTTATTTATACACTTTACATGATGAAAACTGGATGTGTATGCAAGATAGAGATTTTTGCTCTGTGTGTGTGTGTGTGTGTGTGTGCGTGTGTCTGTGTGTGTAGCATTTCACTTGCCCGCCACCGTGCTCAAGGTTAATGTATACACAGATAATGGAGATGATGTTCTGGAAAGCGTCCTCACTTCTGTCGGGGAATCGCAACTACATTGCATTACAGAGCTCATCAGCATGATGGAACAAGCTCCTTAACATCTCTTTACAGCATGTACGCACCTACACGCACACACACACACACAAGCATACACACACATGCACTACTACCTCTTAACAGGTTGACAGCACTGTGCTGACACACTTATAGGCTTTCACTCTATACACTTCACCACCCACATTACCCATAACCCCACAGGTCCAATCCTATATAGCACAGTTAACCTTACACCTTTGAGCCTCAAGTGCTGCATATAAAATGTTGCCTCACCTTTACATGTCTCATCTGTAACTTTGCCAACAGTATGAACTACTTTTAAGACTAGTGAACTCATATTTAATGTAATCAGACAGTTATCAGTGGTTATCAGCTGATAAGCGTGGGCAAGTATGGGCCTGCTCCACCTGCTGGCAGGTTGAGTGTATGCGAGTACCTGAAGGCCAATTATAATTACATTTCTCAGAAAAAAAGTGTGTCGCTTGGATATTAACTAATGTTACTTTACATAACATTGTCAGTTATGGTTTTGACATGTATAGTTTATTTGACACACTCAAGGATCCTCACACCCCAGTAAAAATGTTGTTTGCTGCTTGCCTGATCCGCCATTGCATTGCATTTCCGATAACATTTGAATAGGTTGAATAGTGGGCCTACTTCTTATGTCACTGAAGAACCCTTACGATACAAATAATGTGCATTTTCTTTTGATAGTCACCCAGAACACACAAAATAGTATAAAAAATAAATAAATAACCCCCCCCAAAAAACTATATGAATCCAAACAAAGTTTTCCCAAGATTGAGCACACACAACTACCCTCTTATTTAGTTTTAGCCCTCCATCGTCTCCAGACCCATGGTGATATTGCTTACTATTTGAAGCAGGCTGTTTTCAACGGTGAAGGACACTTGGCCATTCTCTACCATAGGCACGCCTTGGGCAGTATAATGGGTATGCCAGTGGGCATCGATGCCCCTAGCTGCCCCTAAGGTTCTGCCCACCCCAGGGACAGACTGCATAAAATGGGCCCGCATGAACAGATGGAGAGTATATGAGTAGGGAATGGGCAAGCAGAGAATGCTTGCACTGCAAATTCACAAACGCATATTCAGTGGAAATTGCAAAGAAAGGGAGAAACAGGGACAAGAGGAGAGATAGGAGGAAAATGAGAAAGCAAGAGAGAGTCGAGAGAATAGAGACAGAGAGGACCTATGCATCATCTGTTCTTATATTTTTAGGCTGTCCGCATGTATCGAGGCGTGGGCGCTGATCATGATCGGATGGGCGCTCAAAAGGAGGATCATCTCCCTGGATGTAGAGGCCTCTCTCCATTCCCCTCGCCTCCCGCCCCACTTGTTCTCCCATCCAAGATGAATCTGAATTGTCTCCTAACCAAGAAGCATGCAGCTCATTTTTCAACGCTGCTATCCCTTTACTGCAAAGTTTCAAGGGAACCCTCTCACGCTTGTTCCATATTAGATGACACCCTTAATCCAATTTGGTTGGAGTATGTTCCTCCGCTCACTCCCTTCTGTTAATAGTGTGTGTAATAGCCTGTGTGCATGTGTGTGCGGGGACGACAGCATTTGCATGTGCAAATTTGTGTGGGTGCAGGCAGATGCGTGGGTGTGTGTCATGTCTTCGCAGTGATTAGCTTTAGCTGCCGGCTCTCTCAGGACTTGTGCTACACTGTGTGTTCTGCTTGCCAAGCACGGTTAAGACTACGCTCAAACTCCCAGCACTGTGCCACAGTGGGAAAAAAATGAGTTTTTCTCTGCTGATTTGTTGTGTAAGGGGAGCAAACACACACACTCATACGGTTATATAGCAGCAGTCAAGGTGGATTGCCTTGGGGTGTTTCTCACTGCAGGGCAAAAACCAAACTTTTACCCAAGGTCAGCTTTAGATAATTCATAGAAAGTGGATGAGATCAAATCAGAAAAATGTGCTATAAAATGATTATATAGAAATCCTGTTGTAGCCACAAAAAAATGCTGAGATTTATGCAATCTCTTTGCCTGATGCATGCATACTTTCTTGCAGTATGTTCATTATAATGTGGTTTGCAAACAGAATATATGTACTGGGGAAAGTTAGCCTGACACTGCCAGATGACAAATGCAAATAAGTCTGGAACACCTCATAGTCAGAGAATGTATGGAACAGAGGTACACCCATAGATGGCTACAACCAAAGACTGTATACAATAGATAGAGCTCCACTGTATACAGTAGGATCAGCCTCCTATCTATCCGTTGTACTCCGCTACCACGCCCCTCCCTTAATTCTTTCCTCCCACCTCCTCTCTATACCACCACAAACCAAGCACCAGACCTGGGAAGACTGAGCATTACCCACAGCTGCTCCCAACTTCTGGAACTCTCTGCCAAAAAATGTCTGTGACAGTACTGACCTTTAAAACTGTTTCCCACATTTTTGTGAGAAAATGTTTCAAATCTTTAAATTGTGTATACATTTTAAATGTACGACTGTTTCAAAAAAAAAAATTCTTTTCTTGAAAAGTGTCTTTGCGTATTATGAAAAGTGCTCTATGGATAAAAATGCATTATTAATATAACTCCAACCATGGACAATATTCAATCGGATGGAGCTACAACCACAGACTATGCAAATGTTTAGAGCTTCAACCATAGACTCTGTGAGTGATATCGAAAGTACTACATAATTAAAAGTTATCCCAGTATTATATTCAGATGCAGCCACAAAAGACTGTACACCGTGTGTCAAATGTTTTTCAGGCTGGAAGGAGGCCCATTGTAGCCACAATCAAGAGCGAATCTAAATTGTTTCCCAGCAAGAACTCAATTACGCCTGACCTTTTTGGGTGATTAAAGTAGAGACAACTTTGACAAACACTATGAATACCTTCATATGAATCATTTATGTGGGGTCACTGAGGTTGCCTTGCTTATTTTGATTACAGTCTCCTTTCTCCGGCTGCACTCGAGGGCCCTTCAGCTTTTTAAGAGAATCTCTTTTTATGCACCCAGGGGATTTAAACAGAAACCCACAACAAAAAGCAACACAGCCCTTTCTGATTGCGGTGTAATATTTTGTCTGTAACAAGTTGATTGAATGCAAATCCACTGGATCACTTAAGTTTACATTGCACCATGCTGTTTGGACATGCCCTAATCAGGCTCAGTCAGAGAGGCTTTTGAGAGTAGGAAGTCTTTTGAAAAAAAAAGTGGCTCAAATAGGACAAAAAAATAAAAGACTTGCTCATTTCACAGGGCTTCACTCTTAGAGGGTTGTTTATGGGTAGAAAAAGGAAGATACTGCCTGTGAATGTTACACCCTGACTAAATTGATTTTGGTTTGGGTTGAAGGTTTTATCAAAGCTCCTAATCCTCAGAGGGAAGGATAAGTCTAATCGGAATGTTTTTCTGTTGGGATTAGTGGCTGCAAGCCTCTCCCTCTCACTCTCATTCTCTTACACTTGCTGTCTTATGTACAATTTTTCCTCTCCTCCTCTTACTCCTGTGCATTTTGCATCCTTTTATCTCTTCCTTCCTTCAAATATCTTTGTTTCTCTTGCCTTGCTCATTTCTTGGGTCTCCTCACAAAGTGTATCAGCGTGGTTGGAGTTTGTTTGTGGCTGTCTGATGCTCTTTCTCATGCAGGCTGATCCCGTCCTTGGCCTGTCTCCACCCTACCACCCACTTCCTTTGTCTGGGTATGGATAATGAATCAATTATCCGATGTGGTTTTCCCATTTCTCCATTTCACCTACACTTACATACCTTGTTATGTGCACTTTTTTTCCCGTCTTGGTTGCTAAGCATCTCTAGAAGGAGCCAGTATGGGCAAGGATCATTTAGATGTAATGTCTTTCTAACAAGCTGGGAACAAGCTCTTTATGGAGCTGGATAATAAGATCATGGAGCCAAAGTAAAAAAGGGGGAACTTATATTCAGTTATTTCAAAAGGCTAGATGCTCTGGATGCTAGTGTGATCAAGCTGGAACCTGCTACACGTGGATAAAAAGAGCCATGTAAATGGTCCCTACATGGACAATACTAATCTTAAGATACCATTGTCAAAATAGCCGTAAAGGACTACCATAATGAAAGAATATTTGTCTTCATTATAGAGAAAACTGGTTCATGCCTGGCTCTTTAGCTCTTTGTCTGCATGGTTTTTCTGTGAAATGTGCAAGACTGACATCATCTTGTGTACGTCTCATGCTCTTGCACTGATTTGATTGTTATGTTGATAAGCAAATGATGCAATGCATAGGCTTGCATCTTAAGCAAGCATAACATGGATAGGATTTGATTCTGGCCTGCTGCAACACAATACAATACAGTGCAATACTGTTATTCAGTGCAATGTGCTGCAATGATATAAATATTGCCATTTAATTTTGCAATGCTTGCAAAAACACATTTTTGAGAAAGGTGCATATTTATTTAGTCACTTCTGGAATGAAATGATGGCACTTTCTAAGGTTGTTAAACAACAAAAAAACAAGTGTCACTGCAGGCTGCTGGTAACAATGCATTTCTGCATGCAACAAACATGTTCCACACTATTGCATCATTTACATTATCCAGTTTCAATAACAATTGGTCTGCTATGCCATACTGATTAAACTGTACTGAGGCAAGCTACTACGTCTTCATTACTATATATCGCTCTGGGAGATGCATATCCAACATGATTGATTAAAATGTTTTCTGCAGTCCATATGACACATCTATAAGAGACTTCTTGTTAAATCTCTTGTGACTTAGATAGAGATCAGCCATACATACTGGATCCACCAGACTAGGAGGAGCAGTCTGTTTTGCATCAATACTTGTCTAGCAGACATGTCAGAATGGTTAGGTGTCAAGGTCAAAGTCAGACATTTAAGGGGACATAAACCTGAGAAAAACACAAAAGCACAAAGCTAAAATATTTTCCATCACACATAGATAAGCAACTGCACACTGCAGTAGAACTGGTTGAGCAATCAAGTGTCTCTAATTAGAAGACATCAACCTCAAATGAAGCAAATCCTGATATGAAAAACTGCTATCTTCTGGGAAAAATAAAATGCCACTTTCTAGAGTGAATGGGGATAACCATCAGTCACCCAGTGATGTCTTTCATGTGAATGGTATCTGCAAAAGCAGAAGAAGCAATGTACAATCGTAACCCTCTGGTATCATGCGTGTTTGCAATCTTTGAAGGACTAGTCTATAGGGGGATCTATCTGCAGCAATTGTATAGCCTGTATGGTTTATAATGGTAACAACACTCAGAATGCAGACCTCCATCAAGGTTATTTCCTTTCGCCATGTATCCACCACTACAAAATTAAATTCTTCCTTGGCTGATATATCCACCAAGTTTCATGAAAAAATCTGGTCATTGCTTTTTCCATAATCCTGCTGACAGTCTTACAGACCAAACTGTAAACATAACCTCCTTGGCAGAGTTAACTATGTGTCAATGGCATTTGTTTGGAAAGAGTCCTCCATATCTACATAGGTGTGCTGTTTCTGCCACAGACCACACCGTGTTGCATTGCCATGTTGTACCACCATGTTTGCACAGCAGCTAACAATGACCAAACCAAACACTGGCACTAGAGAGGGCCTTTTGCATTTTTTTATTCCCTCAGTGTCACCATAGGTTCTCTTCATGCTTGGACAAGGAGGGGTGAGGATTTAGTTGGCCACAATCTCTCTGGTAGATGCCACTAAATCCTACATATGCCGCTTTTTACAATACATATAGGATATAGTTCTGTGCATGTTATAATATCTTACTTTAGTCTGGTTACAAATACATTATATCATCCAGGTAAACCAATAACAAGTCTGCCTATAAACCTGCGCAAAAGTATGCACAAACCTACTAAGACTGTCCCTGCACATGCTGGACATGCTATATAATGTGCCATGCAGTTTAAATTAGGCTGTTTCACATAGCTGGGAATTTCTAAAACCATTTTTTTTTTTTTACATGTATATATACGCTAAATGTTTCAGCCAGTTTGTCTTAAAGCTGCCATATCAGGCAATGAAAATTTCTTTAAGAGAGGAAAATCATTCTCCCATTAAAACAAAATGTCACTTTGCTAAAACCCACACTGCATCTTTTTTGAATATGCACCATATTTATCTCAGAACAGAATTTGCCATCAGCAACAGTTTCCTGACATACCTGTTTGATTCAGCTGGGTTTGAGCAGGAAGTCTATTTTTGAGAATCTTAACCTTGCCAAAGAATTCATTACACCAATGCACAGTCATCAACAACTCAAGGATGTCAGCTTCTCCTATGCTAACAAAAAATGAGGTATGATCTGCAAACTTTATAAAATTGTTTTATTATTGCAAATAGTTTCCAGCTTTGATGTTTTTTGTTTCATAAAGCCTCAAGGAAAAACAATTTCAGGCTGAGTAATGAAGCAGTGACATGTCAATTTAGGTGACGCATTGTGTTAACATAATCATGTAATCACAAACCATCACACGAATCATATTTATCAGGCAAGATAGCACTAGAGCTTTACATTCCTGCCCCTCACCCCTTTAGTGCAGAATAATCCAGAAAATCACTTGAGCGGATTATTATGCAATCCAATTATGGTTCATAATCTGAGCCTAGAAAGAGTTCCTTTGTCTATGTGATGTCTGACTGCAAGATGGTTTAGTTATTCAAACTGCATGGTTGATTTATATGTACATGTGGTTGAACAACACAGGAGTGGGAGGTGAGCTAATCAAAATGCCTTCAAATGTTTTTGAAAGAAGGCACCTGATAGGATTTGCATGATAATTACAAAGAAGTTACCTAAAAGTGGACAGCTATTTATTCATAATATGCCAACTCTTAAAATCCAAAAAGGTAACTACATTTGTTAAAATATTGCTCTGAATTTATTTGCTTTCTGCTTTGATAAATTTCAGGATGAAACACTGAAGAAAAAAAGCTCTTCTTTACTCATGTTACAGACAAGGTGTTTTTGCTGAAACATGATAACCCACCAAAGAAACTGGCTGGCTCAAATTAAAGAAGCAACAGCCAGCAAATGGTTATCTAAGCAAAACATAAGCACTGTAAAAAGCTAGCATGGATCGATGTGTTACAAAAAAAATCCTTACCCTGTAAAACCACAGCATGGGACTTTTGTAAAAAAAAAAAAAAAAAAGCAATGGCAACTGAGCTTCACTGGTGTTCATTTACAAGACTTTAAGTGACAACATGGTAATTGATATGTCAGGCACTGTTGATTAGGGTGTGCAACACTAACTCATAATAATGCCTGATCAGAAATGGAAATGTATGATGGCAAGCTTTTTTGACACAGACATGGAAATCCATTTTTTTCCACTCTGTTATTGTAATGTAAGGCCAATGGAGCTGCCCACGGAGCAGTTGAGGGTTCAGTGCCTTGCACAACCTCTGCAGAGCCCAGGAGGCCAACTGGCAACTCTCCAGCTATCGGTCCACGCTTGGTCTGTATCGGGACTAAAAAAGGCAGCCCTTTAGTCCCCAAGCAAAGCCCCTACGGACTGAAGTACTGCCAACACCACTGCATAGTGTCTTACGTATTGCATAAGAGGCACTGAGATTGCAACGAAACACAATGATAAAAGTAAGATAAAAAAAGATTATACAGTACACCTAAAATATGCAGCAGTGTAAGGTATGAATCAATGATCAAATTATTCACTTCACAATAGCCAGGCGAGGCTTCCATGGGAAACCAGTAATTCTACTGGAGGTTACTGCTAGCTAGTGGATCAAGAGGGTAAGAGGGTGGAAGAAATGTAATGCTAACAGTGCTAATGGAAACAGTCTGAGTGGAGCTAACAACACAGCTGACAACGGCCCTTTATTTACGTGGTTTGTAGAACACGATTAAGAACAATGTGCTAGTTACAAATTATTTGTTGGCAACAGGTCACACATGCAAATATGTTAATCCAACATATTTTTAGCTGGCCCAGAAAAAAAATCTTTAAATGGAGAGATTTAAGTTGTTGTTATCAGACCTGGGCCATGGAAATGGGGCAATTAGACATTCTGGCCAAAGTGCTGTAGGCAGTAGCAAAAACGTGGTCAGCTGGACACCCTTGGAGTTGCATGATACACACAGGCGTAAACAGCTATGTGTCTTCTTATGATCCAATCAACCAAGACGTATATTAAAACCAATTCTAGACAGGGTCAGTGCTATTGGAAGCTAGTATGCTCTATTTTTTGCTCATAGTTTCCGGGGTTACGTGGCTTCTGTGGAAGAGCTATGCTCATCTGCAGTAACCTCAGATGGTGTTATCAGCAGTAGCCACCATATTAGCCCTGCATTCCCATGGAAGCCTGGCCTGGATCGTGCACACAGCAGAGTTGAGGTGATTAGCAGGCCATTGGTTCTAAATGTCATTCAAAATACCTTAAAGCAGTTGAAAAACAGCCTTTCCAATTATTCCACTTAAGAACAGGAGGTTTGATATGGGACCATAATTGTTCATTAGTGTTTTGTTAGGATTATTATTTATTTAGAGGGGCTTATAACTGCAGTTTTTCAGGGCCACTGGGAAATAACCTGGGAGAAAGAAAGTGTTGACTTTCACAATGAAAAATGAATGATTTGATCAAAGAAGAGACAAACAATAAAAGACTATCAACACAAGCAATGGCATATACATATACACAGATATATGCAAGCACACACACACACACACACACACACACACACAAGCCTCCACTTACACTTGAGACACTCTGTGCAGGCTGGGATTCTTAAAGGCATCAAACAGCTTTGTCACCATCAAAGAAATGACATTTCAAAGCCTCAAAACACTCCACTTCAACACAGACAGAGGCACAAGATCTATACATGTGTCTGCATATCTGGACATGCATGTTCTTATTCGTCTTTAAAAAATATATCTGTCACAGTGAATACGCACTTATTCCTGATTTATACATGATGCAGTCGCGCTAACACTGCAGCAAGCACTTGCTGTCTCAGGATAAAAAGCCCAACTTTATAGTTTTCTCAGAGGCTTGCTCACAGAAGTCTGATCTAGAAAACTTTTATTTCTGGTGTTCTATCTTAGGGCTTAATTAGTCACAGAAATGTTCTCCAATGTGCATCTGCCATTAATGCAAGCCAAGAAATGCCTGAAAAAAATGCTATAATGTTCGTTTCAACCGCTCGCAGTATATAGAGCGCGGATACTCCTCGGAGACCTCGGCATCTCGGGGCCTCTGTGCCCCCACTGGCCTGTGATGGAATCCCGGTAGAATATTTTCTGTCTTTGCTTCGTCTTCAATTACTCCTTCTCATCCATCCCAACACACAGGAGCCGTGAAACAAAAAGCTATTCGATTTATGCAAAATGTCAATTTGTCAACATGTTTATGTTTCAAAAGGAGGTCTGATTGGATCAATACAGAGTCTATACCAAGAGATTTAGTGTAGATTAAAAAAAGCACAATAATAAATGCAAAATGAGAAAGCTATGGGGAGCACGATTGAGAAGAGGATCATAGCAAGTACACCCAACCCACCCACACACTTGTAGCATCCCGCTCTTCCAATTAATTTGTTTTGAAGTTCAGGGCTTCTGCTTTGTTTTTGTGTGCTTGTTGTTTTTATCCGGAGTTGTGACATGGAATGTGGTATCATTAGCGCAGTCTACGTTCGCGACTGTTCATACCCTTCGTCTCCCTTCATCAGTCTTTCTTTCTCTTGTCTTTTTTCACCCCTTTCCCTTTTTTTATCACTTTGCTTTCATCTCAGATCAGAGGAACAAAGTCATAGTTTCCAACCTCGTCTACTACTTTTTACCTTTCCCTTAAAATACTTGCACAACCGTTAAGCCGACTGTGTCAGCCATCACGTTTTCATTCACATTTCATGTATCTTTTTATCATGCATGTGTCCCTTAGCCACTTCTGTTTTCATCTGGCACTTTACTGTTTTCCTCCCTAACTCTCTCGGTGTCCCTTTATCTCCTGCTCCTGCCGAGCCCGACCGTATGTTCCTGTAATGAGGACCAGAGCCATCTCCCTTGGTAGGAGTAAACAACCAATCATGCATCATATCTGGCGTGACCCTCAACCTATCAGAGACCAGATGAAAGCAGGAAGTGAAAGGAGGATATGGCCCAACATTAGACGGACAGGGTGAGAGATGTTGTGTGTCAAAAAAGAAAAAGGCATGAGGGGAGTGGTGTTTCTGGGTTGCAGTGGAGGCTTAAGTAGTAAGAGAGCGCGGCGGAGAAAAATTAACCGAAGGAGATGTAGAAGGGCAGACAGCACCGCTAACACATTCTGTCATGTGCCATTAGCTCTCACCAGGAAAAAGCGGGGAAAAACAAGTTTCCAGTTTAATCATTTCCAAGCGAGTTTGGCGAGACTTGTCACTACACCCTTTACGGCTGACTAAAATCAAGAGAAAAAGCATAGTTCATTTGTCAAAGTCTTAATCAATGCCACTCCTTTATCGTCCTTTAAATAACAAAGACGTGTTGCTTTGTAGCAGGGTTTAAAGCCAGAGTTTAAGATTGGAATAGAAACCGCAGTGTTCTGACAAGTGTTAACACGTCTGTGTGACAGGGGGAGTTCAGGATACGGCCTCTTTCTATTGGAAACGCATAGATGCTCGGCGGAACGGTTTCATTTATATTTCATCCACAATGAGATGCAGCTCTGTATTATTGATGGCCAACTGCTAAGCTGTCTGTCTGCAGATCTCGTCCCCCACCCTTAGAAGAGTTTAAGATACAAAGGGGAACTCATAATTGAATCATAAGGCGACTGGCCCAATGCGGAGGGATATTTTAATGTGACCCAGCCTCCTGGGTTGACATGGAGGAGGAGAGGAAGAGGGACCAGACCAGGTTGAACAAAAGAGGAGCATTGATTTACTCTATTGGAGAGTAGATACTTCGATTGCAACAGTGGCTAAGCGAGGTACATTTTAATGTAATCATTCAATAAGTTATTGATTGTTTATCAAATGATGGACTCTTTTATTGATTTGTTTCCATTGTCACACATGAAAACATGTTTTAATAAGCACAGTGTCCATCTATCTGTAGTTTTTCATTTTATATACTGAGCAAATTTGTTCTATTAAGAAGATTTAAAGTAACGTACCATGCAATCAATCCGAACATTGTTCATGTTTTGTAGAAATGTAATGATGAAAAAGCAAATACAGCATCTCGTAAATAACCTATGGAGAAATTAAACAGACTTTGAACAACAGGCTATCCAAAATATTCTGCATTACAACTCGTAATCAAAGAGTCTAGATTCAATAAAATATGGAAGTTGAAGGAAATCATAAAGGCCACATATCAAGATGGTCTGATTTGAGCAAAGGGCACTTGGAGTAGGGATATGTGGGAAGTAAGAAAAGGGTAACCCCCCCCCCCCCCCGAATTATGCCACCTGACCTGATATGGCACCACAGCCGTTATGATCTTCTGTTTTCTTCTGGCATTCTCTACAAACCCCTCTCAGTTATGTTTTTATTTTGTGACCATAAAAGCAAACAAGATGATTTCAATACACATCCAACCAGCAATTATGTGGTATTGCCATTCAGGAAACAAATGATTAAGAGTACATGGACAAAACAATGATTCATTTTCGGGTTCTGGTCTTTTTAATCATTGTACCCACTCCAAGATCAAAGCAAATAAACAAACACTCAATTCCATTTTAATATTCACAAGGAATAGGTTCATTTTCCATCTTCTTGAGAGAATGAAATTAACGAATGAGCAGATGACACGCAGACTGTGGTGACTAAGCAGAATAGATTGTCAATGGCGATATGTGTGTGTCTGCGTGTGTGTGAATGTTTGCAGTCAGAACCACAGTAAAAAGGTCTCATGTGCTCAGAGTGTGGTCATAAATCGATGCAGCATCCCCAGGGGGTCCAGTCATTGTTCTACTATATGTCTCCATTGATCTGTGTGTGTGATAGTGACTCTGAGTATAGAATTACGGATGGACACACATCAATACACACTGACATGTGATCTGCAGACACAATGTGCATAATGTTACCTGTCACGTTATTTATTATCATTTTCTTGCTTTGCTGATGGAAGAACGGCTGTGCCAGTTAAAACGTCTCCCACTTTACGCCGTCTTTATTTGACATATGCCATCATTTGGCTGTGAAAGTACAGTAGTAAGAGCGGCAGCTAAGACTCTGGGTGTAGCGAGGGGAGGCCTAGTGCCAGAATTTGTCTCTGCTCATGCACAGTGTGAGAGGAAACATGAGAATCGAGGCTGCATTTCATTTCCTCCCGCAGACGTTCTCTGTTCCAACTCAAAATTCCCCGCCAGCTGTCATAGTCTCTGTTTATATTCATGAATTCAATCTGAATGTTTCAGAGATTTTCTGTCAAAACAGAGTCGAGGCTGCGATGCCGGATACCTATCCGCTTTAATAAAAGTCTGCCCTATTTGCTTATTTAGCTCAAAGCTTTTGTTGTCAAATCAGACTTACCGCTGACACAATTGAATGTGATTTTTCATATCCGTCTCTTTTCAAATGAGCGCTTTACATGCACGCGGAGTTATACGCAGCTTTCAAGTTTAAAAATGACTCATTCTTTGATCAGGAGATGTCAGAGAATTATTTTGCGTGCAGTGTATGTCATTTTATCCTAAAGGGATAATCTGTAGCATCCTCACAAATGATTGCTGTTGTGTTTGTGCACTGCACTTTGTAATCAAACTGTGAAGACAACTATGTGGCTTTTTTAGTTTGTCTGTAAGTTTTGACTCTTCATATTAAATACCGAGACACATTCTCTGACTACCTATCTGCACTTTAGTTGTGTCCAGATGTCATGAAATTTGGGATAATTGTGGCTTGTAAACAGTTTTCCTGAATCGAATATACTGTCCTGCCTTTCAGGGCTTTCTATTGCAAATGAATCAATCCAAATCAATCCAATTCTATTTCTTTTTTATTAAGCTAAACTAAAATCCACATCCAGAAAAAAAGCAGAATTATCAAGTTAATTGGCCACTGTAGCGCATAGAAATATGAAATAAAACTAATGAAACCATCTGAAAGCATAAACCATTGGTTAGAACTTTAAATTGGGCATTAACATTAACATAAAAAAAACATAGATGAACAACAGTAAAAACAAAATGAAAATGTATCCCAATATGTGACACAAAGAAAATAAACAGTCAGTCGCAGTGCAATATCTATATGACAGTTTGTTCACAGTTTGTTGAGTACGCAGCTCGTGTACATCATCATCCTACCGTAACTAGAGATGTCAACTAGCTGTATATCTGGATCATTGTCAGATTCTCTGTCAGTAACACTGAAGTCAGCCTCTATATCACTCCCCTCGTCCATCACTGTCTGTGTTGAATGATCCGTCACTGTTCAAAAGAACAATAGTTTTGTTTTTGCTTTTGTTTTCCCCTATTGGTTTCCACACATTTATTAAAAGAAAAATGTGCTTGCAAAATATATACACAAATGTCGCATCTGGTCTACACATTTTTTTTTTTTTTTTTTTTAAAGCGTGGTTATGGCTTTTATTAATTCTGTTCCTTGACAGTCTCTGTAATGAATGAGAGTCACCAGCCACCAGAGCAATGTGACCCGTCATAATTTCACCCATTCTCAACTCATCACCTAACACTATGGCCCTTTTCCACCCTTCTTTTTTGTGTCCCAATGTTCAGTTTCCATTGCAGAAACTTTTAACTTAAAAAAAACAGAATTCTTTGCCTCTAATTTATGTAAATATTACAGTCATGCAACACCACACTTGTCAATCATGATGCAAAATTATAATTACTTGTTGTTGTTTTTTCAAATCTACTGTAAACTATAGCTGAGTATTGTGAATGCATTGTGTTTGGAATAGCAAATGATCTCGTACACTGCCAAAGACACAGAAACAATGGTGTTTCCATGACAACAATGGAGCGGACCAGCAACCGCAATAGAGCCAAAACTGTGCTGGGTGATATGGATGTAGTCAGGTGAATGTTTACTGTCCCCCAGGAGTGAGTGATTGAGAAGCTAGGTTCACTTTGGTTCTAAAAATCTACCAGAGAGCTGCATTAAGTGATTTTTTTGCCAAGGGGGGTGCAGAGGGAGGAAAAATAAATGAATCAGCCCTAAGGGATGCTATATGAAGGAAATGATGTTGGTCCACAGCAAGCTGCCAGCTTCAAGGCTCCTTAGGGGTTTAGGGGTTAACAACATTCTTCCACAATACATTTGTGATTCGTGTTTAGAAACTCAGAGTGGAAAGATGTTAAGTAAGCGGGATCAGCTGAGGCCAAAATGTGCCAACCTGAGTTGAAAATGTTTCAACTTGAATTGCTGCAATCCGCTGCAAGTCAGAAGTGAATAATTCCAAGTCGGTATTTTCAACTTCTGATCTCAATGCGTCCCACAGCATCTGCTCAGGAAGACATGGCCGCCCGCAGCACACTGCTGTTTTCATAAACAACTAGTGAATCTTGTGGGGAGATCTTTGTAGCAAAAGCAAAATATAAATAAAATTACAAAAATGTTATTGAAGACATTTCAGTGTTCCATTTGGATCCTGTTAAGAAACATAAGAGGGGCTTATTTCAGCATCCAGGTTAACAGCCTACATTAGCACCTGTGTGGCCACCAACAAGGTTGTTTGTCAGGAGCACACATAACTACCCATATGGGCAGTTTTACTGCATATGATTTTAGTGTTGTTTAAATCACATTGTTAAACAAATAACCTTGTTATCCTAATTTCAACCCATCCACCAAGCCTACCACATAGTGAGTGTGACTTCTACCATTCATCTCTGTATTGCAGTTCTTAATCATTACTAACGGCTCCTAGGGGCAGTGGAGGGTAGTCTAAAATTTGAAATGAAATAATGTTTTGGAGACATGGCAGTATGGTACTGGCCACATTACGCTTTCCCCTACAGTCAGTTTATCTGTCTGTAGAATATGTCACAGGACAAGATAACTATTTTTAACTCGCTTCTTCTTTCTGTCTCAAAATAAAAGCCCTGTCTTATTTCCGTGGACAGAATTTCTTAATTTGATGACAATAGACTTTTATACTTAAAAAAAAACATGTTTATGAGTAACATTCTGGATCCACAATATTAGAAGAGTAACAGCTTTTAATTGTGGAAATATGATACTAAAAATAAAATCATACATTCTATTATTGAAGGCCAATCTCAAAGGAAAAGTCACTGGAGATGACAGTCGGCACCAAAGCAGCTCAAGCACTTTCCCACTGTCATATTGCTTTCCATTTTGCATTTCATCTACATTGTTATTCTTGGAATGTTATTTATAGCTGCTTTACGGTAAGTAAAACATATGAGTACTTCTTCTAACCACAGAATGGAGGCTGAGGCTGATATGTATGTTAGAACCTAGCTTAACCCGTTTGTCTGTGCAGCCGGTACATTAGCCTTTGGGATTAATGAGCACAAAGACTTGTTTTATTTTTATTTTTTTCCAGGCCACCTGTTGAATTGGAATTCAGTATTTAATCTTCCTACTCCTCCAATTGGCCCAAACTCTCCTCAGAATAGCAGCATCTTTACAGAAGCTTGGCAACTTCCCAAAGCTGAAGCCACAGATAATAGTTTCATGATGTAGCCACAGTGTATAATGTAATACAATGGATGGACAGATACATCTCTCTGTGTCTGGATCTCTTTGTTGCACAATTGATAGTATGCTACTCAAGAGCATGTTCACTCACTGTGCTTCAAACATACAGGGCAACCACAGTGTTCAATGCCATCTTCCCTCGCCTTTCAAAATATATGCCTCTCCACAGGACTATGGTGCCACATATCGCCATGCTGTATTCACCTCACATAACACAGCATGGGAAAGTTTGCGTGAGCGTCAAGCTGAGAGGCCCACTTTTAAAACAGGCTTCTCAAAGGCAGCTGCCAGCCACCCAAAGGAGGCCCATGCATTATTCATATTCATTTACACAGCCTCCTATCTCCTTATCATGGGTTCATCACACTTTTGCTACTGCTCGCTGTACGGCGGAGGAACCAGAGCAAGCTGTACTGAAATACATCGCTACAGTACAATAAAAGATAGATAAAGCCCCATAGGCTTAGATGTGTTTGCTGATGGATTTAGTGCCAGCACCAGAGACCATCACAGCATGATTTTTTATATGCAGGTCATCAACCAAAAAACAGGGGTATATTTTTCACTTCAGGGATTACCAATGTGTCATACTTTCACTCCAAAAAAAGTGCCCTACAGGTCATTTTTTGCAATCAGCACAGTAAACCTCATGTTTACAGGTGGTGACCTCCAGTGGCCATATTATATATGATAAACAGGGTAAAACAGGAGGAGGATTAACAGAGTATAAAGACTAATAATGTCCGGAAAAACAGAAATGTGACCCAGTCTCAAGTTATTTCAACTTAACCGTTGGTTTTGTTATGCAGTTGACAGGTGACAATGCTACGCCACATCCCGTCACAATGTAATTAACAGATAAGTCACTGTTGGCCTATCAGATATGTATCAGTATAGCATTGTGTTGGAACATGTGTTGTTGTATGTGTAATGATATGAAAGCTTTTTACATATTTTTTTTTTAAACAGAAAACAATGGTTCAGGTGATTTTCACAAAGTTCATCATCATCAAGTCAAACAGCAGAGGGCAAATAAATGATTCTCTCCTCTATCACCTATAGATGGGTAAACATTAACTGGTAAAGAGCTGTTGTGTTACTATTTAATACAATTATACCACAACAGTATTTAGCATGGAAGTGTTTTGTGTTGTTTCTTTTTGAAGAAGACCATGCTGTGGTTAGCTCCTTTTCGAAAAGAAAAAAAGACAAAAACCTATAGTTACATGCTCATAAGCCACTTAAAGAGCTTGCTAGCGAGTGGTTACAGCCATCGGCAACTCTCCTGCATAGGAAATGCATCAAATTATGTGCACCCATGCATTGTTTCCTGTGAATTCATTAAATTAGCATAGCGGAAAAAAGCGCTTGCAAAATGCAAATACATTGGTGGTCTGCTGTTAAAAAAATAGCCAGTGATGAAAAAAAAGGCCATTTTTCATAAGATAATCTTCAGGATAAACACCTTAAATCCTCTGGATTAAGTGCTGTGTCTGAGTCCATGTGTATGTGACTTTGCATATGTGTGCTATGGGGATAAAAGCAAGCTATGGCTGTCAGGATGATGTGTTCCATGTCAAAATAGAACAGAGTTAAAACACCTCAGAGACAGGCTCTTTTTAATTACTCAAAGCAGGTGTGTGTGTGTGTGTGTGTGTGTGTGTGTGTGTGTGTGTGTGTGTGTTAGTTGGACTTTGTGTGTTTAAAAGCTTAACTTGCAGTGATGCGTGTAAGGTATTTAGAGAGGTGGAAAAAAAAACCTGCATTGATAATTCATTACATCAAACAGCAGCTCAGAAGGAAAGATTCAAAGCTACATGAATCTGGCTGTTGAAAAAAATAAAAGGAAATGGCAGTGTGTATAACGGCATGATAACCTTTCCTTTCAGGCAAACAAGTCCTCCTTCCTGTTGCGCAGCATGTCACTGAAGTTACAGCACTGAAGTTAATGGATATTTTGCTCCACTCAGATTTATATCCGTCCCCCTGGTTTGCTTGATCATCTGCAGCCACACACAGAGTCAACAAGCTAAAATTATCCGCTGTTAAAGACAATATCCGCCTCAGTGTTTTTGAGGAGAGGGAGACAGGGGGTGCTGATAAAGCCATGGGAAACTCCCCACTTACAGAGAACATTTGATGTGTTTTTGCGTTTTGACTGCACACCTGTGGTCGCCAAGGTAACATCCATCCCACCCCCCTCTTCCTGTCTGTTCAGCAGGGGAAATCAGAGATCTGAACGACTGCTGTCTTCCTCCGCCTCTCTCCACCTTCCTCTCAGCCAGTGGCACAGATTCCACCCTCCATTCCCCCCTCGCCTCCCTGGGGCAGATGAAACCTTAAATGCAGGTTTAATGAAATCTCGGGGATTGTCCTGTGGCTTGATCACTCGGGCTCCCCTCTCGCGGGGTGGTCCCCCCCCTCCCTTCAGCAGTGCGTCAGAGAGAGGGAGCACAGTCACTAATTGCAGGGCCTCAGGACAAGCAAGGGAACAGGGAAAAAAGCGGATGAAAAGGAGAGATAAGGGAGAAAACACTAAAAGAGATAGCTGCACATGTTTCTAAAGGTCTCATGTGACAGACTCGCACACGCACACACATATACTCTTGTAAAACTGCAATCAAGGTCCTGCCAAACACCAGCCCCCTGTGGTGCTGATTGTTAAAATGAATATTTAATTAACACACTGACAGTAGGCGGTGCTGCTGTGGATCATTGAAGCTCTGGTAATTGGAATCTTCCACAGAAACACGCAGCCGTTGTGTGTGTGTGTGTGTGTGCGTGCACATTCAGTCTCTAGGATGAATAGATCAACAGGCTGGAAGCCATGTGCAGAACGAGTAATTGTTGATCTACACATAAAGCACAATTAAAGAGGAACTATAATGAGAAGATAAACAAAGTTTATTTTTAAATTGAAACTTGTTGAAATGTTATTGCTAATGAACTGCTGCTACTTTGGTGCATTTTCAATCGTGTTCCAAAGCTGACTGTTCTCAGAGTTCTCAGAGTAAGTTATCAATAATTTCCCATTAAACTTATTTAGCGCCAGAGAAAATAAAAATGTTATATACTCAAACCAAATTCAATTTAACTTTGAATTTGATTTGATTTATGTTACCTCTAAATTGGATTTTTGTGCAGTCCAAGCTGAAAGTGATTAATCCTTACAACAAGTACCTGTCTAATTAAAGAGAAAAAACATACACATTAGCCTCAACTCTTTGCAGGGCCATATGGCAATATCAAACAGTCAAAATATGATGTTTCTAATGTTTTTTTCTGCTATTTACTTGTGTTGATTGTGTGTGAAGGGAGGTTTTGTCTCTGTCCCTGGTGCTGAAACACACAGTTCAGATTGTGATCACACCAGTGTCTTATTTCGCTCAGCCACAATTTTCACAGATCTTGTTCCTGACCATAGTCTTTAACGAAATGCCAGAAAAAAACAAAATAAATGCAAGTTTTAATATTTAAATTCAAATAAGGCTGCATCCAGCAAAATGTAATGGGTTTAGTTATGCGAGTACAGTATAGACTGTGAAAATACTACAACTCTACGGTTTATATGTTGACATTTAGGACCTTTTTCAAAGAACTATAGTGCACGGTCTGAAGTGCATTGTGTAGGTGCACTTTTGTGATAAAATAATTGTAAACTAAACCACAAGAGGCAAAGGAGTTGTACAGTAATATTACAGAAGTAATAATAAAAATACAGGAAAAAGTTATGAAGTCTAACACTTAGATAACCCCCACGAAAATCCAATCGAACACCACAGGAAGTGTGTGGATTTACAAATTATTGCGGACGTGAGCAACAAAACAAAAAACATAAACAATGTAGCCAGAAGTAAATAATGCAGAGCTCTACCACGTGACGGAGGCTGCAGCAGATCAGGCCTCAATGCAGCAGACCAGAACATGCAAATAGTCAGGGCACGGTTAAACAGAAACATACGCTTATTGCGCAAGGTCATGTCATATCCGGTCAAAAGCCCGTTATGTACAGCACATAGTAACATAGCAAAAAACAAATACAGTATTTTGAAATAATTCATTACGTTAACTACCTCAGCGGAAGTTCATGAAATCAATCCCCTTACCTTGAGAAGGTGAAGGTCTGTCACTCGCGCTCAGGGGTCGAGGATATGATGTCCATCAGTAACTTCCTGTCCGTGCGGTGAGTTGAATAAATCCCAATGAATTAAGCCAACTTGGTGTAAATAGTTGACTAAAAGTTTCCAAAAATATTCCACCAGGAGAAACAACGTTCCAAGGCTTGAATTAGCATGCTAAATCCCACAGCAGTGTCAGCAGCTTTACATGGCCTCCAGAGGCATCTTATCGTAGTCTGAAGTTGTGGGCGTTGGAGGGGCTGTCTGCTCCAGGGGGCGGTCACTGATCCGGTGGTTTCCTCTTCTGTCAGCGCGATAGCTAGCCTGTTAGCTAGACGACTTTACGTCTGCTGGCCGTGATTTACGATTCTGTATAAGGAAGGGCGAAGATTTCTCTATAAACTATTCCTAACTGTATACATCCATGACCAAAACACACAGCTGTCACAATCACTCGCCTGCGGTCCAGAAACGCTATAAGACAAACTTATGTAGGCTGCGGCTGCACGCGGGCTTCTTTTGGGGTAGAAAACGAAACTATGTTAAAAAAAAAAAAAAAAAAAAAAAAAATTAATTAATTAATTAAAAATCCCCAAATGCGAAATATATCTCACCGTTGTGTTGTTTACTTTCCGGATTTATGTCAACAGAGTGCCACGAGCATCTGCTCTACCGATGATGGTTTTTGCTACAGGTGTACGGCAATACCGATTGGACAAACCGCACGAAGCCATTTACTGAAATGCCATAACCAGGAGTAAAAGTTATTGATAATGTAAAATTTGCTCATTATTATTTAGAACTGTTGTGTAAGGCTTTTGGACTCACTGGATATTTTCTCTTTTTTTCTAAAGATTCTCTGTTAACCCTAGATTTACCCCTAGACCCTAGTGTTTGAAAATCCCAGTGGATCAGCAATCAGTGTTATGTTCAATGTCACTTAAATTACCTTTCCTTCCAATTCTGATGCTCGATTGAAATTCAACAGGCCGTTTGGACCATGTCTACATATTGTGTAAAGTTGCTGCCGTATGACTGACTTAAAAATGTGTGTTTTTAAGAGTAGTTGAACAGGTGTACATAAAGGGAAGTATATATATTTTTTTATCATTATATAAGAAAAAAACATAAGTAGTTGATTTACCTCAAGCCATCTTTTGCCTAACCATAGCAAATTTGTTTTTCTATAAGTTTCTGTTTTTCAATCACTTTTTTATGACAGCAACCATTGTTTCCCAGCAATCATATTTTGTAGGATATGAATTATTAATTGGGAAACATTGGCCAGTTCATCCTCAATGGTGGTTTTCACCTTTGAAGGCATTACCCATTAGCTATCATAAACATTGCTTGCCTAATTTCACTGAATAACAGTTTATATACATTTTCAATGCAGCAATCTGTTTTGATTTCAAAACAAAGCATAGAAATAATGGAACAACTCAATTACTTGAAAAGACCTTTGACCATTTACAAAGATGGTGAACTCATCTTGTAAATAATGAATTGCATGAAGATGAAGCAAATGACATAAACAATTCATTCCCTGCCATATATCCTCAATCTATTCAAACGTGTATAGTGTACTTTGTGGTTCTTAGCTAAAGCCCTCAGATGTGCTCCATGTAATTAAAGTTGACCTGCTGGTACCCTCCTGATGATCAGAGACAATGTATGATAGGCTAACCTTGGTGATCATCAAAGCGCAGCATCTGTTCAAGCCCATAGCCATAATACCGTGTTTTCAGCCTCTCTGTCCCATTGGTGTCGGCTTTAATTAGCACAGCCAGGAGAAAGAGACGACTTACCTGTCAACCTCTGCAAACATTATTATTATTTGGAGCTTTGCTTTTTTATCCTCTACCCAAACACTTGACTCTAATACATATCTCAGGAGTGTGTATGCATTTCCTATCATGTTTGTTTAGATTTATGTAGGGTTAGTGCTGCAGAGTTATTGTAGTGATTCTTGGTAGGTGTGCGAGTGAGAGATACATGGCGCATGTCTATAGATAAGCTACTTAGGCAAAAAGATACACTTCATTTTCAGGTCTTAGCAAGTTTCTCAAGACACAATGGGATGCCACTGTGTTTGCTGCAACCATGGTCGGCCATGGACAACAGAAACAGCACGCGAGGAGAGCTAATCAAAGATTGAGTTGGCAAGATGATTTACATCTGATGACTGCTGTGATGTCCTGAGTTAAGAGGATGATTTCTGAAGTTTCACCTGTTATTTTTGCAGCAGATCTGGGGTGCCAGCCTCTTGTTATGCAGCCTGTGTGAATGATGCCATCTGCTCATCATCATTTAAATGTTTTTGTCTGAGCCAATTATGTTCATTAAGGATGCTAGACGGATCTGAGGGCATGCTGTGTGCCAGCCACCACGTCCATGTCCTGAATTAACCCCTGAAGTCACAGGGCCACACATGCTGAATACACATACAAACATGCACATCCGCACATGTGCTGTTGTTCCACTGCATGATGGGACTTGAATCAAATCTGTATATTTGGTATTCCATTGACAAGAGTTGTGTACTTTTTTGTTCCACCTCAGTTGAGGTTGTCAGCAAGCTGGGATGATAAACAATCCAGACTGTTACGATCTCATAAAATAACATGAAATTGAATGAAAAATCATGTGAAACAGCTGAGTATTCAAACATTAGCACTAATTATATTTGTGCTAATTATTATTCTAATTATATGGATGTAAAAAAGGCTGAAGTGTAGATGAATTTAGGCTAAAAAAATAAAAAAAACACTGACCTAGGTTTATGGCAAAAAATGTAACTACATATGAAGCCTAAAGTAAAGCAATGGATGTTATCTTAAAAAAATGGAAGTATGCTATATGCGAGTTACCCAAACAAGTTAGATAATGTAAAAAACATAAATAAATAAATAAATAAATAAATAGTAGTCTTGTCAACCTAGTCTTTTTGCATTCTTACTCTTGAAGATGACGACATGAGAAGCTTATCTAAACTCACTTTTATAGATGTGTAGTATGTTTCTTTTTCTATAAAGAGGTTTTAAGTATTTAAACCACGTATTGTGCATCAGCAATTTAAAGATTTGCACACATATACACACAGGATGTGGCAAATCAGGGTCACCTTTTTTGCCGTGTATAAATAACCAAAAGAAAACATAACTGCCTATGACTCATTGACAAAAACATCACAATCTCCAGTCTGAATGACAAATATTATGCTACAAGATGTGTCTCTCTTTCTCTCTGACACTCTTTTTTTTCCCTGAACACACACATGCATACACAGAGAGAAAACAAACACAAAACATCAGTAGTTCTTGGATTCGGTATCCGGCTGCTTGTTTAAGATGTGGAGCAGTGTAATGTCAGTGAGATCGGTAGCAGGGATAGATTTCATTTAGATAAAGCTTCTCCTCTTGCTGCTGAGGTAAATGTATTTCAAGTGATAAAAAGAGCAAATCTCAAAAATCTCAAAGTCTCTGCTCACCACAGAATTTGAATGAGAATAGAGTGCACTCTGGAGTATTGAGAAATGCATGTATTTGTCCGCCTGTCTGCTTGGGTGTGTCTGTTTCTTGCCGTTTGTGTGTTTCTGTGTCTGTGTGTGCTTTGCAGGAGAGAGCGCTTTGATGGAAGGCTGCCCATGGACGAATAATACCTTTATTCACTTTCTGTCTCACTGACTCTTGTCTTTATTCGGCATATGACAGTGCATCTTTTCCTTTCTGCTCCACAAAATGCAACATGCAGCATCCCTGCACTGGCTACCCCCTCCCGGAAAAAAAAACCCAGACAGGAAACTTTTTTTTTTACCAACTTTCTCTTTTGAACTTCTCTGTTATTGTCACCTTTGTTTGCTGTTGTTGTTTTCTTTTCAAATAGTTTGATTCATTTCAAGCAAGATGACAGGGTAAACCCACCAGGGCCTATAAATAAGATATGTTATCGTTGATCTTTATTCTAGATTTCCTGTCAGCTTTGTGAGGTTGTGAGTCCTTCCATGCCTGGTACTTGTTGCATACATACTCTCTGTAAGGTAATGATTTTTTACTTTGGACTTTGTTTTCTCAGTTTTATTTTGGTATTCACTTTGTCTCTCGTTTCAGGTCACTTCACTTCCTGCCCTGATGTGTTTTCCCACCAAGTGTGATTACCTGCCCCGCCCTGGCTTGGGTTCATCGGTTCCAAATCATCCTGAATAGGTGTGTATTTAGTCTCTGACTCCCCTCCTGTCTGTGCCAGTTTGTCCTGTTTGTCTCATCCGTTAGAGTCCCAGCAATTCTGTGCTGTCTTAAATGCATTTGGACATGCTTTATCCCTTTTTCTGATTTATATCTAGTCTATTGTTTTGTTTTGTTTTTCCTTGGTTGTTTTTGACTTTTGCCATCATCTCCTGTACTACACCTGGGATTACTCCTGTGTTCCAAGCTAATTTCAAACTGTTTACTCCATGAATGAGATGTGCATTTGAGACTATTTCATGCGCCGTAACCAGTCAGCATGATAGATTGTGTTTGAAAACCAATCATTACAAATGCTCAAACTGCAGATCATTATGTTCTACATAGCAACATGGTTTCTTGACACTCTGCTTTGAAATTGTCCAGAACAGAAAACGCACCACAGTTTTATAGATTTGACTGATATGAATGCAAGATAATAGGAGTCTATAATACGAGAGGTAGAAAAAGCCATATTTATATTATAGAAAAAGAAGCAAAGAGGGATATATTAACTTAAATTGTCCCACCTTCCCTCTAGAAAATGATACACACATAATTTAAATTAATCAGCAGTAGTTGCATTATCATTACTAGAAAAGCACTTAGAAAATGCAACAGGCAATAGGGTAAGTCACAGTACCAAATTGCACACTTGAAGGACATTCATTACATTGAAAGCATATATTTTGGGAGTGCACTGGTAAAATTAGCATCTCTGTGGTGTAGACTGCTTCAGCCTCAGTGTGTTGTGGTTTGTGCTACAGGGTAACTTGTTGCTGGTAATCACATCATCAATTAGCCATAAATAACACATTGTCTAACCAATAAGCTACATTCAGTTTTAGGCTACATTAGGTAGCATGTGTTACAATAATATTTGCCTTCTTTCTTTTCCTTGTTTTTTATTCTACTAAAAGCTAACACAATTATTTCATAATTGCCAAAACATAAACTATTTAGATTTAAGTTAATCACCGGCTACGAAGGTTAAAGTCTGTTATCACACTCACCTAATTAATTTGCTGGCAGTGGACGTTAATTCCCCAGATGTACTCATCTGAAGAGGCTTGTAATTATTACTAGTACAATGGCCAGCTATAAATAGAGGAGGTTAATGTCTGGGTAGAATGAGGCAAAGTGTTGATGTCGTACATTTGCCACGAGACTGGTGGCAGTGACATATTTCATCCACCAGATGGTGGCAGTTAGTGAAGGCAATATGGTCACTGAACTTTTCATCCAAACTTGTGCAATACCTTTGGAGTTATTCTACACACAACCACTCTGGGTGTGTATACACTTCCTCTTCGGGTGTGTAAAATGAAGCCACTGCAGATGTGCTTTAAACTTGCATTCTTTAAAATGACAAGAAGGAGGCAATTCAACAATTGCAAAAGAACTATATGAAAATATTACTCCACTTCTCACTTTATTGCCACGATAAACATTTTCACAAACAATTCATGGGTTTAATCACTAGTTTTGAATTTTCCTCATTACAGCATGTTGTTGGCTGTCAACCTAGATATCCAATTTAGAGTAAAATAGATGGTAAAGGAGTGAATGGATCAGGAAACAAGTCATTGCCACAGCACTCATCAGTGTAAATAAAGATGTAGCAATTCATAACCATGGCTTGTTCTGGCCTTGTATTGGTTTACCTCATACACCCAATCAGCGGGCCTTTATAAAGTATTTATTGGAATATTTTGACTTAATTTAATGGATGAAAGCATAGGGATGACAAGAAACAAGTGAGAAAGAGAGATGAGGGGAATGATGTGCAACAAGAAGATCCCTGGACAGATAAAAGTATGGAAGGAATTCAATTTTCCATCTTTCAACAACAACTATCCTGTCTGCAGTCTGGCCGTAAAGTGGACCTGCTTTGGATGTTTTGGCAGATTAGTGAGTGAGTTTTGTAAGTATGGTGGCATGTGAACCACTTAACATCAGAAAATATATTGATCACTTAATACTGCCAAAACATTGGGGTACTTAAAAAAACTATTTGACTTGAAATCATTTTTATCTGACAGCCAAGAATCTAAGACGCTGTACACTGGAGTAGTTTTGCCATTATTGCATCACACACTTCTCCAATCCAAATTCTTCCTATAATTGTATAAATGTATATTTTTATCCATATAATGTATTAGAACAAATAAACCTAGCACACCAGAATGTCTGTCACACAGAACCACCATGGAGGCCGGCCATCATTGGAAACTGTTTGGGAAAGGGCAGGCACTTTTAAATAAAAACTTGGCAGCTGATTGGAGGTTTGTCACCATCAAGTCTAACTTCAACTAATCATACAGTCATACTATACAATCAGACCATTTTCACCACCAGCAGAGCCAATTGGTAAATCAATATTGCCAAAGCAAGCCTGAACAACAGCAAAAACATTTTTTTTTCCACTGACAAAAACCATCAGTGTCATTCATTGCTTTTCTTTCATTGAAGAAATACTTTTTTTATATATCTGTTTGCCACAACTGCATGGGATGACAGGGGCTAGGTCCAAAGTACTCCAAATGTACAAAATCCAGTGAATAAAGCAGGTAATAGGTCAATTATATGTACAGTCAGGTCTTGGAGAATCTTATGATCACTATGCATATAGGGAAGTAGAACGGTAAGATGTTTTTTTTTCATAGTGAGAGTAAACTTTCCAGATGATACATCATACAGTACAAGGTCGAATAATGAGTTCAAGTAAATGATTTATTCTGCCATAGAATGGCTGATGATGTTCGATGATGGACTTTTCCATCCACAGTATAGTTGGGTAATCAGCCAGGAATGATGTGACAATGTTCCTTTTTTTAATGAAAAAAATATATATCAGTTGATGAGTAAACATCAATCTGCAGTCAATAGTCCTTCAGAAGAATGTGGTGAAGGCACTGCTAAGTATGCTCTGTGAGGGCACGAGAGAGAGTCCAGAGAGAGGCGGATGAAGTAATAGATATTTGGGTGGAGGCAGAGGTCAAGCAGAGGGAGAGAAGGATGGCTAGGGAGGGAGAGGGGGATATGCAGGGGAGTAGGGGTGGTCTTTGGGGTCAGGATCTGCTGGTGTTTGGGGAGCAGAGGCAGCTGTGTTCCACACCCTGAGCACTGGAGCTGAACTAATGAGAATGTAATGGCCCTCCATCAAGCACTCCAGTAGCTGGCCAGTATGAGTACACACACTCAGGTACACACATACTCTCTCAGTAACACAACTTTTGTGGACCTGTATGCCAAATCCAATTCAATTCCTACGTGGCACATATACAAACTGAAGTTCTATACAGTACGCCACAAGTAGAGAATGCCATGAGAGGTAAAGCTAGCAGAGTCAGGTACATGCAGGCAAGAGGAGCCTCTATCATATTCCCTCATAACATGGTGGGTTATGGGAGTTTTCACAGATAGGAATATGATCAAAAAAACACAGACAACTACAAGGACAAGGTTGAGGACAAACTTAGAACTGGTAATGCAATTGATGCCTGGCAGGGAGTGACGCCATCAGACTGCAGGCTGAAAGTCCCAAAGGCCATGAACAACAATTACAAGGAATCCTTCATTGCATCAGCAGGGACTATTCTCAATAAGAGCCTGTTAAATCAGCCCACTTGAGCCTTGTCTGTGGTTGTTTTGCCCCTATCTCTAGTAATTTTGTGACTCTTTCTATTAATTCTGCATCTACTTGTAGGTGGTTTGTGTCTATTTGATGTCGTCTTGTGTCACTTCGGATTTACTTTGGGTCTCTTTAAGGTTGTTTTATTTCTTTCCATGGTTGTTGACAGCCTATTTTTGGTCTTCTTGATTCTGTTTGCAGCTGCTTTGCAATCTCTGTGTAGCTTGTTTTTGTTTCCTTGTGATCAAATTGTATCTCTTTGTAGTTGTTTTATGTCTCTTTGTGGTCATTTTATATCTTTTTGTTGTTATTTTGTATCTGTATATTATTAGTGTTCCTTGTACTTTGCTTCATGTCTCTTAATAGTCTTTCAGTGACACTTTGTAGACACTTTGTGTCTCTATGTAGGTGTTTTGTCCCTTTTCATCATCTGCTGATCTCTTTGCAGCTGGTTTGCACCTATGTGAAGATGCTTTGGTTTCATTTGTACTATTTTTCTGTCTCTTTGTAGTTGTAATACCTCGCATTATAGTTGTTTGGAGTTTTTGTGTTTCAGTTGTCCATGGTTGTTTTGCTGCTTTTTGTAGTTGTTTACTCCTGTTTGTAGTTTTTTGTGTCAGTTTGTATCTTTTTTGCAGTCATTTTGTATCTATTTGCCATTATTGAGTCTTTTCTTGTACTTATTTTAGTTTGTAGATACTTTATGTCTCTTTATAGTCAATTAGTGTCATCTTTTCACTCTGTGCCTCTTTGTGGTTGCTTTGCTTCTTTTCAAAGACGTTTGGTTTCTTTGCAGCTGTTTTGCATTGATCTGAAGTTTGCTCTGGTTTTCTTTGTAGTCATTTTCTGTCTCTTTGCAGTTGTTTTATGTTTCTTTGTAATAATTGTAAATCAATCCCTCCGAGAATCTCCTCACATCCCAAGAGTCTGTGAAGTGACCTTGGAAAGGTCAGGCGTAGGCATGGCCCTATTAGGCACAATCAGAAATTCCTTCATGCCTTGTGGAACATTGCATTTTAAAACCTTCACTGCACACTTTGATACAAAGATATAAGAATCTGTTTACTCGTGCACAGTAAACACACATTCCTGCACACAGTTCTATAGGCATAATAAATATATTGCAGTATTTCCAGGAAGAAAAGCAAAGCAGGAAAAGGGCAAAGCTAAACATAAGCTTGGTGTTGTGACTCTCACTGGTGTTCTGATCATGGTTTTGTTCATACATATCAAGTGACACACTAAATCAGATAGAGATCCAGTGTACCTAATGTTACTGATAACACTAACCTCTTGTACTCAGTGAAAGCTGATATTTGCCAGAGTGGCCAATTACGATGACAGGATACATGTTAGACTTCACCGCACTGTAAGCATTTAATTAGGACATCCTCAACGGGTCCACCACACTTTAGCTCTGCCAATCTGCCTAATGGTGAGAGATGAGCGCTAATGATTTTAACACATGCTTATTCCCCTGCACGTACACATACACTTCATTCACACTTTACTGTCACCAAAGACTACTGTAACAAGCACTGCAAATCCAGCCTGATTTAATTAGAGAAGGATTAAGCAGAGCCACTGATATGAAGGCATGTGATGTAATATTAAACATCGGAGGTGGAGGTGCTGACGCTGCTCTGAGCCCAGACCAGTGAACAGAGGGAAACACCTCGCGGCCTGACCTCGCTGGCAGCGTATCGGCTGACACATATGTCCTCCGGCAATGAGATCGCTGACAGCTCATTGAGTCTTAAATGATGTGACACGATCTGGCAGGACCTGGCTGCACAAGCTCTTATCTGGCTAGCCAGACACACAGAGGAACACACACACACATACACAGAGTCTCAAATGATCATTTTTCTGTAATCTTTACACAATAGCGAACATGCCCTATAAATATATACTGTATGTATTCACAAGATGTACTTGCATAATGTCTCTTTGTGAATGCAACAGCTGGCTAAGTTGACTCAACAGCCTTCATGCTGTCACACTGTCACTTTGATTAACTAATGACTCAAACCTTAAAAGGCTGGAGATGCTACTTGCCTTATAATGGAGTCTGGGCCCTCAGATTGTGTGCTGCTCTAAAAGGCTGATAGATAAATAAATAAACTAGCGAGCCGTACACAAGACATGGGATTTATTAGCTGTCCAGCTAATTAAATGGCTAAAGATATATAGGGGCAGATGAGAGTGGGATGAGGGGCTGAGGGGGAAGAGAAAAGCGGATTGCTGCGTCTTGATAAATTTCCCTCCCTTTCTTCGTCCCTCCTCCACGCACACACTTCACTTTGACAAGAGGCTCGGCTTGTGCGGTAGGCCGATGCGCATGATGATGCACGTCTGTCTGTTAAAGAGGTCTCAAGCGTAGCGGGCACACATCCAGGCGTCCACGACTTATCAATATTCAAAGCAGCTTCAAAAGTCCTTTATAAACGGAGGGAAAAATAAATCAAATTATGAAGCAATGTTCTGCCAAATGGACTAGAAATGGCTTGTTAGGCTTTTTTTTGCTGGTGATTTGCTGTTTTGACCATTGTGTATGCACAAGCACATTCCCAGGTGACAATGTCTGCCTCACTCAAAACTGTTTTGTCCAATTATGCGCCACAGTACTGAGGGGTGCATCCTGCTCATTTACTCCTAATTCCTCCTCAAACTCTTGCTGCGATTGGGGCCAGATTGTTTTCAAGGTTACCCTCCACTCATGATTCAATTTGTTCTTTTTTTTTTTTTTCTTCACCCGTTGCCTCGCCCCAAATAGACATATTAAAATGCAAAAAAGGTGGCCAGCAACAAGAAGGGGATGCCGACATGTAAATTGCTAATTTGTGACAAAAAAAAGACAAAGCCGCGGGGCTCAGCTGGTGAAAAAAGGCAATCCCACTTCCATTAGGCTCCACTGCTCTGTCCTGCAGTGAAGCGGCTGTCCTATCATTGTGCTCCTATCAGCGACTCATTTAAAAAGAGGTATTGCACTCAACTGTTTACCAGCTTGATTGAGACCAGAAGGCTTTGTCTTTCACTAATTTCTCTTTGATGTCTCTATCGCTTTTCCTCAGCGGACCAGACCTTTAGCTAACCTTTCTTTCACTTCCGTTTCTCGCTCTTCAGCCAAATAACAGATGACTTTGGTCCAGAAAGATTGCACGCTCTTTCTCTCTCTGTATGTGTGCATGTTTTGGTGACCACCCAGAGAAGCCTAGCGGGACACGGAGCTGATTCATGTCATGAAAGATCTGAAGAGAGGAGGGGGTGAAAGGGGGGCGCCAACTTTGACGTGGATGCTGACTGACCCAGTGGCAAACAAAACTGAGTGAGGAGCAAGAAGAAAAATATTGACGTCCAGCTTTTCCCCATTTGACGCTGGCCTGCTGTGATGAACAGCGTCAGAACCGCTCTGTGTCTGTCTGCCTGTCTGCCTCTTTCATGTTTGCAGACATCTCAACTGAGGGAGGGCGGAGAGAGAGGGGGAGAGATGAAATGATGACCTGGGACAGCTCTGATGTTTCTTTGTGGACAGCTGAAGCCACCTGTAGGCTCCTGCTGAAACACATAGCGCTGGATTTCGCACACATAAAAGTACCCGGGCACACCATAGCACAATCAGTTTCTTGGATTTACTGTGTGAATATTTACAGCAAATATAACAGGTGGGAAATGATGACTATTTTTGTCATTTGGCCTTAAGAAAGTAAAAGTAAAGAGTTGGTCAGAAGACCCATGCTGTGTCCAACAATGTGAAACTCTGTGAAACTGACAATCAGACACTCGCAGCCGCTTCAAGCAGCTGCTGGCCACCTGTGCATGGGTGAGAGAGGAAGTAGAGCTTAAACGTGTCATTGAGGCCACTGTTCCCCCACTTCTGAGTGTTTCATGAAACTATATTCAAATATGAAAAACGGACGTGGAAAATGGCCATGTGATTTCAGGTAAGGTTTCAAGGTTGATTATTGGGCCACAGCATGGGTCAGTGACCTTGGTCAGAAAAGACAAGAAAAAAAATCAACCTCTGAACCTGGATCCATAAAATACCTTGAGTTAAAGAAAGCAATTTGACAATTTCTTACCATAGAACAAGCATGCAGGTCAGAAGACCTGATAGTGAACAAAAATAAAGCTTTTCATTTTTCTCTAAAAGCACATCTAAAGCGATAGCTGGGTATGGCGAAAACAAAGGGCATAGAGCCAGATGTGCATGGACTGTGATGCACATTAAATATGACAGTTTGATTTTTTTTTTTTTTTTTTACAATTGAAAAATGCCAGACTCACTTTAGGGCTTGAAGTGCATTTAAATTCCTATCATCATAAAATTTTGGCCATTTGAAATTAAAATGAAAATTTATAACCTTCACTCATTGACATAGAAGTTCTGGTTGGTCAGAGCAACAGGGAGCCAGTGGACAGGGGCCAAAGAGCCACGTACGGCTCTGGTTGCCTGCCCACAGACTTGGCAAATTGTGCCATAATTTGCATAAGATGACTCTGTAAAATGTCTTTCATTTGATATTAAACCAAAGTTTTTTCCTAGGATAGCAAAGTCCAAACGCTCTCTGCCTTTGATTGGTGAGTATTTGTTGCTAGCATTAGTTTGGCAGGTTTTGTTTCAACATTAGTAGTGAGATTGGTTCAGGGTAATTCAGAATATCACAGTAAGTCAGTCACAATGACAGTAAGGTGAGTTTGACTTTGCCTTTAAGAACTTTTAATGTGGAAGAAGAGCAGCAGAAAGTGGCTGTCTTGATAGCACTCTAGAAGAGCAATCTGATAGACTAATGGTAAAAAATGAAACCGACCCATCAGCCAATATGATTTGTGATGAACCGGTCAAGTCAAGAGAAATAAAGAAAGACATGTTGATCATAATTGATAGATGAACCCTTGCCACAGGCCGCATGTCAAAATGACAACTAACTGATAGCTGTTAAAATACAAAACAAAAATCAGATGCCCCTTGCAGTGAACCGGTTTAAATAGCTCAGTCTGCTTTCACAGAATCTATGACACCCCACTGAAAATCAAAGCAAACAATGCATAAATTATTGTTTGTTTTCAAAACCGATGTTAATTTGCAAATCGGAGCTGAGTGTTCCTGAGAAAAATGTGGTTTAAAAGCTGCACTCAGAAGCAAAAAAGCTGGATCTTGTGATTGTGAACTGGACTGAGAATGGGGCGTGTTGATGTAAAATGCCAGCTCAATTAGAACATGCTTTGCATTCGTTCTTCGTCTTTTCACTCTCCATTTACAAATAATGTAAATGAGTCATAACTATCATAGTTGCTGGCATCGTTACTTGTTAATTGCTCCCAGAACTGCTCAGCAGACGCCCCGCCAACACACCCCCCAGCTTGTGTGCGATCACTGACATGTATGAGGGAAGCTGATGACTCCTGTGCCAATTAGAAACCAAACACATGTGCTATGGCGGCTTTAAGCTGTGTTGGCTCTGTCGTTGTGTCCAGCAGGCTCTGTAAATTGTATGGGCAAATTTGGGCATTATGTCGTTGTGTCAGTGGTCTTACTCAAACAGTTGGTGGGCCATGCCCGCAGTGTTTGAACAGAACAAGGGAGAGGGGGTGTGTGTGATTGGGGGGTGGAACAGAAGGCAGATGGGAGGGCTGACATGGAGGATGCTGTAGCCTCACCACACTGCCTGACATCTCTTACACTATGTATTTTTGCATAGCGGGGAACCTGACCCTGGTATTTGTTGTACCTACCTTGGTTTACTTGCATGGGGACGGCAACAAAAGAGGGGATAGAGAGTCAGCTTTAAGTCTTTTGGTTCACTTCTTTATTGTTATTATTATTATGGAACAAGTCTTAATGTAATTATGATCAAATCAGTAACCACACAAGCTACACTTAATGTGGAAATGGTTTTATTCTTACACTTATGGAAAGGCTTTTGATGTTTGATGAACATGGGGAGGCAATAGACGCTTAATTGTGGACTACTAACAGTCCACAGTCCACATCTGATGAGTCAGACGACTGCCTCATTATATTGATCAATTTTTTTTATAACTTAACCTGTTCAAGGGAATGAATAATTATATGAATGAATAAAAATACATTGTAGTTCTTGAGCTGCACACAGTTGGATTCCATTATTTATCAAAATTGGACATAATCGTGCCTAAAGATAAATTGCACTACTTTGACTAAGCTTGCAAACTGTTTTGTCCTTTAATGCTACGACTTCTAATTGTGTTTTGTTGTTTGGCTGTTTATTTTTTGATTAGTTTGTGTGTGTGGGTGGGTGGGTGTTTGTGTACATATTGTGTTTTAATTATACTCTCTACATTATTGCAATTGATGGCACGCCCTGAATGATTTCTTAAGATTTAAATAAAGATTGAGCAAAAGAATGATTACTAATTGCAAAACGCAGAATCTGAAAAGAGAATGCTTCAGTGCTTCATCCTGCCAGGTGTCAAGGTCACACTTTGCCATTATGACACATCTAAACACATACTCACACACACACACAGAGAGAGAGAGAGAGAGAGAGACACACACACACACACACACACACACTGAAATAATCAACCTGAAAGATAAACTGTGTGAGAATCCCTATCTAATCTGCTGGGTTCAATGGCTCCATCAGGACAGCAGTTCATTAGGGAATGTGAACTAAACAGCAGCTTAACAGAGGAAAGATCTGGTCAGAGAGGAGCTGATATAATGTGACTGCCCATAAAGAGGGTACAGATTAATCAGCAGGAAGAGATGAAATGCAGATCAATAAAAGGACCGCCATTTCTGAAACAATGGCCAACAACAACAACAACAACCTTTCCTCTCCGTGGGTTACAAAGGTAAAACTGAATGTCTCGTGCATTGAATGTCCTCTAAAGACACCAACAACTTGGCATTACTTTTTTTTTTTTTTTTTTTTGCTTCTGCATGTTTTAAGGCATCCTAGTGCTCAAATACAGATTACACAGTGTCGCCTGCATTATGATTAGACTTTTTTTTGTGCTGAGACAGATGGGGTTTGGGAGAGGGAGGGGGGGCTTTATGGTGGGAATATTTACCCATAGCCCTATCATAACTGTCATACAACTGCATGATCATTAAAATTCAATTACAATGAAGTCACAAAATGCTAACGACACCAATCTGTTTGAAATGAGTTTCTTTCAGTGTTTTGAGACCAAAAGAAAGAAAGGGAAAGAAAGAAACGGTTGTTTAAAAGTCATGTGGAGGTTCTAAAGCTTTATTCATGTATATCAAAAAGCAGAAATTGATGTTTCTTTTGCTCACAGAAGGAAAAATTGTTTTTTTGGTCCCCCCTTTCATTTTATCGGAATGGTTGAACTGTACTTGTTCTCATTATGAATAATTGTTGATATTGTGTTAGAAATAATTTCGTAGTTGATCTCAAACTTGGTTCAAAGTCTGACATTTATCACCAATAACAGTAATAACCAAACAGAGAAAAGTTGACAGGAAAGCTAGCAACTGTTATTTGAGCTAAATGCTAACAGTCGCATGCTTACAATGAAATCGATTTTGTTATAATTAGCAGTTAGATGAACATTATCTGGAATCTTCCAAATTTGACAAAATGTAATACTTTCTGAGACAATTCAGTCTGACACTTCAGCCTCAAGATTGTTAGCCAATAGCTTCCAAACAGTTACATTTCTACTGAGCATTTTGCAATGGTTGCAGTTGTAGCCATTTATAGTCACTCATGGGGGAAAATCATCCCAACGAAGTTGTACTGGACATTGCGACTTTTGCTTTTTTTCCTTTTTTTTTTTTTTTTTTTTTTTGCTGCAAATCATGGTTAATAGAGTTATTATTATTCTTATATTATAATTATACTGATTGCTTCAATGCCATGCTGTTACTATCAGAGATGTAGCCTGATTTACGCTGATTAGCCAGAAGACATCCATGTTCAATGACCTCACAGAGAGAGGTCCCGACCCCATTTCGCTGTTTGCTAAAGTTACCAACTACAGTTCTTTGCATGATAAAGGATTTTAAAACCTTAAAACCCCTGCTAAAGTAAAGTAAAACTGAACTACATGGATAAATAATGGTTTGGGGGATGTGATGTAGTTACACAGACTTTATTACTCTTTATATAAATATTTTTAATAATGCAACAATGCAAACGAAAATACCAAGAAACATAGTCTCTGAATATTCGTTCCACTTAATAACTTCTTATTGTCAGCTGTTACATTTTTCTCTCAAGAAATCAGGTATGATACTCCAAGGCTTTGATGCCAACCTCCAGGGCAATATCATATTTCATCTACTGATCCAAAGCTTTGCAAACTACAGTAGTGAGACACAGGTGTTATTACTCTCTTTATCACACTGTGGCACATAAACATCCATCCCGATCTATCCTCATCCACCCACATAATGTCCTCTTCACAGACCCTGACTGTTATCCAGGTACTTTATAAAGAACTGAACAAATCCTTGTGGTATCTGTATAGGTGAACAGTGCTAAAACTGATGTATGTCCATACATGTGAAATCACAAAGCATTAAGACTGCAGAGAGCCTGATGTTCTTGTGTTTTGTCCAGTTTTTCACAGATGCACGTCAGACATGTATTTCAAGTACTGTAAAAGATTTAGTTATGACCACAATGAATACATGTAAAGAGCTCTGAGCAGCTTCTGTAGCCGGGAAACAGACTGCAACTAAATGGGAGTGTGGTGTGTTTGGTTTGGGGATGCTGTGTAGAGCTGGAAGCTGGGATCATTAAACACCCCATCATGCTGAAGTAGAGCCTGACTCAGCCCTGCAGCTAGAACAAATTGAACAGAGGGGCACTCAGTTTCCACAGGAGTCTGGACATCAAACATAGTTGGAAACTATAGACTGTATAGAACATGGACAAAGTCTAGATGTTGTTACTTGTAGGTTTCTCAAGAACCACTGTGAAACTCAGTGGTGGCTCTGGCTTTTACTATATTGGCAGTGACTGACTCCTTGCTTATCCGAAAATGGGCAAAGAATTGAAGTGCCGTGGTGCTGGTGGTGGTTTCATAAATGGCGCGTTCATATCTTCTGTACAGTTGAGCATTTTTACATGGGGAAAATATGAGGACTGGCTCTCTTTTGTAGTCAGCCTCAGGAGGCTAATTGAAGAACTGATCTTTTGTGTTGGCTTCATTTTTCGGCACCAGACGTTGCTGCTTGTTGAAAAAGTCTAATCATCTTCTACAGGGTAAAAATGAAAAACACTACCAAACCAAGCTGCTGATATAAGGCAGCTGTTTCATAACCGAATCATTGCTTACTTCCAAGATCAGCTGGAGACTAAACTTGTTGTGTGCCAATGGAAGAAGCTTGGCTCTATTTGCAGAGATCATGTTAATTTGGATTTAAGATTGTCTATGGTGCAAGACCATCAGACCATCAAAAATATGCCTATTAAAAACATTTCTATGGAGCCTTCAATGTCTGTTGTAAATTAAGGATTTTTTGTGCATTCATGTGGAACGCTTTGCAAAGCAATGGTTTACCAAAACGTGCTTTCAGCAATAAAGCAATTCCTTGTACCAGAATTGTTCCTGGAGTACAAGAACAAGTGTTCCCTGTAGGTTGGTGAAGTCCCTTCTCTGCTTCAGTGTGTAAGATTTGACAGATTTCTGTCTTCCTTCTAATTGGGCTATGGAATCAAGATTTAAACAATCCCTGCAAACATCTGTATAATCTCTAATATAAATGCAAAACTTACATTTGTTCCCCTTTTTATTAGAAAATGTATTTTGTAAGATGGAGAAGTGCAATAACACATAATAGGTGGGGAGAGGGGGGTATGAGATGCACCACTCCACTCATACTATCACAAATAGATCTGAAGAGGCTCTGGCTCTGATAAATGCAGCAGGACGGCTGAAGTGCTGCATTACAGATTTGTTAATCTGCCTTCCCCTTAGTCTAGCGGCAGAAAAAATAACAGAAGGGGCTGGAGTGGTTTTGTAGATATTTTGTAAACCTTGGAGCCAGGGATTGGGGAGAAGGGCTTAGAAATATAGAAATAATATAGAACTGATAGAAGTTTGATCTGAGCGGAGAAAGAAATTTCACCTTGAGTGTCCGGAGTTAAAGAGCTTTAAATCACCCTCATGTTTTTGATCGGCTGACTCATTACCAGAGTCCCTTTTGTTGCACTTCACACCCTCCCTTTGTCCCTCTCTTTTTTCACCATCCCTTCATCCCTCTAGCTGCCTCCAGCACTTTCTTTCTTTCTCTGTTTGCTTCTAATGGCTTGTGCTCTCCTTTCACCTTCTCACCTCTGATTGACGGACAGCAGACCTCCCGTTGTCATGCTTGTTAAGCCTATTAAGGCCAGTAATCACCGGCTGCTCCTCAGGTGCTCGGCTGTCTGCACAGGCTGGAGGGTCGGCCATGTCAATGCACACACACACACACACGCGCGCACACATAAGTACATGCTCACACACATCATCCATGGCTTTCTGACTCTTACATGCAAGTGTCAGAGTTTAAATAGCTTGCTGCATATCGCTATATCTAAAAAAAATCCCATTGACATTTGCTGCTAGGTATACTTAATGAAAACCCTCTTTGAATTATAACTTCGATCTTTTTTCATATTATCATCATCTTCTTTATGAGGGCTTGGGGCACACACACAAGCAGCCTGGACGGCAGTATAATGTATATAAACCCAAGGAGCACTAAATGTGTACAGCACAAAGGAAAATACAGGAAAGTTTTTTTTGTAGCCTCAGTTCACAGGACCTGCAGCCTATCTATATTTATCTATATCAGTTTCTCATCCAAGTGTATTTACCTTACATATATACAGTTACAATAATCTCCGTTGACATGATTTAAAAATGCATGTCCCACATCTGCACATTTCAGACGAAGCATGCTCTGGCAGATGCATGAATATGCATTTGAGCATTGACATACCAAGAATACATACACTTGACCCAATTTCCAAGGTTGAGGATGGATTCAGCGATGTGCGTGTTATGCAGGCACATTTATAAAGGTACAGCTCTATGTCAGTTGCAAAGCATGTAGCACATGCGTAGGAAGCTGCGTATTTACCCTCAAAATGTGTTTGTTTTTTGATCACTCCCTGAAGTGGGAGTTAGTTAGCTCCTCATCTAACTGTTCCCACAGTCGATTTGTCCTTGTTTTGTTTGTCCAATAACACAATGTGATGGGGATTTTTTCCCAATCCCTCTGCCCTACAGTTTAATTAGAAACCGCGCTGAGAACACTCTTGAATCTTGTGCATTGTTGCTTCTTGTCTGTAATTGCCTTTGCAGGTGTTTCCATCGTCCCCAGAAAGAAAAAGGGGGTCTGTGGGGGCGCGTTCATTATCCCAACACACTTTGCAACCGTTTATAATGGCTCGCGTACACCTGTGCTGTTACTTAGTGATAAGTGACTCAAGAGCATTAGCTGTAATAATGAGCTGTTTCCTCGCTGTTTGCTCCTTTTTTCTTCGTCTCTTCCCATGTTGTTTACTTTCACCTAAAGACACAGGTTTAGCCAAAGCGGTTAGTTAGAAACAGCATGTTCTGTGTTTGTATGACAGATCAATAAAAGCGCACATAACCGGAGTTCGAACCGTTTGAAAGCAGCCATTTATCATGGGGGCAATGACAAATGTACTGTAAAGCCCCAATTAAAGCTCATTAAAACACAATGTGTGTTTGAATGCAATGTGAAATGAGGTTCAGATTAAATCACCTAATTTTCGAACAGCTCCAATTGACTGTCAAGAGCAGGACGAGAAGGCTGGGCGTTCTATCAGTTCCAGCTTTTTCATTTTGTACACTGTGTTTTCTTTTCCATGGAGTGAACATGAGAGTCTATTAGAGAGCCTATTATGCGCAGCCCCCATTATAAATCCAAACTAAGAGACGAGGCATTAGTCTGGGGGAGGCTTAATGGACGCCTGCTACCCGTTGCGGTTGCCTGTGTGTTTATGTGTGCTCATCAAGTGTGTATACAGTGATTATAACTCCAACATATTTGCAGCTACATTATGTTCAAAGCTGTACAATGTACCACCTCATACATGTGTTGTAAAAGCCCTTAGAAGTGGTAAAGTTTCACATTTATATTAAATTAGAAAGTTGGGGGTCCTCTAAGGTGCCTTTGAAGTAAAAAGTAAACAAGATGTAGTGCCCTCTAAAGTTCCTTTCCAGTGAAAAAAAAAAAAGATACAGTTCCCTCTAAAGTGCCACTCTCATAAGGAAAATGAAATGCAGTGCCCCCAAAGGAGCCCTTCCACCATAAAACAAAATGCAGTGCCCATTGGTGCCCTTCTACTGAAGAAAATGAGAAGCAGTTCTCTCTATGGGGGCCTTCAAGTGAATAAAATCAGATACAGTGCCCTGTACAGTGTCGTTCTAATGAAGAAAATAACATGCAGTGCCCTTTAAACTTTGGTTCTAATGAGTAAAATGACATGCAGTGCCCTCTAAAAAGCCCTTCCAGTGAAAAAAACGATATGCAGCGTCCCCTAAAGTGCCCTTCCAGTGAAGATAACCAGATGCAGCGCCCTCTAAAGGGGCCATCAAATGAAAAAAATGAGATGCAGTGCTGTTCTAATAAGGGCAATGTAATGTCATGCCCTATAACAGGGGTGTCCAAACTTTTTTTTTCCTGAGGGCCACATATAAAAAATATACGAAGGACTGGGCCACTCACTAGACTTAGATCCTAGATCTTATA
>JAOWBC010000539.1:10698700-10710714 GCA_028566105.1 Hypoplectrus providencianus | reverse complement strand
CTAAATTTTAACAAGGGCCAGTAAAAAAATGATGGCGGGCCGCATTTGGCCCCCGGGCCGTAGTTTGGACACCCCTGCCCTATAAGGTGCCTTTGTTGGGAAGATAACAAGATGCAGTGTTATGGCATCATTCTGGAAAATGATGGAGTGCCATAAAAGCTACCCCACATACCAGGAAAAAATCTTTGTTCGGCTGGTGCCCCAGTGTGTGCAGTTGGTGCCCATCAGACAGCCTGCGTATACCACTGGAGGACTAATTGGGCGTGTTGTTGTTGTTGTTGTGTCTTTTAACTAATATCGCAGAGATCAAACATCCAGGGGAGTGTGGACATGCCTTATCAAACACAGTGATGAAGCAGGTGGTGTGAGGTGAGAAACAAAGAGACAGGGGCTTTGATTAAATCAAAGGGAGGAGGAAAATAAAGAGAGAAAAGAGAGGAACCTTGAGGAAATCAAGCCACTTAGAGAAAAACAGGAACTGATGAAGAGAGAGCAAATTGAAGGTCAGAGCTTCATTTAGACTTCAATCTGCTACACTGAAAAGGTTGTAGGCGCTGCAATTACCTGGCATGCAGAGAGGGCTCCAAAATCCCTCACATCCTTGATTCTCGAGTTCAGAAAACTGAGCTCTGAGAAAGGTGAATGTCATTAAAATGGTAATTGTTCTGAGCAGAATTTGATTTTTGATATGTACTCTCTCACTCTCTAATTAAAGGGTTCTTGATTACACGTCTGCACCTCTGCTGCAAACTTCTGACTCTTCGTGTTCCCGTGGCGGCTCTTAGGAACTCATGTGAAGATGAACCATGCCTGCCTTCCTCTCACATATTTCAGAATCCAATCATGGCATTGCTAGTTCTATTCTAAAAACATTTGAGACGTCATCATAAGTCATAACTTTGCTGCTGTAGGCTCAGGCTGATCTCTACAACACACTGTAGTACTTTTAGTTGAGTAAACTCCAGTATTGACCCGGTGTCTCGCTTCAGACACCTTTATTGACCCAACTTCTCTTGATTGGGAATCATTTTCATCCTGAGACTGTGAGTCTGTCTCAGCCCCTGAAGTGCTGCAAAACAGTTTCTCATCCATTCAGACAGATAAATCCCCCCGCAAAAGTATCTGGTTTGGTAAAGCTACACTCCTTTCTATTACAACTCCTATATCCTGTTATGTTTTGATAATATTTGCTTGTCTTGTACTGTGGAGACCACACAGATGCCTTTAGGCCAATGGAAAAAAAAGATGTGAAGGGAGAAAAGTACCTTAACATTAGTTTTAATCCATCTAAATATTTCAGGGCTTGAGAGCTGCTTTTTATTTGGATCTAAAAGAGGCATATGCCTCTGTGAATGTTAGGACATCTCAAAGCCAGTAATAAAGTCCAGCCCGTATGTGTAAGTGAATTCACGCCCATTGTTAGTTTTTGTGTGTCTTTGAATTTTGTTCCTGTCACATTTTACTCAGTGTAGCCTATTTTTTTCCCCAAGCAAGCCCTGCACCTTTATGGAAATAGCCCAATAAAGGCAAGTGGAAGGGAAAGCTAAAAAATGTCTTTTTTGAATGATAGCACAACTTCATTGTGATAAATCATAAGAAAGGAAATACAAAAGGTGAATTTCTCAGATAATATATTTTATAAAAATGGAATCTATATCTTAAAAACTCTCCAGGGGCCCACAGATGTCATTTTAAGACTAGTGGGAAATGGTAATGTGAGGATATTTTCTATACCGTTTCTTGCAATGATAAATTATATAAATTAAATGAAGAAAATATGTATTATAAACAGGTTTGGAGACTGTGAACTTCGTGAGGTTAACTTCAATCAGAAAGAGCACACAGTTCAGGTTGAGTAGTTCTGGAAAAAAAATACTCTGTCCATTTTTATATCCATAGACATGAAGTGAGTCATGGTTGAAGCGCCTTCATGGCTTGGATGGAAATTCATCTCTTTCAGTTGAAGCATCAATACAACAAAACAGAACTGCATGAGGAAGGGTCTGGAGACAGCGTAATAAAAGGCAGAGGTACAAGCCTAGTCTAATAAAAAAATTCAGAGGAGAGGTCAAGTACCACTCCCCATGTGTTCTGTGGTATTTAGAGTATGATTGGAGTCAGCAGTGACTACATTTTTGAGTGAGCAAATATCCTATTGCCATGTGCACAAAGAGATGAGAAATGAGACTAGTCTTTAATAAAAAAAAGACCCCTATTGTTATGTCATTTAGTTTAAGGGGTTATTGAAGCTGTAAGAAGAACGGAAAGATCACTATGGTCCAGATGTGTTGAAGGTTGGACTTCTGGTGACATGACCCGAGCACAGGATGGGATGTGGTTTAGATATCTGATGACGTCAACCTGAGTACAGGATGTAATGAAGAATGACTCCTGATTACCTTGACCTAATCACAGGATGGAATGAAGGTCAGACCTCCGATGACCTTGACCTGGGCATGGGATGGGATGAGGTTTGGACTTCTGATGATGTTAACCTGGGCACAGGATGTAATGAAGAACTAACCTCTGATTACTTTGAACTGGGCATATATTGTGATGAAGTTTGGACTTCTGATGACCCCAACACAGGATGTAATGAAATTAAGGCTTCCGATGACTCCAATCTGGGCCTATGATGTCATGAATTTTGGACTTGACCTCAACCTTGGAGCAGTATGTAATGGAGACTGGACTTGTGATTACCTGGGAACTGCATGTGATGACATTGACTGATAATTGTGAAGTAATGAAGATAAGATAGGTCCTAACTGAACTTACGCTAAGCTTCATTTATCAGAAACATCTGAAACAATTAAAATAAGTGGACTTACCATGAACCTATTTCCTATTACATTACCCAGGCAGCCCATTTCTCACTCTAAATCGAACCCTCATGCTGTCTAGAGGAATGTTTAGAATTTTAATCATGTGGGCTGTTAAATGTATAGAAATGACAGTTATTGACTTATTGATGTCAGTGTGTTGTGCTGCATCGTTCCAGACTGCTAACCTTCTGTAAAATTCACATGTGAACCTTTAGGTTTTAATAACATCTGATGCTGATTACAGCATCATGTCACTTGCACCTGTTCCCTACTGTTCTGAAATGGCTTTCTGGAATCAATTCAAGCATGAGTCACGACGACAAAAGCTTTTCAAAGGGATCATCTTGAAATTGGTGTAATTTCGATGGCATATGGACAGTGTTTTAGCATTATCTGTGGAATTTGACAAAGGATTACTTGGGAGTATATTCCTAATACCTGACGTGTACAAATTAAATGTCCAATCAAATTTGGGTCCTACTTTGTTTGATCGAGGATTTGTAAACATTAAGTTCCTGTGTGGTTTGGGAGAAACGTTTCATTTCTCCCAAAGCACACAATTAAAACCAAACTCCTAACTTTGATTTCATCAAAACACTGAGCATGCAGCTATTTCGTTGGGATTTTTGAGGGCACATGACACATTTCCAATTTTTAAATACTCTTACATAAACCTTCTCCGCATGCAGATGGCTGCAAATGTGCAGGATTATGGCAATAAAACACAGCTTCACTTTAAAGTTGCTCAGCTTTGAATGGTTAAACTTTAATTAATAAACTTCAGTCTTAAAAGCGGCGGACGGAGCGCTTTGAACTTCAGCTGTGGATGAACTTAACGGAGAAAAAAGTGCTTTGGATATGAAAAAAAAAAAAAAAATCCCAGCAACAACAGTGATTCACATTCATTAAACACTTTGATTTGGAGGACTTATTGATTCAGAAACACACCCACGCATTTCAGGACGTTCTCCATAGCTTATGCACATGTTCTCACACACTCCTTACTGCAGCTGCCCTCTTGATAGATATGAATGTTTCTTTCAGATCTGTCATGAATTGTGTTATTGTAATCCACACACTCTGTAGCAATTCATACACGCAGGAATGCGCACGCTGGCACATCCCTTTAGGTTTTAAAGGCATGCAAGGAAGAGCCTCATGCTTCCTCTCATTTGAATCAATCACAGGTGACCTTATGCTGCTACTGAGGAGTGAGCGAAGCCTTGATTAGGAGTGCCTATGCTTGTTAGTCACAATGTCTGTCTGCTATTCTGCATCCCACACATTCTAATCAGACTTGCACACACACATATGCAACTTTCCACGGCTGATTGTTATTATGCATAACAACCTCCACACCTTAACAATCAATGTGGAAGCCCCCTGTTCTGATGTTTGCTGTCAATATTAGCCGTTAATGAGTTCTTCTGTCTGAATGTCTGCGTTTAGATGTAGCAGGGTGTGTGTGAGCGTTCTGGCTCGGATTGTGTTTGTTGTTTCTTTCTGTCTCTCTCTCGTCCTTTTTCTGCTCTCCTCCTCGTGCAGGCACATGTGTCGCAGGGGGCATGGCTGGTCATCAGGATTTTCTCCATAAATATTTAAAAAATAGTTTGTCACAAACACCATATGGTGGCTCCCTTTCTCCTAAGGCAGAGCCACTCACCTGCCCTGCATCTGCCTATCACACACCTGAACCTGCTCTGCAGTCACTCACCTGACCAGCATCTGTAATCACTCACCTGTATTCAGCAATCACACCTCAGCTATGTAAGCCTCAGTTGGACTCGTACTCCTTGCCAGATTGTCACTTGCAGAATGCAGTACTTTCCTGCGTCATCCTATGGACTGACCCACGGTATTCGACCCTCTGCCTGTCCCCTGTCCCAAATGCTTTCAGTCCCTGATGCCGCTGCTAAGCCTGCCCCCTGGTCTTTGACCCCCAGTCTGCTAATGACCAGATCATCCACTGCGTCCCCAAGTGGACTTCTGCTCTCTCTGCTGCTACGCACCTGGACCCACACCCACGGACCGCCCCGTGACATAGTTATTAAAATATAAACAGGCGTTCCCTGAGAGGAGTGTTTCGTAAAGTATTTTTTATTACACATAACATGGAAGTGCTTAAGAAAGAGGAATCATAAAAAAAAAAATCCATAAATATATTAAAAGAAAACAGAAGCATTTTAAACTATCACCAGTACACATGCATAGATGCAACTGAAAGACCTGCTTTTATATTTAATTTATTTATGTTTTTTTTTTTTTTTTTTTTTAAAGGGATTACACATAAGCAAAAGAAAAAGGCATGCTACGTGCAACTAATTAATCAATTTTTTCCAATTTTTTTTTTCAATATTGACCTGTTTTATATTAAAAAAGTTTAAGTGTCGGCCGATGTGTGAAGTTTAACATTTTCTGTTTTAAGGTATGCTCACTGGTGCATGTGGAGCAAAGACTTAAGTGCACAGCTCAGATCTAAATCATATGCACGGTATTTGTGAAGTAGTCTACTGCTTGAGTTCAAATTGCGAAACTTTACCCCAGTAAATATAAAGACATGTTCGTGTTTATATTAAGATTTGGACTTAAATTATTATAATTAATAATTATTAAATTATTATAGAGACCCTGAAAATACTGGCTGCTGAATGTGAAGGAAAAGATAAAAAAAAACAAAAAAACAAAACTGCACCATCCCATGGAGAAACAGAATATGTTACATGACAGCAGTCATTCCCAAAGCAGGTGTAACAGATATGAGATGGAATCAAAGTCAAACTTAAATTTTTATCAACATTATAACAGGAGTATTAAAATGTTCTTACTAGGGAATGAAAGGGACAGAAAACCAGACATGCCTCACAAGTGTACTGTCTCAGCCCTTTCTTCTTTGTACTTTAAAGCCCTTTCTCTTCTTTCAGCTGGGATATATCACATTCCACAGCATAAAGAAGACTGAGATCCCATATTGAATTTAGCATGTCTTCCACAAATCATATTAGATGGGAGATTTAGAGCTGGGCAGACTGGAGCTGGCCACTGTTACAGCTGAAACATTCCTCGTGGCTAAGTGGACTGGGCGGATTTCTTGACTGATTGGGGTACACTACAACATGCTTATCGCATTTCAGATATCTAATCACTGTACAGAGAGTCTGAAACTCCAATCACTCAAACAAAATATGCAACTTTGATGATGAAAAGAAAATCCAGTCTTTTGAAGTCAAATTGTAGATTGTATAAAATAAAGGAAAGTAGCAACCATGACATCACCCATTGGTTTGTGGGCTACTGTTTGATTGATTGAGGTTTATTTAACTTTGAGTACAAAAAGACATTTAAGGGGACCGAAATATTACCATTTACTTTCATGAACTGAAAACAAAATTGGCCCTCAATTACAAAACAAACCTACGCCAGAAAAGTGGGTGTGAGATCGTTTTAGCAATATGTTTTAGAAATAAATAGATAGAAAAGTTATTCAAACAGGGCACCAGTCTAGGCTATTAAATGTTGTTGTCTGCAATTAAATGTTATCTGGTAAACAATTATCACACCACTGTTATCCTATGTGGACGCCAGCAGTGCGTCATTTTCCATCTGCCACACGCTCCTCTGTTTCAGACATAACTGCTACTAAATATAAAGAATGTAATAACATGGTTTAATATGAATGTTCTGACATTAATGTCCTTCCAGTATGATGATGTAATCTACAATTACATAGGCTATTAGGCTAACTATACCACAGATGTATAAATGGAATATTCCACTCTCAGCAGGAGTTTGATTGTGTGCTGCTGCACTGCTGACCGCTGCACTGATTTCCTTTGGAGAAAACTTTTCAATTGTCAGACTTGTTGAAAGTCAGTGTTTCTATTTCTTCCTCTTATTTTGGTTTAAAATTTAGTTTAAAACGTTGTTTATCTCCTGCAACCAAAAAGTTGTGAAAGTATGTGCTGTTGTCGTGTGTTGTTATTTGTAACGGTGTATTTTGTTAATAAAAGTAACTTTAAAAAAGTCATTTATAAATGCATTTATATTTGGGCAGGATATTGAAATGATACTTCTTTTCAGCCAATCCATCTTACGCTGTGATTTGAAGGATATGAATTCTATCGTAAAAAGAGTAAAAGGGTCCAAATCGTACAACAAAACACAGACAACACCCAACAAGTTTACAGCTATTTCTATTTGTTTAAATGTACCTGTCTTCTTTTTGCAACCAGTGGAGTCCCCCCCTGCTGGCCTCTACAAAGAATGCAGGTTAAACGCACATTGGCTTTTTTTTTTTTTTTTTTTTTTTTTTAATAAAAACAGCAAGAAAGTAAAGGGAATGTCAATCAAGCGCAATGTTAATTGGCTCATCCAATCCTGAGAAGAGGGCTAATCAGCCAATATAAATAAACACATGGGTGGGTGTAAAATGAGACTTCAAGGGCAATCTCTTGATTATTCAAGATTTTTAAGTGTTTGTGTATTTTTCCAGCAATTCAGATGATAAGCAGCAAATATATCCCAAGAAGCCATTTTATTTTTGGAGCACATCTAACATAATTACAATGAGCATGCAATCGGAGCACAGTCACATGGCTGTCGACTTTTTCTCTCAGCCAATGGCGACCATCAATCACTTCGGAGAATGGCACACAGTAAAACCAAGTGAAAACAAAATAAAACGTCAAATAAAGTTACTGCACAAGACCGGAAGCAAGAAAGCAATGAAACCTGTGAGAGGGTGGTGGAGGATAGAAAGTAAAGGGGAATAAATAATATTTCAGTGTCGCCTTAACGCTGGCACCTGACCCCGGCTTGGGGAAGTAAATTTATTTAAAAAAAAATACAAATCAAATACATTTGCTTTGGTTTGAGCTGTCTGTTTTGTAAGTCTCTGGACAAAGATGAAGCGAGGTGCAGATTGATGTATGAGGTAGAGGAAAATGAAAGTCTGGCTGAGTAAGAGATTGCCCAAGGTCCTCCTATCAACTCTCAAAATCGTATAAACACTATGGCGATGAGAGCTGAGGGACGAGAGGGGGGCGGAGAAAGGCACAGCGAGGGGACAGAGGAATAAAGGAGAACGGAGGAGGAAGGGGGACAGAGCAACAAAAGAGAAACAGATTTGGGAATTCGAGCGGTAAGCGTCTGAGGCAGAAACAAAAGGCAAATCAAAACGAAATATTGACAGAAGTGTCATATATAAGGAGGGGTAAGGTAGGGAGGGAGGGAGGCTGAAATGGAGGGGAAAACATCTGAAATAGTCAGGGGAAGATTAAAGGAGGAGCTTTTATCTGGCAGCAGAGCCACAGCCCTCTCTCCTGGGTGGAGAGGTGGTTACATGTTAACCAGGAGAGCTGGGGGGCACACACAGAGGGGAGGGTCCAGATGGAGGGATAAAAGAGGGAAAAGTGCTGACTTTAATACTGCGCTTTGCTTCTGTTGTAGCTCACATGCTTCTTTGAACACACCCACCCCACTCTTTTTTGTTTTTTTTACAAGCATTATACATCCATTCTCCTGACTGATTCTCACTTTACATAATGCATTTCCCTTTTTAGAATCAAAGCACACTGCCATGGTGGAATCTCTACCTATGTCAACCTGGAAAATTGTATACGTCAAATCAAGGCCTATGAAAATGTAAATGTGCGTATAAAAAATATTATGTTTGTTGACAAAAAATATCTAAATATCTGATTGTAAAAATCATTTGAAGGGGGGTTCTTTCATTCTTCAAAACTGCTTTTAATTTGTGAGCACTTTTAAGTTGAAGTGTTTTTTTGAATCCTCATTTTTGATTGGTCAATTATGGCTTTGTTTCTAAAGAGCAGACTGAAGCCATTTAGAAATGACAGGTGCTTTGTACAATAGATTCCTATGGTCAACGTTCAAGTACTTCAAATACTCTGGAGTGCCACTTTCAGTTATATAAATATTATAAATAAAACAAAAAAGAAAATAATCCAATATGAAGTAAGTGCAAAAGAAGCCAATGCAGTTTTGAAAGACCTCTTCATTGAAAAAGAAATGCTGACAGATTTTGGCAGTTACGCGGAAGACATCCTCAATCAGATGCTGCGATTGCTTTATGAATCTTTTCAGAATAAAACAGACTGACTGACTTCTTTAGTATAGTAGCAGCATTTGTATGGTTCTTGTTTCACCCAGTTGGGGTTCTTTATATTAAAATGACCCACTCACTATATATGATCCTTGACTTAATTGACAGTGTTAGCAAGCAAGGTCGCTCAACTCTAATTGGTATACATCCCTTTTTCCAATTGAGCCCGATCCACTTCACAATAACAAGAAGCAATTATTAATACAGAAATGTATGAACAAACTGTTCTAGCAGAAAATAGTGCATTCATGTAAAGTCCAGTCACTTAAAGCATGAAGCTTGTTGGTAAAATAGGCCTTTTTTCGACAGCACTTTTGCAGTATGCATGTTTTTATTTCTGCCTCTTTGGTGATTGTGTGTGCGTGTGTGTGTTCATATAGTGAGTGACAGAAAGGCAGCTCCTGCCTCAGAGCCCCAAAGAGCTCAGGCTAGTGTGTCGGATGCTTCACTGATCCGGGTCGAAGCTTTTATTTCTGCATCCCCTCAATGGACAGCCACTCTGTCTGTCAGGTCAGCCTTGGCAGCGCTGACCCTACATGGCATCCAGCACCTGAACTAGCAAATGTAGTTATAATTCTGCAGACTTGTCTTCATTATTCCGACTAATTCATGTTGAAGGACAAAAAAAAAAAAAAAGTGCTGTGCTTTTTTTCCAATTCCTTTGTCTGTGAACTTTATGATTTAGAGTCATAGTGCAGATTTGTTGGATCCCTGGACATTTAAAATCAGTTAAAGCAAATCCAAAAGCTGTGATTTCTTGTCATCCATGAATCATAAGGTGAATGTGAGATCAAGCTACTGCTGCAATTCCCTCTGTCTATTTCACTGGGGAGGAAATAGTCTACCATAGTTACAGCAGGCTCCAAGCTAGGCCTAAGGCGCCAGTCAGGGCTGGGAGGGAAATTTCACTAAACGAGAACACCCGGAATAGCATCCGTTTCAAGGAGTGGCTGTCCAAAACAACTTCTGATTGGCTGACCTCTTTGCAGATGGTTGTCACAATACACCAACCAGGATGCAGCACGGGTGGCAGCATTTTCATCTACCATTATAACTCCACTTTCCATGCTGATGAGTGTTCTTTCACTGTATTTCTGCCTAGTTTCTCAAGCTTTGAGGGGCTAATGTGAATAACAAATTACTTTTTCCTCCCACCCTTAATGATTTTTTTTTCTTTGTTCCAGCAAAAATATTATGAAATCTTCTTTGGTGCATGTTTCAAACGCTTAGGAACCAGCCTCGGATAAAGATGTATTGCTCTCGCTTTTATGTGATATATTTCAGCGACTCCACACAAGAGTGGTTCCCACCTCTAATCATTTACCCTCATTGCAAGATGGCTCATCAATAGCTGGCTGTGACAGAGACGTCGCTGTTTGACAACCCACAAATCATTAATTCATCGTGTCATTGATGTTCTGACAGCGAGGGCTTTGTCTGTGGGTGAGCGCTGAAGATGTGATGTATTATTGGGTTTTTTCGGAACCACTTTTCAAAATATTAAACAGGCTATTTGTCTGAAGTCATTATTTGTCGTATCTATACTGGGAGAATGCTATTCAAGGTCAGATGCTCTTATATGCAGCAGAACAGCCATTTCTTTTTTGTGGCAACTGTTCATATACACATATTCTGCCTTTAGCCGAGGTCACTCAGAGGGCTCTTCTCTTGCCATAGGGGTTCCCTCCATCTGGACCTGGCTACCACTACAACAAATACTGTGTGTATGTGTGTCTGCATGATGCTATGCCCATTGCCAAATGTGTTCCAGGGTATGTCTGAAAGAGCTTCAAATGTGTTTTTGTGGGCTCACAGACAACTATAGCTGGGGTCATTTAATGGTTTTGTTTGAAAAGCTTCAAAATCAATGCTGCAGTTTTCTTTTTTCATCTATTTCTCTTGCTTTACTGGCATTATCCACATTACAATTCTCCTACCAACGTATCATTATTCAAGAGTCTCTCTCCTGAAATGTGAAGGCAATGCAGATGTTTACTTGCACCCCATACAATTCCATGAGAAAATGACTCTATTTCTGAATTGACTCATTCCCTCAGTATATGTTTTGCCTCATGATTTTATGGTCTCAGTCACTTGTGCCACATCTTCCGCAATACAGCATGTTCATCTTCTAACTTATGGTCTCACATAGAGTGATAAAGATGATTGATAGGTTGTGACTGCCCATGTTGCACATTTTGTCATCTTAAAACTTTGACCTTTCCCAGTGTATTTGGTCATATAAAAATTCAGTGATCAGTATTGTATTGTGCTAAATAACCATTCGAGGAGTCAAAAACAGAAATTAAAATAATGCATTTTAGGGATCACATTAGATTAGCAATTGTAAAGAACTTGCTGTCCTCATCCTTCAACTCCAGTTCACTTTGTCCAGCATTTACATGATACTTTAAGGCATTATTTGCAAACTAAAATTGCCATGATAACTGAACTGCACCCTCTTGTCCAGATTTAGACATTTCTGGTTCCAAAAAACAAGAGGGTGTTGACCAGAATGCTTAACTTCAAAACTGTAGCCCACAAACCAGTATATGACATCATGGCTGCTACATGGCCTTGGTTAAAGTTAGGACAGACTTTTGAGGGCTTCTGGCCAATAAACCTTACAGTGTGGCTGTAGACCTGCAATATTATCACTATTATCTGTTGTGTGAAAGGCTACCATGCTACACACACTTCCATCTTACTAATCTTTTAATCCTTACTTTTGGCCATCCAAAATATGGGCCTCCTGCACTGACACTGACCTTGCTGCAAAAAATCATAAACGAACTACAGTGAACCCTCGCTATATCATGGTTCACCTTTTGCGGCTTCGCTGTTTCGTGGATTTTTGTGTGTGCAGTTTTTTTTAATGTTTTTTTTTTACAGTGTATGAACGCGCATTGTGTTCTGCTTCAGTAGAAAAAAGAGCTATAGCGGAGCGGAGTCAGGATAAGCATAAGCAAAAGTTTATCACGGTAGCTCTCAACCTGGTGAGTGTTTCACTCAAATCGGTCCCCCTGGAAACACATCATAATAATTCCACTAAACACATTGTGACTCGC
>JAOWBC010000539.1:10661977-10687257 GCA_028566105.1 Hypoplectrus providencianus | reverse complement strand
AGATAGATAGATAGATAGATAGATAGATAGATAGATAGATAGATAGATAGATAGATAGATAGATAGATAGATCATATGTACACCTAATGTGTGTGACCTTCTCATGGATTCTGTGACCTTCCCAACATGTAGCCATAAACTTTCACAGCAGCAACACTTTCATTAGATCGCTCTCCGGGTACATAGGGCTTATTGACGCCTTTGGCATTTTCCACAGTGTTTATAACTACATGTTCAGCGTCATCACGCTTAACCTACAGAACAGCACTCACACCAGAGCTCACAGAGGGGTGCACGATGATCCTGTGTTATTCCTTTCATCCCTCTCTGACTTACCTGGTTTCTATCATTATTCAATTTTCATGTTTCAGGTGACGTCTAGCAGCAATTTAGTTTCAATTATGTAACATTGCCTCATTACATTCAATTACAGTTTCCCCCCTAAAATAATGTGAAGGAAATGTTATATGTTATTTATCTCTAGCCTTCATAATTAAGATGAGCCAGTGTGAAATGGTCATTCTCCAAGAACACAACTGTTTTCTCTCCCCCTCCTGTGTTGTGTTGTTTTTTTCCACTATTATCCTTCCACACAGCATTGCCGAGCCCAAGAGGGCACTGTTTGATGTCGGAATTGGTATCTTGCCACAGAGGTGGGAAATAGGAAATTAGATTTGTGGCCTCTCGAAGGGATTGGCCTGATTGTGGCAGCAAGTTAGCCTCAACTTTGCACTGCATTCTTGACACTGCCTGGTACTTTTAATATCAATATTCCCTATCTAATTCAAGGCAGCAGAGACTTTAAAGGACATTCAATACCACCAGAAAACTGGGGGAGAGCAGAGAACCCAGACTGCGGAGGCTACTGTGTCCCCAATGAGATTTGGTGACATTTATATCATAAAGTAGTATGGATCTTATTGAGCTCAAATTCCCTGCCATAGGTACACAGAAATGGCATAAAGACCAGACTATTGCTTTAAGCCTTTTTTTGTGTAGGTGAATCTTAACATTCTGCTCAGTACTTCCTGAAGGCAACAAAAACATCCCAGGACATTATGAAAAGTCCTCTCTCTCTCTCTCTCTCTCTCTCTCTCTCTCTCTCTCTCTCTCTCTCTCTCTCTCTCTCTCTCTCTCTCTCTCTCTATGAGTTAAAAACTGTTCATAAAAAGTTGGGAGATACCAAGTGGAGAGAAAATGGATCTGATTGCAAAGTAATAAAAATATATCAGTGACAGATGATGATGTCTCCCTGTAGCATTCTTTAACAAATGAGCTAGTAATAGCTCTGAAACGTCATGGGTTGGTAAACTCGCTTTTTGAATTGCATGCCTCTTTCAGTCACTTGAACTGCACACTGGCATGCAGCACATATGAAAGAAGTTATGAAGATGAACAATGTCGTGCTATGCTGGTGAACAGTATGGTGTTCCAAACAAAACCATTGTTTGTATAGGTCATAAAAAAAAGAGGGTCAAGCATTTCACTTGGTTGGTAAAATAAACGCTTGAATTTCCTTTTAATCATACCAACAGTCTGAAGAAATGTTTTCCTTTTTGCCCAGCCCAGTTTATTTGCAAGAACCTCAATCTTTCCATACCAGTAACCATACTGTAGTTTCATGCACATTGTGGAAAAGAAGTAAAAAAAATGGACAATGGATGTAAAATAGGCATTGGATTCTTTTTAATCTCCTCGTATTGATGATTTTGAGAGGCAAGATAGTTTCTAATAGCACTAGCATAAGCAGGAGGTACCTTGATGTCCAGCCAATTATAATTTAGATAACATTTTTGTTGGTTGACCATCATTATTGACATAAAAATATGGTATCCAAAGTTCTGCTTAGATCCTGCAATGCATTAACATTGCTAAAAATAAAATACTCTGACTTTCTTTATTGCACATCAACCAGGACCACCATGGGCACGTTTAACTAATCATATTCATCTGGGCCAAACTTTTTTTGTCAGTTTATTGGGAAGTGTTTACTTACTCACACCAGTTAAGACCAGTTTAAGGGTTGAACATGTATCCACCGAACTATTAATTGTATAATAATAATAATAATAATAATGGCGAACAAAGTGAAAATAAAATAAATTTTGCACAATTTGGTTGCAATCCCTCACACTTTCAGTTGACATTTGCTAAACCATTGCCTTTTTGACATCTTGACAAATCATTATCTTAACTCATTTAGCAATGACACGTTATTCTTTTATCATGGTATAATATGAGTTATATCATCAAAGTCATCGGGAACAACTTCCAAAACTCAACCCATGTTTGATTAAACTGGAACTATCTTTTGATGAGTAAGAGATGAGCATTAGTTTGAAATTTGTCTGACTTTCAGTATACAACATATTTTGAAAAATGCAAAATATGCATTTCATTTTAGTTTGCTTTTGTTATCTTAAAGGTGTATATTTATTTTCCCTAAGCCTCCATTTAACCTCTATTTCATTATTTTGATTACCTCTCATATATGAGGGGAGAAGGTAGAAGCAAGCACGTAAATCCCCCCTTGCTCCTTCCTCCCAAGAAAGTATTTAAGTGAAGCGCAGTGATGTGAAGTTTCCATTCTTCAGTAGCAGCTTTGTGACTAAGCTCCAGTGTTGCTAATGCATAGCCTACGATTAATGACTGTTTCCTAATTAACACCCATCCGGGCAACACAAGTAAAAATAACTTCAAAGAAAAACGTAAGCTCTAAAAATACTAAGCAGAGCAGGAACTGGAATAAACTACTCCGTCTTTCCTCGAGATAACACACACACACACACACACACACACACACACACACACACACACACACACACACACACACAATTGTATATAGCTGTATCACTTAAGCTCTGAGCATTATTTTACGAGATAAGCAGTTCAGGTTGGTGTCTTTAAGGTCCCATTATTTGGGATTTGCCCTCACCAAGGGTAACGCAAGTTTGCAATCTTCGAGACCATTCAGATACTGTTTGGTGTAATCATCGACCTCTATACAATGCGATCTAACAAGCTGAATTGTCTCCAGCAAACAACAACACAACTCGTGTGCATTCCACCTCATTATGATTCATCTCCTCTACAACTGAGCTGCAAGTTATTGCTGGGAAAATTATAAACAAGCCTTCCTCTCTCTGCGTCACATCTGTCCTGGCCATTGTCTGATTGCTTTGTGGGGGTTGTTTAATTGCCAATTAGGTGGAGACCAGGACAGCAATCACAATAGGTGTGTGTGCATGTGTGTGTGTGTGTATTTCAACATGTGTAGGCGACAGAAGACGTGACAAGGTAAATTGGTGATCCTGGAAACACAGCACAACATACATGTTGAAGAAACACGGATAGAAAGGTCATGGCTGACATGCTGATGTTGTCTACAGGGATTTTTCCTTCAAGGAATTCTGCTGTTAGTGTAAAAAAAACAACAACCTTTCCTTGAAGAAAAAGGACTCTCAACATTTGGTTTGGACCAACCACTGTAAATTATTTTTGTCATGTCTTCACAGTAAGTTGAAATTCATTGAATATAGAATTGAAATTTTTAAAAAACAATTACATTTAACAACATGTTAATAGATGTGTTCACACAACAGTCGTGAGCTGAATACTTGCCTTATCATCAGTCATTTTAAGTTTAAATTACCTTAACAAAACTCATTTTCTTCTTCATTATGTTCCACAAGCAAAACTCCAGGAGTAACATTTTTAAAGGGACAAATGTAGTCTGCTATGTAGCACCATAAATACTGACATAGCCTATTCAGTGACCCAATGATGTGGCTCCTGAGCATGTGGAAAAACAGGTTCTGAGAGGATTCACAAGTTAAACCAACCGTGAACCAGCCTAGAAAAAGTCTGCATTTTTTGAAAAGGGGTACATGTAAATTCAGAAGTTATACACACAAAAGTAATTGGGCACTGGCAACAGGACAAAGTTTATAGCCTTTTTTCCCCTGTTCTTTTGTAAAAGGTGTAGCTATTTATCTGCATCACTCTGTCACTGTCAGCTTTTGCATCCTTCGCCTAAACCATGTGCCCCAGACCTAATATTTTCTACCTGTCCACCAGATGCCCTCAGACCTTCCCAGCAGTCCCAGCCCCAACAATGCATAGCTAAAAAAGTTATTTAAACACCTATTGCAATTCACACCCTGTTGTGTTATACTAGCACATGAATAAAACTGAGTTTAATGAAAACTTTATTAAAGGATCAGGATTCTGATAAGGAAAGAGACATTACAGTGAATAAATTACATAAAGAAGCACAACAGAAACCATGGTTTTAAAAGGATACATATACATATATTGGTGTTCTAAAATAAATAACTATACCAATGTGTCAAAAAAAAACAAACAACATATGTCATTACCAAACGTTTTGATAAGCCTACAATGATTTCATTTTCAAATGCATTTATAGATGAGTAGAATTAAGTCTATTTGTGAAGTTTTAAGGCTGATTTTCAAACTGCTGCTGTTTGCTTCAAACCTGTGACACACCTACCGTGCCAAAGAAAACAAACCACAAATTCGGTTACACGGCTTTTCATGCAATTACAACAAACATGTTCTACCTCTAAGCTGTAGAAAAACGATGCAAACACTTCTTGATCTTGAACGTGCCCCTGCTCAGCTGTTTCCACTTTATCATCAGCTCTGCTTGTGTCAAGCAGCCAGGTGCTTGGTACTTTTACTCTCTTGGGTCGGGAATCAGTCACTGGAATCTGGTACTTTTAATATGTCCTGATCTTTTGGATATGGGATTACTTGCCTGCCTCGTTGGATTTTGTTGTTTTTTTTAACCTGTTTGGATAACTTGCTTGGTTTTGCCCATTGCGTGCCTCATGATGCCTGCCTGCCTGCCTGCCCACTTTAGCAATTAACCGCCTCACCTCCACCTGTTTGCCTGCATTGTCTGCATTTGGGTCCAATCGTGATGGTCAGTCATTACATAATCACTTTAATGATGCTGAGACTAACAGACTGTTCTCCCCTTTTAAAACATTTTTACAGGCAGCAAAAAAAAACAAACGAACAGCAAACATCTTTTGCAACTTAGTTTCTGTTGTTATAGTTCTTATGATAGTCATGCCACTCTCCTAACAACTACGTAACCTCCATCATTTACCTGCATTTGTTTACTTTTTAAACTGTCTTTTATGAAACCTAACCATAAAGTTTGTTGCCCAAAACAAAGATCAGTGATGTTGTAGCATTAAACTGAAGCTTTTCTTTACAACTGTGAACCATACATGTATATATTGTGATGTGTGCTACTTTTAGAAAGGTAATTGGGTGACTTTGATAAACACCCATGTGTCAATATGGGTGGTAATGACAAATGATCCTTTCTGTTGTTTAGGTTGGAGATTAACTACAGCAAACATACTTTTGTCATACCACTGAATCTCTTTTTTATTTTCTGGTCCAAGAATAATTAGCATAAAACAATATGATTGCTTTGTGTTCTAAAGACAGAAATATGTGCTGTGAGGCCATGTTGCAACATGGAATTCTAATATATGACCGTAATCATTTTCCTGGCAACAACGTGAACATACAGGATTGAAAGTGTATGCCTTTTCCTTTATGTCTCCCTGATGTTTGAAAACACCAGTGCTGCCATGTGGGTTGGCATTTTCCAAGGCACCAAATATGTACCAAGCTATACTAAGAGGTTCTATATAAGACAACTTATTCCTGGAGTGTTTGCTGATTGATTACCAGATGCTTCTTCTCTTATCCAGTGGTAGGTTCAGGTTGCACCCATCCTAGGGGTTGTCAGCCTCCAGTGGCTGGCCCCTTTGGTTCAGCAGATGAGAGACATGATTGTGTTGCCTGAGGTGAACAGGGTGCTAAAGCTGGGTCAGGATGTTCAGTGAACTCAAAGGGGGCTTCAGGACTTACTTTGACATTCAATTAGCCTTTGCTCTATCATGTCCAGTCATAGAACATGGACTCATGTCTATTTTTGGGTCAGCATATTACTGTGGGAAGTCCTGATCTGCACTGTTAAATCCTTCTTTTTACATTACTGGTGTTTCAGTGAGTTCACTGTAGCTGCTGTTGTGCTCTTTGTTTCATTTTAAGAAGGCAGCTCCTTTTATTAACCTCTGGCTGGTGGTAATGGACTTTACTTCGTTCATAAATAATTACATGGAATATGAATAGACTAAAAATTTCCACAAATTGACAGGTTCTGGCTGAGTAGTCTCCTATTCCTTTGTTTATTGACTGGCTCAGCTAAGTTTTTTTCTGTTTTATTTATGGCTGCTTACCCTGCCATGCAAAAAGGCATGCTGTCATGCAACCCCAAACCAATAAAAGGGATTAATGAGCCCCATCAAATAACCGAGGGCTGCTATTCTGGTATGCGTCACTTATGATGCTACATGTGTGTCAGGAGAGAATAAGACAATTTGGACTAAATGAACAATTCAACAAGCGGAGTGTTTTTTTTAATGCAATATAACTAAGCCCACTGCCTACAGTAAAGGTCTTCAGAATCAATAACCTACATGAGGCTATAAGTTTGTAATACTGGTCAAATTTGCAATAGTGTTAGCTGAATTGAAAGACAAGCCTATTAGGTGTCTTCATTCAACAGTGACGAATAACTACGTCTGTGAAGTTGGTACTGGGTAAACAAGAGTTGAGAAAACATTGGAATAGTCTGGCCTTGCATACGGTGGTATCCTCTGTAACTGGAGTCAATGTATATACTAAGTCAGGCAATTTTGCTGAATGGTCTGTTGGCATTCCTAACAAAAGTAATGCACTGGAATTTGTAGCTGTCCAACAACATGGTGACATAGCAACATAGCCTAAAAACCACTTTGGTCCCCCACAGGGCTGACAGGAGGGTAGAGCATGGATCAAACAATCTCACAGTTTTGCAACATGTTTGATACCTCTGAATGTGATTCTAATGCGCAAACCTGACGTTGGGGAAAGACATGTCACTTTCCACTCGTTATGTGCTTCCTGGCTTTTTCAATGTAAACTATGGAATGGAAATGGTTAACTTTATGTCAAGAAACAACTTGACTAAGGTTGAGATAAAACAACAGGTCTAAATCTACCACTTCTACACTTTACTAGATGCGTTTAAGCAGCTTGACACTCAATAACAATATAGGCTATGCTCACACTGCAGGTCTTAACTGTCAGTTTTTATTTTTTGCTGTTCACATTTTTTTTTTATTGTGGCCTATATCAGTCTCCAGTGCGACCTGCTCATGGTCCTGAACTGATCCGTATGCAAAGAACACAATAACAAGTTGTGTGAGGACTTCAACCCAGGGGCTGATTAAGCTTTCAGCAGCTAATGGCAAGAAGAAGGAAAGGAAGCATATATTTTAATCATGGCGTTATGTGGAGCAGTGGCGAGTAATCAATTGTGTAATCACAGCGTTCAGTGCAGAATTGTGATGATTGTGGCCCTAACCTGATGCAAAAGTCGCATGAAATGCAACGTGACTGTTCAGGTCACGCTGGGAAGCAACAAACCTGTATGTGATTTAAGACCACATATGAAAGTGGCCTGGTCTACTTTGGGAAAAATCATATTCCATCAGATATGTGCTGTTCATGCTGTTATAAAAACTCATTTCTATATTTTCATGTTAGTGTTCCACTTTTAAAAAGCCCACAGGTGTCAGCAGTTTCTGCATTGTGCTGATTTGCATATTTACATGGTCACAGTCCTGGCGATGCTGTCTTTGGGAAATGCAGAAATCATTAGCCATCTCTGGATAAGACACTTCAAGTTGGCATTCACTGTACTTATCTGTCAGCAAATAATCTGGGAGTATTATAACAGTGCTCCTTTTTTCAAAGACAACATTTTCACTGACTTGTTGCTTTCAGGACTCATTGCATCGAAGTAAAATCAAAAAGTTTTTTGGTTTAATGAAAAAGTTGCCACATTGGCAGCAGTTAGGGGACTTTAAGAAGCACCCTGAGCCAAAGAGGAGTTTCATTTCACAATAATTTCACTCCCTGAAAGTGTGGAAGAATGCATTTGAATGGCTGTTTTAATCAGCTTCACGCAACAAAGTTGAGTTCAGCAGATCTGGTACCCATCCAACTGCCAGCTGCTGGACAAATGGCTGCTTGACATTGTTTCTCTTTTAAATATTTATTTTCCATTTTGGATGAGTGCATTGACATGGGTCTTTGTGGACGTACAGAAGACATGCCTAATGCTGTTGCTACCAGCTGTGAAGTTTGGATGTCTTCGGTCCGCTCGTAGGTTTGACACAGACTTGATTTGACACAGTCAAATTCCCATTGATGTGTGAAGTTGCCCTACACACAAACATAAGGTGAACATGTGCATTGACAGATATTCCTCAGATTTGCTGGTTTGATTGGAGCTGACACACTGTGCTGACATTTGGCAAGGACAATTGATTATTCAATAACTCCTGTCAGACCATGATAGATCGCAACTGAATCGCAAGCAAGGTGCGTTGTCTGCAGCCTTTGCTTTTGCAGTTGCTCATACTGGGCTTTAGTTTGTTGTGGTTTACTACTGAAGTTGGGAGATCCGGGGGTTATTCTGGTCATTGAGGGCACTGTAGTTTAGTACACATGACTTTCATTTATCATATATTATTATTCAATTTCGCTTAATTGATGTAAACTCCCATGTTTCATTGTTGCACTTGTATGGTGTGACCCCATATTCCCCTATGGCATATTTGGCAGTTTATTTTATAATATACTATTCAAATATATCCACTGGATAAATTCCACTATAACTGTAAAATATTTGTAATGTTAATTTCATAAGTCATAATTATACTACCATAAATGACACCATTTTAAATATTTATGTTTAATATTCAAATATTCATATTTAGGCCAAATAATGGCAGCGAGACAAGAAACGGCAACACTGTGTCTCTGTTTGTGTACAAAATGTTAATTTGGTGCTGCTCAATGTTTAATTCGGTTTGTTTAAGCTCTAGAGCAAATCTTCTTTGCTTGTGTCCTCTTTTTATCATTAGTGTCCAAATGCTTAAGTTCCCACACCACAAATTAATTACAGCACACTCACAAATGCCCCCCAATGTGCCATCATTAAACATTCTTTGAAATGTAAACAACTATTAAACCAATTTTCCAAGTGCTGAAGAGCTTGGTGGAGCACAGTATAAAATATATTGAGTCTTTTATGTTAAAGCTACATTTTAATTTTAATGCATCTTACAAGGATAAATCCCTTAGTCTACAAAGTTGCAATCACAAAGGGCCAACCTACAGTGTGTGCATGGGTCTCTGTCCTGCAGCTGTTATTGGCTTACTGAACACTGACCAGAGTGATATTTGCTGTAATAGGATAAATGAAAAACATTTTCTTTGACAGCAGCACCAATTAAAATCTCAGTCCCAGTATCTGTCCTGATATTGTCCTTCTATACACCAAATTTGAATGGCTTGTAAGGAACCAGTCTGCTCTCTGCTTCATTGATTACACATTCTTTACTGCTCTTTATTCTGATACCAGAACTACAGTCAGAGTTGGTAAATTCCGAGCCTGCATGCAACATAGATATGTGAGCCAAATCTAAAGGTTGAGTTACCTGCTTTCTGATCGACACAAACACTCATCTTATTTCAGTTTGTACCTTAGTTAGATTGCTAAATGTATGTGCGCAAACAGTTAAAAAGTGATTTCTTTTTCATGATATGTCCCCTTTAACCCCTCTAACTTTGTCTTGAACCTAACCAAACCTCAACCATAGCATTGCTAGATCATATAACTGTATATTTTTCCATTTATGTTGAATTTAGAAGGAACAGACAGTGGAACATAATCAGGAAAGTGGTGGAGTTGTCCTGTTCCTGTCTGACTATATGGAGTTCCGTATAATTGCAAATTTATTGGATGTATTCAAACCTGGAGAGAATAAGTATGAATAATGCCATTATATTGATTAATTATACATATTCTTTTAGAATGTTTCTTTTCATAAAAGCTGTTGTTCTGGCTGAGGTCTAAATCTCCTGACTTTATGTCAGCCTTAGCATTCTGAAGAGACAAATGCCTCTTTACTGTATTTGTGCATGGTGGTGATGAAGATTTATGTTTAGATGTAAATATAGTCAGGTCCTGCAGACCACTGCGATCGCTGGCACCATTTTGATGTTATTCAAGCTGTAATTACGTTTGCCCCATTTCCCCAATCACTTTGCTTGATTCTCATGACCACAGCAGCTCAAAGTCTAATAAACTCCAGCAGTACTTTATGATGAATGGGTTTGTTTTCCATCCAGATACAGTATTTCTCAGTACTTCTGTTCTATGCCCCCATCGTTGCTGAATAAAGAAATGCCTGCATGTGCATTTCAAAGGCTTCAGCATCATAAAAGGAAGCGTCAGGCTCGGATGAAAGCTTCACTGTTGACTGAAACATCCAGCACCAATGCTTTCCCTATCTGAGCACTCCCCCGATGATGACATATGTTCTAATCATTGGGTCATGTCACATCTGATGCTCTCACCAACATCAAAAGTCCCACGTTGAGATGCAGAAATTCTCAAAGAAGCAGAGGAAGGAGCAGGGGAACCTACTTCCTGGATTGGTTCTGTCAGGGAGGAGAAGAAAACGTTTGACACTTCCTTCTCTGCTCTCCCATTTTTGAAGCCCTCTGGGATACAAAGAGGACTGTGTAGCTGCTCTCTACCTGATTAGGGGACGTCCACCGGGAATTAAGCGAATGCAGAAATGGGTTTTATTTTTTTATTTATTTATTCATGGGAGAGTCATAAGGGAGTCACGGCAGAGTGTCAGGAGCATAGGTCTTGTGCTTGTACAATTCATTTTTTTCACTATATTAATAGATTGCCGAGCACTGAGCAGTCTGACCCAGTTAAAGCCCCTTGAAAGGGCTTTGTTACAGTATACTGTGCTGAGTGTGTTCCACCGTTGGCCTTAGATTGAATGGACATTTAATAATATATATATAATAGTAAATTATCCATAGATTTATGTTGAGAGGAACACAGCACTGCATGGTTTGTAACTCTACTGACTAAAAGTAATGCACTGGAATTTGTAGCTATGCAGCCCAGTCTTGCACCAACCTCATCAGATATCAATCACTGCATTGGATACCGATAAAAGGTGCATTTATTTACTTACTAAGGGGCCGGGCTACCTAATGACTAACAAGTCACCAACAGTGCACAGTGTGTGTCAATAAAATAACCGTCCTTTGTGTTTTAAGTTCATCAAAGTTATTTGAAACATTTTTTTAGTTGCTTATAAAGGTCTTTTTCAGTGTCTGGTTGGAATAAAAGACACTCTCAAGAGTGTGCTGTATATTTAAAAGACAATTGCCCTTTGCTAAATGAGCTAGCTTTAGCTGATAACTTGGTGTAATATCAACTCCACATTCATTTTGCACATGCAACAACGCAATATCACTTTGGCCAAAATGCCCCCAGGCTCCAAAAATGTAGTCTACAAACCAATCTGTGGCATCAAAATTATGACATCGACAGACACTTTTTATAGTCTGTGATTTAAATTGATTAATTTTTAAGTATTTCATATTGGCTTTCCTAAAAAAAAACTTTAAAGATAAAACAAAGACATGTCCAGTGTTACAGCAGCAAACGGTGCACTATTCAGCATTGTCATTAATGCCTACACTGCATAGTTTCAATAACACATTATGCATGTATAATTCCATACAACCTTTTGTTTTGTTTTTGCAATTTTATTGAAATTATCTTCTAATGTTTTTTTTTTCCCCTACTTTGTGTTTTTCATAGAATTCCAAAGGCAGACCCAAGGAATTAAAATAAATGCAGAGCTCACCATCATGCTTCTCCTGGACAGGTAAGCCATAAGCTGCTATTTGTTATGCAGAATATAAAGCTAACCAACCACTGTTTACCTCTGGACGTCTAAGCCTGAATAATACAAAGCCCAGTTGGCTCATAATGTATTTTCATTCCATACAGTCATTGTTGCTATGCTATACCATGCTATAACCGCAGCATGCAGACACTTCATCAGTCATTGTTAGTTATTTATGTCTCTGGTTTCAGAATCTACCCAGATACTGAATGCGTGGATGTAGAGCTTGTGGTTGCTGGAATATGAATGCAAATTTACAGAACTCAGAATAAGATGCACTGACCTCTTTACCCGCATCCAGATGGCGACAATACTAATTTAGGCAGATATACATAAGATGAATGGTATTTTCCATTTATAGCTCAACAGCTGGCTGGTATGGACGTAGTAAGCCAGGGCCCTATAGGGATCTAACAGTAATATGGCTAGCAAATGGCAATGGAAGGCACAATGTGAACATTCAGCTCATGCTAGCTTTCTGTGATATCTGGTATTATATGTTTCTTTGTATCTTATATATTGACATTTTCTTTTGTGCTTATTCACTGTGATGGATGGGTGACTGGTACTAACTGACTTGAACAGTTAACAATGAAAAAGGGAATGGCAGAGTGATCTCTCTTCCCCTGCCACACAGACACCCACCTGTTAAAGCCAGTGCCAGCGCGCACTGCAGGCAAACGGACACATAGACACACACACAGACGCGCACACACACCATCTTGGCCACGGTGCACCTGATCACAGCCCACACACGGAGAAAACATACACATAGCGCCACTTGCCAAAAGAATCACAGCGGGTTGCGTGAGAGCAGCGGATGACTAAGGCAGGGGGAAAAAAAAGGAAGTCAAAGCCTTTTAGCGAGCTGAGAGGAAAAACACTCGGCTGGTCCTTTGTTGTCGGCGGAGAGGAGCAAACTACAGTGTGGTCGCTCCGCTGTCTTATACCTTTACACATTACAACAGCTCTGCCTCCCAGTGGAGCATCCTCTTTTCTCTAAGCTCTGAATATTCACATCCTGCCATATGTTTTTGTTCCAGGTGGGGAAGTGTAGAAGTAAATATAGATGAGGCGCATCTTTTGAAAGACCTTTTTCTTTACTTTCTTTTTTTTTTTTTTTACTTCTCAGTACCCCCCAGCTAACCCTCACATCCACCCGCTTATGTGGGCTGGTAATACCTCTCTGCTCTCTGTTCAACCTTTTCACCTTTCATAAGGTTCAAGTACTGTGGCACGGTGTGCTCCACGTGTACCGCGCTTCCTCTAACCTTTTGACCTTTTCCTGCGACTCGCATTCGCACACACAAGTCACCACACATCCCTGGTACACACTCGAACGTTCCTGTGCATCAGTGTGTGCACATGCTTGCCATGCCTTCTTATGGGCACTGTTCCAGGCATAGTGGCATAAGGCTTGAGCTGCTTCAGGGACATGATGTCTGATCCACACACACACACACACACACACACACATTCACACTAATATGACTTTTGGGGACATGCAAGAGTGTGTAAGTAGTTACTTTTCCTTTACCTGTGTCAACTTTCTGTTTGTGTTTGCTGAATGTAGTTTTAATTGCAATTGTATTTTTTGGGGGAGTGTTTGCTCGAGAATTGACATGAAAAATAATATTTTAGGTAGTTAGATAATATCATGATGACGTATTTATTTGGTAAGTCCTTTGAAATGCTGAAAGTGTTTTAATGTGAAAACTTTAAACATGATTTTTCTTTGTTGGGAACCATAGCAATCATCTGTGGATGAATAAACCAAACAATTACTTGGAATCATTGTTGGTGGTTTGGGGCTCCAGTTTGAACCTTTTTTAAGCTACAATTGCGGACACAGCTTTTATCCCAAATTGGATAAAATATTACCCACATTTATCAAGTCTTTTGTCTGAACTGTGTCCCGAACAGTTGCCTAAGTTAGGAAAACACACACACAAGCACATTATGGTGAATTCTCTTTGACTTGCTTGCACCACTGCTTTTTTTCCCTGAGGGAGAAGGCTCTGGTTGTCATGACGGGGAACATCAGAGTACATTTGTAGATACAGTACATTGTGCTCAGTTTTTGTAAAAACATATAAATATGTTCAATTACCAAACTCAAAACACTTTTTTCATAAATTGCTTCTAGCTAATCCACATCCTTGTGTGATCACAGTCTGTGCTGTGTGAGCATTTGTATTGTGTGCGCGTGTCTGTGGCAACAAATCCTTGGTGTAATTCGGATTTTAAAATGTGAGAAAAACTTGAATATATGATCAGGATACGAGAAAGAGAGACTCTGGGTTCGAACTTGTTTATCTTCGGCTCGAACACAATGCCTGGAAAGAGCCCAACATTTTTGACTTGCATTTGTTTGTTGAGGAACAAAATGTTGCTCTCTTGGAACATGAGGAAATGATGCATGCGTGGGCGTGTTTGTGAGTCGATAAGAAAAAAAATAAAGTTAAATCATTCATAAAGCCCTCCCAGTGAAAATAAACATCAAGCAGCTCTCCCAAAGTCCCCAGCTCTGTAGGTGCGTCTATATATTTACATATCGTTAGGATAAAAATTATTAATTCACATGTTTTATTTGTTTTTTTTTTTTTTTTTTTTTTTTATACCTGGGAGTATTGAACAGAGGAAATTTAATTATATTGCATTGTTACCATGGTGACAGCAAACCCGCTGATTTATCTCCTGCTGATTTGTTGCCAGAGAGTTCAGTTGTGAGTGCGCCCTGGGAAATGCAGTCTGCAGGTAGTGAATTACAGCGCTGGTAGATGCACTTCCTGGCCAATAATAACTTAAAATCAAACACACATAATGAGACTGACTTTATTTAGGCAACTGGAGTGGAACAGTCATGGTAAATAAATAAAAGAAAACTAGAAGAAAGTGCAGAGGCCCGCTCAAAGTAGGGTACATTCATCACCAGTGTCTGACCCAATACTGTTCATCAAGCAGACCTGAAAAAGGACTTAGGACTAATAACCCTGTGTCACGCGGAAAGGATTTACAGGGACCTTTGAGCCAACTTGTGGGAAACTATTATGCAAATTCTGCACATTATCTCGCCTTTCCTGTCTTCATCATCACCAAAAACTGTCACTGATGCGCTCCGCCTGCTGTGTGGGCTACATACAGACAGGAAAGAGACAAACAAATGCAAGCAAACAGGCAGACATGAGTAAGTTTGTGTTTTTTTTGTTTTTTTTTCTTCTCTCAATCTGTCTCTTTCTCTTTTTTCTATTTGTTTTACCGTGTCTTTCATCCTCACACGTAGAGACACGTTGTCAGACTGATGTATACTCACGCAAACGCACGGCGTAAACAAAAAGACAGAGAGAAGGGGGAGTGAAAGACGCTGCTTTGGCTCTACATGCAACAGCGTCTGTGTGGACGGATACTGGAAGCGTACAGGAACAAATAATCATAGAGTGATGAGTAATCAGGTCTTTGTGCAGTCCTAACTACACTCTGCATCTGGCATTTAGTCACCCTTGAGTAGCCAACCACACCAGCGTAAAGCTCCTTGGTGTCACATCTCAGCAATAACAAGGGTGACACTAGACAGAGGCATTTAGAGGGGACACTGGAATTTAATATAAAGAAAAGTCCCACTTTGGGGTTATGGGCGGATCATTAGACAATGGACCCAAACCCAAGCCACACAGACTTTAAAATTGTTTAGTCTCTTTTGTTGTTTTGTATCTATTTGTATTCATTGTAAACTCATTGCGGTTTTGCAGTCTCGATTAGTAACTATTTATATTCGCTTTGTGTCTTTTTTTCAGTCAATTTGAGTCACTTTGTAGTTGATTTGTGCCTCATTATGGTGATTTAATTAATATTTGTAGTCTTTTTCCATCTCTGCTGTCATTTTAGTCTCTTTGTAGTCATTATGTGTCTGTTTGCAGCCGCTCTTTGTGTCTCTTTGAGGTCATTTCATCTTTTGGAGTCATTCACACATCTCGCTGCAGTTTTAAAAAAAAACAACTTTTTTTATCCTTGTCCTTGTGGTCATTTTATATTTGCTTTGTTTTGACTTTGTAGTTGTTCTGGTCTGATTGTAGCCTTAATGTGTAACTTTTGTAATTGTACTGATACTTCTCCTCTCCCTGTTTGGCCTGTCCAGTAACTCATCTCGTTTTTTTAATTTTTTTTTTTATTGTGCCATGTAGGAAAAATAATAATATATCTGTTGTGTAGTAGTAAGTAAGTAAACAATGCATGGCTAAGACTCTACAATTACTTTTCCATCTTCTCACATTTCCCTTCAAAACTAAGTTCCCAGCTTCCACTATGCAAAACAGATCAAAACAATCCCAGTGTCGCACCCACCTACTCATACCTTCAACTCCTCAGCAGTGGAGGGCTGCGTTTCGAGTGAACAAAGGGGGCTGCAAGACATTTCAGATGAGCAGTTGAAAAAGCCCTATTCTATAGAAATTGACAAAGCAGCAGTGTTATGCATCGTGATCACTTCTTCACTCAATTAAGACTCTCTGTTGAAGACTTTTTTTTTTTTGTTCTCTGAGTAGCTGGCTTGCTTGTCTCTGTTGTGACTTCATTGCTTGTTACAGGTCAGTGAAGTGCACACAGACAGCAGGGGCGGGAGGCTGAAGCCATGCCGGAGGCTTGCGTACTGTAGGGAGAGCTGAGTCTTGTCAGTGTTGCTGCATTTGGTGGCGATCACTGGTAAAAGGTCATGAGGTCGTACATCACAAAAAGCCAAGTTGTCGAGTCATTCTTTGTCCCATTTAGTGTAGAACTTTTCCCTTTTTCCCTAAAGATGGAATATCTTAAAAAGTTATATGTCGACAGCTTTACAAACAGAACAAAACTTCTTATAGTTTTAAGAAAACATGTTAAAGGAACTGGTTTACACAAAGCAAGAGCAGTTATGTCACCTCCTTTTTTCTCATATCTATCACAAAACCTCAACAAAGTGTGAAATTGTAACCTCAATAGTTGCATTTTTTTATGAGAGCTGTTCCCAGAATAACCCCACAGGTGGCAAAATCAGGTCAATCCTTCAATTATATAACAAGATGATACCTTCTGCTTACTCTACTGTCGGATAGGTTATTAATAGATGAATTAATCAAACAACTATGACGAACACAAAACAGGGAGATTACTTATGACGAGTGAAGGATAGGTAGTGGGGCCCACCATAACCCACCAGTGGCTGCAGGCTGAAGCCAGACTTTCTTGGACAGATTTGGGTTAAAAAGAAAAAAAAAAACATCAGATTTGGTTTGACTGGTGGCTAATAAACTGTTGGGCAGCGGAATGAGAGGTTGTTTGGTTGATTTTAACAAGAGCTAGTGGGACGTTTGACACGAACCCTCACTGAGATGATGACAGTCGCAGAGACAAGGGAGCAGGAGCTCCACTCCTGGAGTGAATTACAGTGAATTATTTGACAGGAAAATTAATACAAGATATGACTGCCAGGCATTTCTAATACAGAGAAGCTCGCACAGACTCAACTGAGATTTCCTCCTAGATTTAGCCCAATTTAGGGTGTTTGACTCAGTGCATTAATTCAGCGGCGCCTCAGACACTGACGCCTGTTTCATCATCTTGAGTCACATCCTAAACACACTGACACATCTACTTGCGCTTCTGGGTGGGAGTGGAGGAGGATGTGGCAATGAGATTGTTGCACGTAAATCACGAAGGCTCTTACGGGATTGGACAGGGCAGAGTCAAACCTTAACAGGACATTGTAACACAAGACAATGACTGTACTCCACCTGCTGCATGAGTTTTAATCTCACTTTACAATGGCAGCAGGGGTGGACTGACCATCTGGAGAGGTGGGAGTTGGTCATCCTGCTTTAGAATGGCTGTCCAGCTTCTTTATGTGTGTTGTAGATGGACTTTTCATCCATTTCCATTTCCGTTCTACCTACCTGAACTGACAGTGACTGCTGATTATGCTGCAGATAAATCATGACCACTTCAACCTTGCAAATTAGCATTATGCGCAAGAAAAACTAGTTGCTAAATATAACTGCTGATTTTTGTGATCTGTTCGTGTTTGTTGATGCGGATACCTGATTGACACCTCGAACACACATGATTGTGGTCTGGCAGATAGTGTGAGCGAAGTGAGACGGCTCCTGCGCATACTTGCTCAATCTGCGGGTGCTATTTTTGCTGCTCTTCAGTCGCTTTCTCGTGCATAAATTTCCTTTTACTCTCTCCAGCAGCATCCACCTGTGAGCGCTGTCCCTGTGGGAGAGTGCACTTCTTCCTGAGCTCAAATTTCCTGTCCAGTGTGCTCACACAGTTACAAGATCCACAGCTATGATACTATAATTGAACCTGTTCTGCTTACTTTTAATGCGTTTATTTTATGCTGTATTTTAATAAATCCCATTTCAGATATTTGGGAAGTCACTCTAAGATATTATAGTCTTGCAGCATTTTAAACACTAGAATGTATATAATATAAAACAGACATTTACAGCTATCAGAATGATCAAGTGCAATGGGCAGATGAGCATAAAAAGTCCATTAATAAGTAATTGTTTCTGCGATCACAGTCATCATTATTGCATACATGTGCTATCAGTGCCGTACACATCATCCCGGTTACCATTGAAGGTGAGGTGATGCAAAACTGTGAAAAGCCTAAAAAAATCCTCAAAAGACACTGGCAACATCTTGAACTTGTAATGACTCCCCATTTTCACCTCGCCTTATGCATAGCCTCAGTTGCTCCTGGTGTTTTTGTTAGTATAAGTTTGAAGTATCATCAATAGACAAACATGTATTTGGTTTTAAGCCTGTTTTTGAAGACATCAATGCAATTTCTGCTCTATTCGCAGCAGGGAGCACAGCTTTGCTACCCACAGTTCTCTTATTTATCGCTGTGATGGTTGAAAAGCGTCTTGTTTTTGGAGGGTGTTTGGCAGTACATGTAGTGGGGCAAAATAAAAAAGAGATAATTGGAGGCTGTTTGTCTTTGTCATGAGTGTGAGGTAATGCACAGTAAAGAAACATAAATTAGAACTTATTAAGCTTGTTGTTTGTCAAGAATCCTCCAGAAAACTACTACTAAATGCAGATACTGTGTAGGCCACTTTGCCAAAAAGCATGTGATACAGATGAAAAGGATGCCTTTTGCAGCAGTATGGCATGCTTAGTGGCTTTTCCATGTTCAGAGCAAACTGTTAAACAGTAAAAAAATAAAAGCACCCGGGTAAGAGAACGGGGTTGGACTTACAAATACTTTCTTCTGCACCTAGCTGCTGAATGAAGTTATGCAGGTTGACTCCAAATAACAACACTGACTCCTGTGTTCACACACTTGACACCAACACTAGTCATATGTTGTTGTTTTTTGACCCATCCATTGCTTCTGTCCACCCTGAACGGACCTTTGCTCTCTTTATAGTATGTCCACTATCTAAGCTTCTAATATTGCCATGGATGGGTTTACATGGGAGGAAATTGAAAGCCTGGTGCATCTCATTCAGATGCTAAAGAGTACCTCATGTGTTGGTATCATATTCAGAGGCCCATGAAAAAGCATTTCTGTCTGATAAGTTGGGAGTTAGAGTGGGCCTAAGACACAGAATGGCGACAGCTGGAGACACTACACTGAGCTTCAAAACAACTCTTCAGAAAGTCATGCGTAATGCTATTTGTCCATGTCCATGCTTTATTCAGTCTGCAGTTCAATTGCATCAACACTTCCTGCCCAGCAACAGCACACAAAGCTGGAGGCCAGCTGGAAGCACATTGGATTCAGCATTTAGCAGCTACAGAGGCAGATATTTCCCTCTGGGGTTGGACACAGCAAACAGGACAGTGAATATTGGACTTATATTTGCTATGTGGGCAGACACATGTCTCCAAATGAATGCTAATGTTGCTTTGTGTCTCCCAGGTGTGTAAATATGCAACTATTTGCTTACATGTTCACAATAGCAACTTAATATTGAGGCATTAATGTTGTGTTTGCAGCTTGTTGCTCTTCCCAAATGGCAAAAGAATCAGTTCTTGCAGTTTAAACCAGGAAGCCATTCTAAAATACCAATACTCAAATACCAGTGTAGCCTTCAAGGGATTTGACCTTATTAAAAGGCCTCGCTCAGGTCAAGCAGTAATAATGAATGGATTACGGGATCAATAAGTAGCACCTTATACTGAGGGCAGACTACTGTAAGTGGAAACAAAAAAAGCCAGGTGTGGGCATATGGGATGCCTGTGAATGCATATAGCTGTAGCTCTGACATGTAACTAAACATAGAACTGGGTTGAGGGCTGCTCAGTGGACCAGTCTGAGAGTTTTTATTTTAACGCTGCTGAAACTGGAGATGCAGTAAGGTAAGCTTGTGGCAAGGTCTAATGAAATTAGAGCTGGTTGTCAAGCTGGGGCTGACATTGGAAGCTGCTGTGTTGCCTGAGAATGGGCTTTTTTCATGTAGCAAGGGTGATTGACATATATATCAGCTTGCACAACCAAAGTGCATAATTCTCATGCTCGGACATAATAAGTCTAATATTGCATCATGTGCGTGCTATTATTGGACGTGCATGTCCCACTGGTTTGGGAACAATACTGATATGGAAATATGTGCAATCTGTGAATGTGGAGCACAACTGGCCATGACTAAGCTTCATGAGCTCTGCTGGCCTGATGGAAAGACTGGGTTGGCTGGGCTAGTGCGGCCATGGAAGTGTAAGTATGGGCATCTATTATTCAAGACATAATTATGCAGTGGGCCGCTTTGTCAGCCAGTCAATCAGAACCCAGCTTTTCATTAGGCTGCCTGTCATTGCGCTGCGCTGGAGGCATGCCTCTCACACACACAATATTTGCGCGCGACACACACCCACGCACACACATACATGCCAGCGAACACAAATGGACGCATAGGCACACACGCCAGTCCCCGTGCCAATATATCATTACAAAAACAAGAGGACGCTTCAAGAAAAAAAAAGTGGCGGGATGACTATTGCTCCCTCCTCTCATTTTCCGACTCTTTCGTCCAATAGGCCCCCACTGAGACTCAATTTAAATGTCAAATGAGACTGATTGGATTATGGCAGAGTGAAAACTGTGAAAGGCAGGGAGAGGGAGGCGAGAGGGGATGGAGATATTAAAGAGGTGCTGATAGAGGGCAAAGGGGAGCTAAAGAGGGCAGAGAGGTGATGAGCCCTTAGATAAAGAGAAGCCTGGCACCTCTAGAGTGTAATCTACACAAAGTACCTTCCTTTATTGCACTAGATTTCTGTTAATAATTTACACTGGTTTAGTGTAGAACTGGAAGCCTTTTGTATCAGCACAGACTCCCTCAGTCAAGCACATGAGTTAAAAGAAGAATGACGTCGATCACATCCGGATACCACAGCATGTTGTCCCATCAAACTACATTAATATCTATCATCAGGGCTGACGTGGTTACTCGGCCCCTGATAAAGATGCAAAACAGTATCTCAGTTTTCTCTTATTATATTTCTCATGCTAAGAAGCCAACAGATCAGAATCAATTTTTCTGGACCTGCTGAAATCAATGAAATTATAAACTTGATGATTAATCAATATCAATTAGCACCTCAATTTTGAAAGAGCAATTTACCACAAGGCTGAAAGGCAGCCTCTCTGCTTGAGTTTCAAGCTGGAACAGCTAAAAACGCTCTCATAACCCAAACAAACAAGCCCGTTGCTTGAATATGTGGCATGTTCGGACACATTTTCACGTTTGTTGTGTGGCGAGTTTTAGTTGCTGTATAGTCATGGTGGAGGCAGAGGTCTGCATATGGAGAAAGTCAAGGTTAATGCAGAAAATAAACACAGAGCTTTTATCCTGAAGACAGCTGATGTATCCGGTGTGAAACCAAGTCTACATGAAATCCACATACACGTATAAAAACAAATTTAACCTGAACTTAGATCTTTTCCTGGTCCTAACCAGGTGGTTTTGGTACCTTAATTGAACCAAACTGTAAATGTTTCACAACATTAACCACATGTTTAAACGGCAACTGTTGCATTTAGGTATCAGACGATAGAAAATGGTCAATGGATGTTATTAATGGGAAGTAAAATCAGTCGGTCCAAAGCCAATGGTGCATTATTTCCTGCTTTTTAAAGGGGACATTGTTAATGCAGTAAGACATGCCTACTGGGCAGTGTTACTTTACACACACACTCTGCTCATCACACACACAGGGTTGAGCAGCAGCAGTCCTTAGTTAAATCACTTATCAGTGCATTTGTTCATATGCAGTGGAGAGGAGTTGTTGACGAGCAGAGGACCGGGATATGGCGGAGTCACAGGGTCCACTCGCTTCTCCAATTTGCTGCATCTGCAATTTACTGTTAATAGCACGGCACTAGATGTAGCTGCACCTGGCTTTCAGAAGGAATGGAACATGACACTCTAATTGTTTAAATTAATGTTAAACGCAGATGATTAATAAAGAGTCTAAATACAACCCCTCTGCCCCCTGTTCCTTACTTTGTGCACCATCTATCTTGCAATAGAATTGAGCTTGACTCGATTCTTTAAATTGGGCTGTTGGTACTGTATTAAGCTGCTGCTGACAGAAAATAACTTCTTAGAAGATTACCCAACAGACTAATTAATTAACCAATTAACCAGGAATGATCAGTGAAATTACCCACAATAAAAAAATAATCATAATTTGCAGCCATTATGGGCTTATCCAGTTTATATCCAGTCCAATAAATGTTTTGCTGCAATGCAATAAAAAGTTTCATCTAAAAAGTGACTTTCATTGTTTGTGCAAGTTTGAGAACAATTCATAGAGCATTACAGGCCATCAATATTTCAGCACAACAAATCACTAAATCGCAGCCACTTTATCTTAAGCTGTTTGTTGGATTTGTCTGGATTTCAACTGCTGTGTAACACAGTTTCCTCTGAATGAAACAATATGTTGTGTCTGATACATAAACCTAAAAATAAACAACGGGCCTTTATGATGTTGTATAAACCTTATTGGAGTACATACTGTCCCCGGAGACACATAGAAGAATGAATTGGCAAAGAATGCTAGAGCGGGCGATGCCCTCCTCCTCGCCCCATTCTCCATCCCTCTCTATTGAAAAGGGGAAGAGAACATGGCATGACTGAAAGGGCAGAGAGGAGAAAAGGCTGGCAGAAGGTCAGAGTCATGGTGAGAGGAGGACTAATGGAGAAAAAAAGTGAAAGACTGGTAAACCAAGATAGATTTCACAAAAAACAAAACATTTAATAATAAGCAGGAAGGAGATAGAAAACAGTTGATCTCCCAAACATCTGACCAAAAGAACAGGATGAACTCCTGCTTGCAGTTGCAGTTTGATAGTAAGAGAGATCTCATAAATATGCATGTCTTCATCTTGTACATGCGTGTTTGCGCTCATTTAAATGTTTGCTCTCCTTTTGACCGAGACGTCTCATTACCAAATGTGATGGGCTGCGAGGAGAGGAGGAAGAGGGGGTTCCGTACTGTAGACCTTGGGATCAAAGCCATCAGTTTTCACTCCACTCCAGAGAGGAGCCGGCGAACTGTAATGATGTTGACTCAAGTCTGATCCAATGTGTACACTTCCTTGTCACTCAGGATGCCTAGAGAGGGAGGTTTTGCGTTTGTGGATGTTTCATTTTCGAGGAGGAGTGAGCATAATCAGCAAAGTGACAGGGACAGGGGGCTACACTGAGAGCCTGATGCAAGGAGGGTGTCGGAAAATGTTTGACTAATGTTGCCTAATTGGGGACTGATATGTTTGGGAGCAAACAAGGGTAAAGAGGGCAGTTAGCTATACTTAGCCACTGTTAAGTCAGTCATGGAGGAGCTCACAGTTTCTGCTGAGGAAGGTTTCTGGTCCTGCAATAACGTGTTTTAATGTTAGTGTTTGTGAAAAAAAGGCTCCTTTCGAAATGCTGTAAATTTCTATGTATCTCATATATATATTTCATCCCACAAATATCCTATAGCCAAGATAAAAAATTAATTAAATGTACAGAAATGCTTTAAAGGGTCAGGGCTAATGGTTACCACGTTGACCTGACTACCTTTAAGAGAGGTGATGCATAATGTGTCAACATGAATGTTCTGTGATGTTTGAATCGTAGTTTTTATTTTTATTTTCTCACAGGACACAAACCTCATTCTCCTGGGTGAAAGTCCAAGATTTTTCAGACCCCTCCACCACCCTGCGTGCGAATTAAAACGCCATTGTCATCAATCATTATTGCCATGTCCACTAGAGGGCAGTGGTGGGAAATCTAAAACGTAATTATGGGTTGTATTTTGCTGTTTGTACTAAAGACCACTAGGTTCATTTCTGAGGGGAAATCAGTCTCCTTTTACCGTAGAAATCCAGCAGTGAGATTCCCTCTGCTCTCTCCCAGTCTTGCCCCCCGACTCCCCCTCCGCCTCGGAAGAAGAGTAAATGAACAATGAATTATAAATCTTTGGCTGTTAAACAGTTATTCAAATTGTCGACAGATTTATTTAATCAGTGGAAGACAGAGCCAACAACACATGAGCTGGCTGCCTGCAGGTATGTGTGGATGCTAATCATGAGTGTATTTAGAAAACGGGAGAAGCAGCTTCATTAGCCAAGATGTTTTACAAACAGAGCTGGAGGAGGAGGAGGGGACACGGCAGGCCGATGTGCGGGAGAGAATGATAGAAGGAAAGGAGGAGGTGACGCTGTCGGACTGACGAGAGGGAAAGCGGGAGGGTGGTTTAAATTCTTGACAGGTTTTGATGACAGAATTTGAAGATGTGGGAAAAAAGAGAGATAAAAATGTAAAGCCATTTTAAACAGATGATGATCTACTCTGAGATGACAGATGAGGTATTGATTGAATAAAAAAAAGGAAAAGCATGCAAACAATATCCTTCTAAACGCAAAGCAGGGAATTCTTGCTCTTGTCATATTCTCCTCACTGTGAATTCTTTATTTCACTGTAATGTACACAGAAAATCCTGCACCTCAATAGAAACAGCCCTATCATGAATATATATATCTACGTATCTAGAAGTAGGGTGAACCCAAATTACTTTTCAGCTATTATTACTCCAAAAATGACAAACAAACAAAAAAAAAAACTAGTTTAATATATTTAAATATACATACAATATTTGGTAAAAGTCTTCTATAAAACCAATATTTTTTTCCGATACATGTCACCAGTATTCGTTTTGTCCTCTCCCCTTTTATCTGTGTAAACATACTGAATTCTGTCAAGGTCTGAGCCAAGCCATTTATTTCTTCCAGTTCCACTGAAGATTTGCAGGATTTTTTTTTTCATATGACCTGGATAGTCTAAATCAGGGGTGTCAAACCGGTCCTCAAAGGGCCGGTGTGGCTGCAGGTTTTTGTTCCAACCAAGCAGGAGCACAGCTGAT
>JAOWBC010000539.1:10582150-10592486 GCA_028566105.1 Hypoplectrus providencianus | reverse complement strand
TTTATTTATTTATTTTTAAATGGTGGTCACCTGCTAGTCATCATCTCTCCTGTTATGCTATAAAGTGTTATATGTACATTGAGATCGTCTGTAATCCCAGGTCATCCAATGGCAATGCATTGTCATGGTGGTTGTCATGTGATACACTAAATATAATTTACCTTGCGCCACAGGAGGAACATTGTGATATCATGAGATTACTCAATTATTGCTGGATCACGATATTGAAAATCCATCTTGCCAGTCTCCGAGTGTTTCTCCGGGTTCTGGCCAACTAGCACCCTACAAAAACATACTGGAGTCTTAATATGTACCACACTGAATGCACATGTTTGCCAAGTAACTTAAGTTATGTCACAAAATGCTTATTTTAGTCCAAGCAATGATATTTTTCTTTAACATAACCATTTGGGTTCTTGGTTTTACAATTCACACTTTAATCAAGTGTTATTTGTATTTAAACTTATAAATACTGATTGATAGGGTTTCCCAGTGTGTTTAAAAAGTGGCCGGACTAAGCGCACTCAAGGTCATTGAAGTGGACCCTTGAACGGATCAACTAACCATGCCTGGGTACAATACACGGTGTTCAATCTAATCAAGTGACCTTGACTTTGGGGTCAAGTGTACTTGGATCCAGGCAGTCTCCCCAGTGTGAAAGCCTGCTGAGGGGCATCTTTGATGAAAAGGGGTTGAATTTAGGCACCACTTAGCTAAGGTAAGGTTTTTTTTTTTGTGTTTTTTTTTTTTAAAAGAACAGTATTTCTGGATATACCGTTAAACAGGACACTAACGTCCTGGATTTGTGTTAGACACCCATCCGTCTTCCAACTAGTCCAACAAAAAAAAGAGGAGAAACCGCTTGTAGGCAGTGAGGAGAGACGACAAAAGAGGAAGACAGCCAGGCTTAATCAGCATTCACTCATCCTACAGTGGATGAAATTACCCTTCTCTGTCTCGCAATGTCTCCGGTCACTGCTATCAGTCCGGGCTGGGGATTTGCAATGGCCATAAATCTGTATGTGTGTGTGTGTGCGTACCGCGTGTGTAAGCGAGACGTGAAAGCACGGGTGTGCAGGCGCAGGTGGGTGTTTGTGTTTACATTCCCCGTTGTTGAGATGAAAGGACTTTGCGGACGGAATAAAATTCCCGGGAAATGAATATGTGGCACGAGGAAAGAGGACCCATAAATCAGGCGCGAGTGAGACGGATACGGCAGTCGAGCTAAAACCAAAACAACCTCACATGCCCTGCATCCCTTAGCTTACAAATAGTAAAACAACATTAGTAACAATTAAATGTGGGTGTCTTCACTTTCCTGCGTCTTTTTGCGGGAGCACTGGCGTGTGCGTGCTCATTTGTGGGTGCGGATTAGCCTGAGCAGAGACACTAGTTAAAAGAGCCCTCCGGTTGATGAATTCTCTTTAGAGAGAAAGCTGATTTAATTGGGTTGCTCCCCAATCTTTTCACCGATAAGGACGCCTTGATAAGCGATAATTCCCCTCTTTTCTTTCCTTCTCATATTTCTTCCTCCTGCTTTATCTGCAACATCTCTTAATTTCTCTTTTTTTTCCCCCCATCCCTTCACCTCCACTTTTCCCCTTTTCTTCCGTGCATACAGTATATTCTCCCTCGCTCCCCGGCTTTCTCTCCTCTCCCTGCCCTTCTAATTTATTTTCTCTCTGTGTGCTGTGTGTGAAATGCTAAATTAGAAGTTGGGTGAAAAAAAAAAAAAAAAAAAAAAAAGGCCTTGGAGCAAGAGACATCAATAGCTTCCTTTTAATTCTGAGAACTCCGCCGCTCTCCCCCTTCCTCCTTTCTGTCTCTCTATCTATCCCCCTTCCTCTCTCTCCTTTCCCCTGCTAATAAAGCCAAATTGGCATGAAAGCTAGTGACCTCTCCCCTCGCCTTCTCTCTTTTCTCTGCTTAAAGAACCATGTCGGGGGGATGAAATGACAATGACAAAAAGGCTGATGTCATTTTCCATCCGAAAATATATCACCCGCACATCAAGTCCCTTTTATTTTTACCTTTTTTATCTCCCTTTTATGCAGCCTTACGTCTAATCTGTTTGCTTCAGGTGCCACTCTTGCGTGCCTGCCCTCCCTCACAAAAGACCTCCGTATTTTCTTTCTTCCTTTTATTCTTGTCTCTTTTTTTTATGCATTCTCAAGGGAATAGTGGGTTTGAACTTTTTCCTTTTTTTTTTTTTTTTTTTAAACTCACTTGGTATGTATTTAATAAGTCTGCCTGCCAGCCATACCTGCCTGCCTCTCCAACTGTCCCCTTTTGAAGGAGTTGCTGCACAGCGACCCCGAGGTTGGAGAGACTTTCCGAGACTTTAGATTCAACAATCACGCTTCTTTCTTCATCGCGGTGTCTTCCCTGACCTTGAAGGGCACTTTTTTTTTAATCTTTATTCCAACAGCCTGTTTGGTTAAAAAAAAAAAAAAAAAAAAAAAACTTCAGTCTCTTAACTTGGACAGGCCGTTTTGAATTCCCACAGGGCAGGCAAAAGTTGGGTGCACCTGTCATTCGCTTGTCCTCTCCTTTCAAAACTTTGGCTATGAATTATAAATCTGGCGTTTCACTCTCTTTATCCTTCTCTGGGCATGGACGGAGCCGGGCAGTAAATGCATAGGTACAAACACTCAGGCTCTGGATGCCTCTTGGGTTATTCATATATTGCACATAGCAGCATTTCATCCACAGTTTATTTGCATTTTCCTTTGTTCTCTCCCTCTTCTGTTGCCCTCCTACGGTCCTCTCTTGTCATTCTCTCTACTTTCGCCCCTTTCTTTAGCATCACACAGAACATTGGCACTCAGGTGAAAAGTTTTGGACTGGCGACGTTTCCTTTTATAAAGTATGTATGATCTTCTGCCACCAACATTCCAATTTTTTTCCCTTTTCGTCTCGGTGATTAATTCAGCGAGCTCCATGTTTGCATGTTGTGTGTATGCCAGTGTGTTTGCATCCAGTCTCTGTGTCTGTGAGAGTGCGTCCTGTCCCTCTGGGAGTATTTACACATTAAGTTTGAGCCTGTGATTATTTTGACTTGGTAGCTGTGTTGTACTCAGAAGAGCCGAGGCACTAATATAATTGCCAATTAAATTAAGGAAGCAAGCTTTCCACACACCCCCCGGTGAGTTTGCACAGTGTCTCCTGAAGTGCTCTGCACACATCCACTCAATACTCCGACAAACACACTCCCTAAAGTAACGAGGCTCCAAAATTGTTATAAGATAAGCTAAGTGTGTAATGTTTTTTTCTTTGTCATGGTCGGCCTTTGCAGTTCGGAAACACAGGTTTCACAATCAGCTCTTGAGGACAAGTCGGCTTTTTATTGGCTGTTGCGTACGATGTTAAAGTGTTTGATTGACAAACAACTCAATCAGCTCATGGTGTTCATTTAATTCGCACAGATTTATAAAGCAATTTCTGTCATGTTTCAGTTGATGCAAGAAGGTTCTCAACCGCATTACAAGTTAAATCTAGGGAGTCATTATTAATAACGGGAAAAAATGCGACTTAAACAAGGTTTTGGGTTATTATGTCATTTGTCATTTTTTGTATATCTTTGGATTCATTGATCACTTTGGTTCTCAAACTGACATGTAATGCCACTATTAAAAAAAAGTGAGGATTCCCTGTCTGTTTATTATCAACAGGACTAGCTGCAATGGAAATAAATGTACTCCATGGATCCATGGATAAATGGCACCACTTTTATTCACAAACTGTGCCTTTTAATGAGCTATCAGGACTTGCATAAGGTTGTGACATCATAACTATATTATATATAGATGGAAAGTGCTGCAACATTGCAGTTACAGTTATTCCCCGGCTGCAATGATGGAGCATTGAGCGCACATCCAGACCCGGAAACACTGACCAATCACAGCTATCTGGGCCATTTAAGAAGGGGACAGGCACTAACATGAAGTGTTTTAGACAGTGCAAATAATATTACGAGTCTGACAGTGTGAGAAAGAAAAATGTGCTGTTGTCTGTCTTTACATTACATCATGTAAACATGTAGTAGAATTATGAACTTGAGTTGCCCTTTAAACGAAAAATGTGTTTAATATGAAAAACAAATATTTCTCTCAAGAGTAACTGGTTGAAAGAAAGCTGCATTAAATGGAAACACAAATGTGCCTTGAGAAAATGTACCTTCCACTGCTGAATGTTTCTAATTAACCAAAGTGCAGAAGTTCACATAGAGAAGTAATGTTCATCCACTTGACGCTGATGAACCTCAGGCCCAACAGTGAAGCAGGTCTGCTGCATTAGTATGTGAAACACCCCGCTCCTCAACTTTCTAAATTACACTCTGCTCTGCCCATTACTGGGAGCCCAATGGGAGGGAGGTTTGTTTAGCTCTGCTCCAATGGGAGTGGATGTTGTTTGAAGACCTGCCATTTCAATCAGGCTTGTTGTTCATCTGTTGTGTCTTTTGGGGAACCTGGCCAGGCTCCTGGCCACGGGGACACATGTGGTTCATCACGCCTGTAATTGGATTTGATTTTACGTTCTCTGCTTTTTCCCAATGTTCAATTAGGGGACTCTACCACTGCAGACCTGTACTATAGAGCAGAGGGAGGCAAGGCAAACCTAAAGAGGGAACAACTGACATGGAGCTTAAAGTGAGGTTGCATGCTGGTTAGTGATTCGGGAAAAGAGGGCAAAGTTAATTAGTATATATTGGGTATTTGTCAGTTTACAATTAGCTTGAGTCCAGCTCAAGGGGATGGAAGTGGTTGTATGCAGAGTTTAAGTGATTGTATTTGAGACCAGTGTTTTCACCTTGTGTGCATGTGAGCGTATCAATTCAACAGCGAGACTAAGGGAGGGGAGGGAGTGATATACGCGGGAAGCTGCATCGATTATGACATGGCCTTCCTCTCAGGGGGAACCATGGTCAGGCCATTTGTTTGACAGGAAAAGAGTGGGGGAAGTCTATTAGTGTGGTGCCCTCATGGACTGATGACAGGCAGCTGTAGCGGCAGGGGGCGAGCCCACTGGGACCGACCCTTTTGCTCCCGCCCCCTGGTGGTGGTTGAGGCAGAGAGAAGGGGGGAGAAAGATGGTGTGAGATGGGGATAATGACACTCCTAAACCCCTTGGGTACTCTGAAGGTCAAGATCTTTGTGCGGCTTCACATTTTATCTGGAAGAGGGAAGAGGACAGTGTGTGCATGAGATCGAAAGGAAGGGTAAAGGGGTCAGAATAATGTCTCTTACCTTCTCATTTTTTCAGACAAATTTTTAGTAATGGCGTGACAAGGGTGACATCATTTTAAATTTATTTCTAGAAACTCTTTCTATTACCAGTTAAAGATCCATGTGAATTCAATGCAGCGCAGTTAAAGGACTGCTCAACAAAAATCTTTGAAGTATCACAAATGACATTTTTGAACCATCACCATCGAAAACAAAGATAGGCTTTGAATACAATGATCTCTGCTTATGTGAAGTTGTCCTTTATGTAGACCAAACAGATGCCAGATTGGCAGATTGCCAGAAAGAAAAATACAACATTAAGAGGTACTTAAAAAATAAATATATGCAGTTTTCCATCAGAATTTTCTGCAATTCTAGCTGGAAAGTTGCTCTAGCTAAAGATGTAAATGAGTCCAGTCAGGGCGTTATTTGGGATACAAGAGTTAATCTTTTCATAAACAGACCTGACTAGTTTTTTTTTGCCAAAGCCAGACAAAGTACTTTTGGTGCTTAATCCAAATTGGGACCATTTCACAACATTAACCATGTGTATAAAACTGGCTGTAATCCGGTGGGAAATATGTTTCCTTCAAAACATAATTGATAATGCAGTTGCATGTTAACACATTTTCTATGAGGCAGGGTTGTTCAAGTGTGAGAATTAATCCAACCAACCCATATTTGATCTGCAGCGGACCATTAAAACTCAGGAATACATCTATCCAAGCTGAGGCCGCAGAGGGAAGTAAAAAGGTGAAACCATGCAAAAAGAATTAATAACCTCAAATTCAAATCTATTCCCAAAATGTCTTACAAATTGTGTACAAGAGGATTTTTACCCAGGAAAAAACTACCTGACACTGGCAATTGGTAACATCATATGTCAAAGCTTCATTAACTGGCTAGAGGTTGAATTGCATTGCATCAACTGACAATAAAGAGAAGCAAACAATTATTTATGGGTCAATTGTGCAGATCGCCGCTCGCAGCATTTTGAGCAACTACAATCAGTCAAGCTACTTGGCTCACAACAATTGCTAAGTGGCTTCCTCCCTGACTGTGCAGCTTTAGCCTCGAGCTAAGGCAGCGTTCGCTCACTGCTTTCACTGTCATAGATCAAATTTAGGCACTGATTCCAACTTATTTAAATTTCCCCAAAAGATTGTCCAAGCCCACGCATATAGCCCTGGGCTGAGCTTGAGTTAGCACTGTTCCTTTCTTTTTTTTTTTTTTTTTTCCTTCCCCCCCCCCCACAAAATGTAATGCAGCCTTCAAAACTTGCCTTGCTGTTTTCCCTCGCTGTCAGTCTGACATCCCACTGCCCTCCTCGCTGCAACCCACACAACTTGAGTGGCAGTAGTTCGCCCACAGCATTACACTGTAATCTAAGTCTGGCACTGAATGACCATCAGAACAAGGTGCTTATGTAAGCTAGAATCCATCAGCGCTGGTGCACAACGCAGCCTTCAATTGTCGGCTTTTAGGTGATTTGTGAGAGTTTCTAAGGTTTCGCTGTATATTTCAGTAACAAAACTTGAGGAATGGGTTTTCCTTTTATTTCACATCTTGGTTTTGTGTTGGTATTTGTAGCTATACAAGCCTCGGGCAGCAAACATCATTACTGTATACGTTCAGGCATGTTGCTGTGTGAAGCTGTTTGTGTGCATCAATAAAAAAAAAAAAAAAGAGAATATAGGGGAAGAGAGCAACAGGAAGAGAAGAAAAACAAGCTCCTTGTCAGGTTTCGGGTCACTTCAACAACTGTCATGTCCTTGGCTCCCTCATCTCTGTTGCTGCTGCTCCATGTGGGCTGTAGGCACAAGGCCAGAGAGATGAATCCCTCCACAGCCCTTGACTCTCCGAACAACTGTCAGTGACAGAAGTGAGATTGATTTTTGTCCTCAGGGTGCAATTTGAGATTCAGGCATAAACATGGTCATTTTCAGTGCAATTCTGAAAGGTTATGTTGTCTGAAAAGGAATGAAATAATGAATAAAAATAAGTGCCTGTCTCCAAGCCACACGGACTAAATTGCCACAGAGTCAAGTAAAGGGCTGTTAAAAGAAATGGAGTGATGATTGTACAATTTAAGTGACAGAGAAAAACACAGTGCATTTATAGGTTATTGGAGTGAAGGGAATTTTGTGCAGAAAAGAATAATAGTGTTGAATGATATGCCAGGACTGATGCAGAAAATCCAACCGAATTTTACCAAAGGTTACTGTGACAAAGATCCTCCTTCTCCAATAATGATGGAAGATGTTTCAACATCTAACATCGTAGGGGACATATTATGATAATTTTTTCATTCAATTTTAATTCTCAAAATAACAAAAAACAAACAAATAAAAAAATAAAAATCACATCTCTTTTCAATGAATTGTTCTGTTCTAGGTTCTGTCTCTTTCAGTCCCCTTCCAACAAAAACCCAGAATTTCAGGTCCTCAATAAAAGCGTCTCAACTTAAAACAACCAAAAATGTTCCTGCAGGAATTGAATCCGAAACTGGCGAGAAATGTACAGCAAAAATGACATAACATACATGGCTACATGTAGGTGCATGCTAACGTTGGGGAATCATGTAAGCACTGCCTTGAAAAATCCTCAATAAAAGCTTTGAAACTGTTATTTAGACAACTAAAGATGTTCAAGCAGGAATATGATCCATAACTGGGGAGAAATTATTTTTCGGCAACCAAGGTTACATGTTTCTTGACGTTAGCATGTAGCTACATGTACCAGTGTATGTGCGTGTGCGTGAAACACATTACCATATCATGGCAGAATTCGGCATATTATAACAGACTTTTGAACCAGTAATCTGAGATATTTACCATTTGTTCGAACTGCAACCAGTTTTCCCTTAGAAAACAAACCAAGGTTGCTTGTCCCTACGTTATCAATATGCCAAATTAACTATTCATAAAATATGTAGATGTAAGCCATTAGGGTCTCATGAGTTGTCATTGTTTGTGAGTGAAGAGTGAAGAGAAGCAGTAATTTCTTACTTAAATTACTTTTATATATGTTTACCTCATTATTGTAACTCTGGCCACATCTGATATGAACGTTTAATATTTTACCTGTACAAGATAAAGCAAACATAACAAATCCCCTTTAATATCATGGCTGCTGTAATAATTAATCCGCTTTTGTCATTGAATTTCTGTACATGTATGTTTGCTATGCTGATAGTGTCAGATTTCAGATCTGGTGGCTGACATGAAAGTGTAATGAAAGAACCTTTTTTCAAAGCAATCCATTTCACAGATCAAAAAAATGGAAATGCACAACATGTTTTTGGGGAAAGGAATGTGTTTTTCTCCGGTGAGACGGACCATGACAAACCAACACACACTCATACACAGAAAACCATGCAGAACCTGTTACCTGATGAGAATCATCCTATTCCCGTAGATTTTCAACACTTGGAGGAGTTTAAAGCAAGGAAAGAACGAGATACTGATAACATTAAGAGAGATTAGTTGAAACTGTGTGTGTAGTTTTGTGAGCATGCACCTGTGTGTGTGTGTGTGTCTAGACTTAGCCCTGAACTTGTCTGTAGCCGGCCTGTCAGAGACTGCTCCGCTCAGCACTACTGTAATATCCACTCATTCTCTTCCGATCTTTACCCACACACACACACACACACACACACGCTTCCACACATACACACACTCATTCTCTCTATTCTGTTCCTGTAGCCAATGCTGACTCAGTATATATGGCGACCAAAAGAACAGACAAAGAGCTGACAACACCGGGTCACTTGGCTCGCGGCGAAAGGGTTGCATCGGTTGACAAAATTTACAGCTCGGCGGCCGTTGCGCTTATGAACACTTCATGGACTGAAGTGATTTTCATTTTAGCCCTTCCTCCCTTCTGCATTCATCAAAAAGAACAAGAGAAGACACCTTTCTGCACCTCTGTCGTCATGCCTTTCACATGCAGCTTTTCATCCATCTTCGCTGTTTTGTTGCAGTGGTTGAATAAAAGGGAAGAAAAAGCCATTCGGTTTATGTGATGGCCCCCACCAGCCAGCACCTCCTTATCTCATCATTGATTGGCTGCTGGATTAGCCACCCACTTTGACCAGCGTGTGGTATCGACGGGCTGCCTGTCATAGTCAAGAGAGCCCTCCAGGCCAACGAATAGAACTCAATGGACAAAGGGCGGGGGGGGGTATTGATGCCAACCTGGCAACCCGTGAACCTTGTGACGGGTCCTTTGGTTGTAACTACAGGGCATCATTCTCAGGGTTGTTATCAGCTGCTCCAAGCGCAACTGGGTTGCAGTGTCCTACTGCAACACATCGCTCATTACTCACTTCAAAATTAATACTGTTTAAGTTATTACTTCCCAAGAGGAGCAAACTCATCACACTGCTCTTTAGATTACCTCTGTGTTACACCCTCAAAATTGGCAATTGCATCCAGTCTGACCTTCTGAAATTAGGATAATTCAATTGCTTCACCTGTGCGTAAATGATCAGGGAATCCAAAGAGCTTTAATGTCCAATTGACTAATCTACCAGCTGATGTATGAGCTGCAAGTCTCTCTAGCGAACTATACCGTAGATGAAGCCGATGCAGGGGGTCTCGCTGTGTCAGCATGGATGATTGGATGGATCACAGTTGGCAGTTGATGGATAGGTAGTCTATGTGAAGTGGTTATTATTTAGCCTCAAAACAATAGTCTGGAATTGGTTGTGACATCCACGTCAGGTAAAAGAAATTAATTAAGTTCAGAGCTTTAGTGTTTCCGTAGCAGTAATCAGAAGAAATACAGAATTTGGTACTCAAGCATTAATAAATAAAAAAAGGTTAAAAAATAATCCACGTTAAGACCTTGAGGAATGCCAAAGAAAAATACACACTGTGATTTGGTTTCATTTTGGAGATTTCTGCAAGAATTGCATTTTTCTGGATAGCAGCACATGTCCTAGAAACTGCTGACAGGCCCCTTTTATTGTGGAAACACCTAGAGAAACCATACGTCCCCAGAATGCTCTAGGTCTCTTGTTTGTGCTTGTAAAGTTTCATGAGGCTGTGATTATCCTACAGGTCACAGCAGGTCATTTTATACAGTGAGGTCAAGCTTAAATAAAAAGA
>JAOWBC010000539.1:10558161-10569991 GCA_028566105.1 Hypoplectrus providencianus | reverse complement strand
GAATCAGAGCAGGGACGCACGGCTGTCCCTCTCTGCACTGACAGGAATCAATTGCTGTCCAAATTCTGACTCAAAAATCAATAGATCAATCAATCATTAGCTTGCAAAATTTCCCTCAAATGTTGTCACAGAGGGATTGGAAATCTCATTTTGGTGGCTTTGTTGCATGTACAAAACCTTTGATCAATACTTTTTTTATTGTTTATTCTGATGACAGGCATTGCAGATGCATTTTGTACTGCCAAAGCAATAAAGTGCATCAGTATGGATTTTCTTTTTCTTCATTTTTATTTAGCTGTTTTGCAAGTCATGTCCTCAACTATCCAGGGGCATTTATGCAAATATGCATAAATATGCAAATATATATATATAACAAAATAAACTAGACTAATTGTCTAGTTTATTAAATCTAAATCTATGAAAATGTCCAAAAAACAGCAAGAAGATCATACTTAATAATATTTAATAGTTACATCACATCCATGAGAGAAACTTGTTTTCAAAAATTGTGAATAATTTATTTAGATTCCTTTTGTTCTTTTCTTTTATCTGACTATCAAGTACCAAATGAAAAAAAAAAATGCTCCCAAAATTTTTAACTGGATGATGGATTCATTTCACTTCAACCATTGCAATAATTAAAGCAAAAATACATGAAAGAACATCCATGAGAAAAATAAGGGAAGAGATCTGGAAATTGGTCTGCAATTTATAATTTTATTTCCTTGACTAACTATCAAGAACTTTTTTGATGAGAGTTATAAAAAATCACATTGATCAGAAAAATATGAGTCCATATTTTTTTTAAATCATAGCCAGGAATTTATTTATCAATTCATTTATTTTCTCTTCGCTGTCAGCAAATCTTGGCAACATTAATGATCATATCATTTTTCCATGAGATGAAACTATTTTCTGGGCCAGTAATGTGGTATCATTATTTATTTGATAGCTGTATTTCAGCTGCTGTATCTTGCAAACTTTGTTGTTGAAAAACATTATTTCCACTTCAACTGAGGTTGCAATTCTGAGATTTTTTTACTCACTCACATTTATCTTTCCAAACATTATGTAACACAATTCATAGAGGAATACTTAGATGGGAACTAAGTTTCCATCCAAGTCTGTGTCTCAGCCTCCCTCACCCAATTTCCTCTTTATTTCTATTTCCACTCCATACCATACATCTGTGTTGTCTTGAGGAAAAAAAAAAAAAGGAAAAGAAAGAGCTGGTGTAAGCTGATCTGTTGGCAGGGATAACTGCGGAGAAAAGCCGTTCACCCTCTTCCTCAATCTGTGATTCTCCATTTCACAATGCAACCGAAATTCCCTCCAGGCCCACCACAATACTACAAGGCCCTTTTCCAACTCCTTATTGGACACCGCCGCCACCTCGCACACACACTCTTAGACACAGATTTATGCAGATGTAAACATGCCAGTGTGTTCTGCACACAAAGGGACGGTCTGCTCCGCTTTCACTTCAGCAGAATCTGACCGTGTGCGCATGTGTGTCGCATCAGATTCTGTCCAGGCGCTCAACAGATGGTGACATTTAGTTTTTTTCCCCACCATGACAACAAGGTTAAGGGTGTGAAGATGCCTGGGTGGGTGTGTTGGGGTTTGTAGGGTCAATCCTGACACATGCTTCTGCATCTGTTGATCTAAATTGTGAAAAAAAAGGCTCTAGAAGTTAATTAGCCTAAATAATGACTGATATGTGTGAATGCATTAAAGAAAGAAAACAGGAAAAAGGCTTCCTTGCCATAAAACTACTCATTAGTAAAAGAATCGTGTATGTGCGAACCAGACGTGCCGTGAAATGCCTTTGATGTGAGTTGTAATTGCCTAAAGCTATCATACTATCATGCATTTATGTCGTAGTAAATTGTATATTTTTATATAATCTGTCAGTCAGGGAAGTTTATTAAACTAAACTCTGGATTGTGAGAACACAACCAAAGATTGAATAGGCTTAATAGACCTGGTTCATATGTTCATATATGTATGGAGACAACGTGCATTCAAGCCCCGCCCCCAACCACAGGGGAAAACAACTTAGTGCTCAACATTGACTTCGTATTGTGTAAAGGAGCCTCTTTGTCGATTCCATTTGGTAGCAAGCAGCAGAAAACGCCATGAGCCATGAAGTTCTAAAACATTTCCTTGAGTTTTGGAGTTACCCCAATTGTTCACTTTTAACGACCATCCTCTATCAGTGAAAGAGTGTTGCCAGAAGTTAGAACCTTTCTAACTAATATATCTATGTTTAAAATGGATGAAAGGTATCAGTCGTTGTCTGGATTTTAAGTTATCAGATAAATAAGCTGAGCAAACATGAGCAGGAGTTCAGCTCCAGGCCCTCCCAGGCTGAACAACATTGGAGAAAGACAGGGTTTTAACATGAAACTGTTTTATTAGGTGTTTATATGGATTTTACTGGGTTTATTCATTTTGTAGAAGAGGAGACCTCTGTGGATAGTTCAGCTTGCGGTAAAAACCTCCTAAATGTCTAGCTCACACGTTTTCAGAGAAACAGGCTGGGTAGTAGAAACACTAGTTTTTCATATGAAACCACTTTGGTCGACCTTCTCACCAGTTTTAATCATTTTAATATTGACTGATAATTAATTCTCAGTTACACAAAGAGTGCAGCCAGTGTTGAACTTGGAGGACACTGTTCTTTAATTTCCAAATTAGTTCCGTGTTTTTAGGACAAAGGCAAAAAAAGAGGAATGGAGGCTATAAACTACCACCTTGCCATCCAACTTCCCCATCCATCTATTGGCTTGTACTCATCTCCCACAATCGTTTACTCACTCATGTGAAACAATGGTCATCATTGTCAGATATTGATGATGACGACCATGTGAGAGCAAAACAGATCAATATTGAAATTCAGGTTTGGACCTTATTGAATAAGCGTTACATGGCAGCAAATTGTTTTTTAAAGGCCATCTTATAATTAGCTGACATGTGTTCCTGTTAGCTGTATTGAAAGATGCGTTTGCTTCAAGTGTAAATATATAAGTGTCGTTCCTGCTAAAGGAGGTGTACTTTCCTTACATCAACGTGAAATGACACATAAATGAGTTTTCACCAAAATCATTACTTATTGCATTGTCACGTCTTCTTTTTATTTGGTTAGTAAACAGAATGACAGTAACAGCACCCTGTGAAGGATGATGTGGCACTAAGCTAACAGTGGCTACAGGGTTGTGTTTGCTGCCAACATTATCAGGAAGCTGTAGTGGTCATTCTACGCTCATAGAGATACTCTATATGTCTGTCTCTATTTTGCTGCTGAATGCAGGTTTTATGGGTCTCATGTTGGTGGATATTGTAGTCACTTAATGTTTCAAGTTAAGTTCCATTGACGCCTTTAAAAGCTCTCTGACTCCCCCATGTTGCATTTTCTTGTTGGCTCTTTTTTTCATATTCTTCAGCTGTTTTTCCTCTCTGCTGATAACTATTGCTTTCCTTGGCATCTTCTCCACTTACATCTCATCTTTAAATTCTTGGCATTCAAAAGCAACACAGGAAAAGAAAAAGAACCTCAGGCAGCTAAAGCGAGGCATCGACAATTTTCACCTTTAAAGCATTCCAGGAGTAATAGAGTAATGTCACGATGAAGTGGGTTAAATTACTCCTCGCAGGGTGGCATACCTTTGACGGCCTCGCTCTCTGTTAGCATTTCACCTACACTCCAGCAGTGGCAAACACTGTCTCTGCTACCATCAGATATTATCAGTGAAAGTGATCACCATGAACTACTATATTGGCTTTAAGAATGAAACCACAGACTGATCATTTTATTTAATTTTTTCAGAGTTTGCTGAAATTTTGCAATGTGGTGCAGCATGTGTTGGTTGGCTGGCTTGTTTTTGAGAATGCTGCTCCATTGGTCTTTGGGTAATGACATTTGGTAGTGCTTCCCAATCTTTAGAAAAAGCATATGAAAGAGGAGAGATTTCTATACAACAAAAACACTATATGTTAGCATTGCATTTGGTCTATCATGGCTGCTGTCTTTTTTCTGCAACAAGCTCTACACTAATATCCCGAACTGCCATCACCAGTCAAGGAAGTTGCTAAAGTAATTTTTCCCTCTAAAACCCATGTATGTCGTGTGTTGACCCACTCCTCCACTTGATTTAATGATGCATAATTAATTCCCTGCTCACTTTCATCACACACTTATAATTTACGCCTTGTTCTTCCTTCAGCACACATGTCACACGTCAAGCTGACGTGTGTGTATGAATATGTATGAGTGCATGGGTGTGTTTGTATGTGTGTGTGTTGCGTATGCCATAGCCGGGAGACAAAATGGCCTTTGCTGTGATTGGGGGGGCTTAGTACTGCTGTCTCTTTTCACAGCGTGAGATCCTCTCAGCTTGTCTGCCATTTGTGAATAACTGATAAGGCAAAGTTAAAAGCACTGACTTGATGGTTTGCTGGAGTGAGCTTGATAAAAGGACAAACAGAATACTGACTTCTGAAATGTCAACCGGGCTAAATTAGTTGAACAACATTGGTTCTTCATATTGGTTTACAGCCAAAAGATCTTACTGAGATGAAAGGCTAAAAAGACGTGGATTTGTGTAGATGTGGGTAAGTTTGACTTTGGCTGAGATTGCTACAGGGGTGAAGCCAAAGATGAGAAGGGGCATCGTTGACGATTTTATGCTGGAAGCCAAAGAGAGGAACATTTCACGACTTGTTAATCAGTAGAAGAAAAATTCTCCAAATACTTGGCACCAGCATCAAGTCTTGAATTTTTGAGTCAATTAAGTTAGTATGCAAACATGTATAGATGTGTGTGCCTGTGTTTGGAATGTTAATGGATAACCTTGTGTGCATTGTTTGTTGTGTGTATCCGCGCGTGAGCTCATACAAAAACCATAACTTATAAATAAATATTAAGACAATACTGTTCCCTACAAGCACACTTAGATGTCCGCAATAAGAATAAGAGTTGGGTGAGGGAGTCAGAGAGGTTTCATGATGCTCCATCACAGCCCTCCCAAAATGCATTTCACATAAGAGAAGCACCCTACCCAGGGATATTGTTAAGTCTGTAGCCCGCAAGCCATTTCACTTTATAATTCCGACAGAACAAGAAACTTTACTGGAAGATACTTGCGTTTTCAAAGCTATTCATGGAAGAATTCATTGAATTTTTCACCCTGTACAGTCATGACCTCTCAAGATAAAAGAGCACTAAGTAATTACTGATATGAATAGAAGTTTCAATACACTATGTTCACTTGATCGTGGCCTTCAATAAAGACTAATGATTCTTGGGTATGCATTGGGCTACCATATATCTGGTGCAGTTAAGTTCTGTCTCTTTTGTACAACTAAAAAAAATGAAGAAATCCTAGACAAAAAAAGCCTAGGGTTATAGACAACCTAGGCTTATATTGTTTTTTTTTATCAGGAATGCAGGTTGTAGCAGTTGATCCATGAGATTAAAAGTTTATCATATGCCCAAACAGTGAACAGCAGTTTGCAATACCAAGAGATAGAGACGTTTTCTGACCATCTACGACTCTCTGTGTTGTATTCAATACAGAGAGCACATTCAACAAGCTGAGAGTCACGTTACTTTCTTTTAAGTTAACAGTTCATATGAAAGTCGACATATTGTCTCTAAACTCCAAAATCCTCTTTGGGACTTAATTTGCTAATCAAACTGTAAACAATTACCAACAAGACCTAGACCAGATTTATAGGTTTGTTAATATATTTGTTAGCTACAATGAAATCCAAGAATTATTGGTTGCTGCAACCAGAGGCTAAATCATCATCAAGCTGATCAGTTTCAGGACGGCAACAAGGCTGACAGGAAGGCAACAATTTAAATTCCTTCCAGTTAGCACCTGGTCCAGGTTTAGCTTTGTTGACTTTCTGCTGTCTGACTCTGAATCATGGTCTTGAATGTGCCAAGGCAATGGTCTCAATGAAGTGGATGCAGGGGCTGGAATATTGGTCTGGAAAAGGCATTAAATAAACCTTTTACAATTTCACAAATTTGCTGTGCTTTTTGTGCTTTTTTGTTTTGCTATGCATAATTGGTTGGCAAATTGGCTGCTGTATTTTGGAGAAAGCGATAAGCAGCTTTTCATGTAAACTCACTACCCAAGCCCTAGTGAGAACCTCAGCACAATTATTTCATTAGTTACACACTCTGTTGGGAAAATTATGTGCTGGAGAAGTGTGATTTAAAGAAATTTTCCTTCTAATAGCACATTTTTGTGTTAATGTGACTTTTTGTATTTTGCTATTTTGAAAGATGCTTTTGTAATATGTTTTTTACTTTTCATTTTTTGCTTTATCGTCTGGAATGACAAGACCTCCGTAACTGTCAACACAACCAAAACCGAGGAAATCACTTTTGGTTTATCGTATGATAGGAATCATCCACCATCGATAAATTAAGATTGTGATAAGATAAGACAAGCTTTTATTGATCCCCTGAGGGTAGATTCAGCTGTACAGCAGCACCGTGACAGAAATAAGTTGAGACAGAGAAAGTAAAAATAAGAGGTGTGTAAAACTAAAAGGAAAGAAGTAAAAATACAATCTATACAAGAATAATTTTTAAAGGAAATTAGAAAGCAAAAGTGACAGTTATGTGATTAGTAGTGGCAGCCAGGTGGTTAATGTTGACTCCAGTGTAGACTGCACACATTGAATATCAACAGTATGAGTTCAGCAGTGCATTTATTCTCTCCTAAGGATGGGGTGTTTAAACATGGTCTGTGGGTATTTTATAATTCAGTCTTTTCGAGTATGTCTCTTTGTGGTTTCACAGCACGTTACATTGGCATTTCAATGCAGCTAGAAGTGATGCCGTCAAAGCTTTTTAGCATGTGTACCCGGAATGTGGGGCTTCCAGAGACAGGCAGATGGATAACAATATAATTGGTAATGGTTCCCATTTGCTTTTACCATCAGGGGTAATGTACAGGGCCCCTCTGTGTAGGAGAAACAAATATAAACATTATTTTATCCCAGAGTCTGTTCCGATCATGAATAAATGTAGAGAAGAGAAAGGTCACATTTGTTAAAAGTTTCAGTGCAAGAGAGTTTGCTAAGTTTTATGCATCTATAGCTGACTTTAAATTGATGCCTTGGTAAAGTACCATGAATATTCAATGAAATAAAATCATATTTGGGGACAGTGTGACTTTTGGTGCAATGTGTTTTCACGATCAGGTTCAAGTGATTTAAAGACTGCTGTTGAAAACACATTGATGGTGTCAAGTGAATTATTTCAGGTTTAGGCAACAGAACTACTTTAAGGCAAAGGAAAGGGACATGTTTAGGGTTCAAAGACAAATTACTTGTGGACTACAAAGGAGACATGAAGGGGACATGACTTTGATTGACCCAAGTACTTGCCTTGCTCCTGCTTAACAGACAAATATAGGGAAGTACCAGGAGTATGTCTCCTTTCAATATGTAATGAACGAATGTGAGCTGCACTTAAATGCTAAAATTGTTGATACTTTTTTCCTCTAATGTGATATGTTTCTTTTGACAAAGATGTCTATGACTTGTTTCATAATGAAACATCAGCCAAGTTAAAACTAACAGCTAACATTATTTGGCTAACACTGTCTAGGGGCTGCAGTGGTCCCACAAGTAAATCAACTCAATTAACTAACACTGGAAATATAGCATCAGTAGCTTTAACTATGGCAACCTATTGACGACCAAGTACACATCATTTGGTCCACATCACAAACCAAACACAATGCTTAAAAAAAAAAAAAAGAAAAAAGAAAAACTGCAATTTGCTTTAATCAATTTGAAATGCAAAATGTTACTAACCTCTATTTATTGACTACACCAAACATTTAACGACAATGAACCACAAACAGATTCAGGTAAAGGTTTGTAAATCAAAACAGAAATGCAACCCAAAATGACATTTTTTTTTACCATGGAATGGTCAATTATGATTTTATGCCAATACTTGTCCTCAGTTCATCTTAAAAAAAGTGTGTCTTTAATCCAACAACCCATGGTGCTGTAACTGGCAGTTGGCAGCAGCAGACATGTTTTGCCACTGCAGTAATGGAGCTACTGTTAGATGGCTGAAGACACAAAGTGGTCATTAAATTGGTCTGTTGGGAGCTATAGACAAAAGCTACACAATTAAAGTGCGTTACTTTTTGTAGGAACTAATACAAACTATTCATGAGAACAGCCTGTTTGCTGCTGTGCTATTAGTTTAAATCTGTAGTGTCCCCGGCCCTTTTCCCTTTTTTTCTTTTTTGCTTGAGTTTTACTATGGGGAAAAAATGAGATGAGTCACATTGTCACTTCACTGCATTAAAGAATGAAGATGGAGAGGAGAGGGAAAGGAAAGAGAGACAGGGAGTGAGGGATATACATATTTTGCTATCCTTGGTGATAACATTAATGTCAAGGTGGAAGGGGGAAGGAAGACATCAAAGCTAATGAATATTTATGGTTGCCCACAGTAAAGTGCTGTTTTAGAGTGAAGTGGGACAGAATGGCCTCATGAAGACAGCACTTTAGGGCCTACTCTTGCACAGACTGTGGGTCTATGAATATTCATTGTTCATTGTCCCAAAAACAATTTGCTTAACGCTTTTGACTTCTTCTCATCCGTAAAATGCGCGTAAGGTTTTACCTATGCATGGTTTGGCCTATAATGCCGTTTATCTTCACTTTTGATAGGTCTGTGGCAAGATAAACTTAAATCCTTTGTACTGAATTAAAAAATACAAATCTGGTTTTGATACATAGATACATGATCTTTAGCTCAGTTCCATGGGGGATCCACAAATTATTTTTTGTCATATTTTGTGCCATAGCATATTGCTTGCATTCACACTGAACCCTGGATTTAACAGTTCAGTGACACATTGTTAGTGGGACATGTGTCACTGGCTGCAGTGCAGTGTGTATGGGTGTTACATCATTGCATATTTGTTTGAAAGTATCTGAGCATGTTCAAGTGGCACAGTCTATAACCCCATCATATGCCAGACAGCATGATGTCCTTGAGCACATTTCACATCATGCTACATTAGCCCTCCCAACTGTGCCATGCGTTTGTCAAAGTGTCACAGCCGCCGGAGCCGACGCTGTTTAAAAACCTTTTATGTCAAATTTCCTCTGTGAGGAATCTGCAGGTGAGATCCTTTGGAACAAAAACCAGTCCAAACAGCGACAGGAAGAAAAGCAGGAGAAATTATTCAAAACTAGAAAAAAAAAAAAAAAAAACATTTCCAGGTCGAGACATAGGGTGTTGCAATGGTTACTAAGTAAAAAGAAAGTGCACTGCCTTTATTATCATGTTGCCTAAGTCACTGTAGGACAGATTTTGCCCAACAAATGTCCCCAACCATCACCCACTTTATTAAAAAAAAAATTGGGAAGGAAATATATTTTGTAAATTGTCTTTGTGATCTCCACATGACCCTTTAGAAATGTATTCGCTCTTATTTCAACCAAATTAGCAGCATTGTGCTTCTGTGAAATATTCAGCTCCTTTTTAAATCAACAATTTCTTCTGCACAGCAGGCTGAACTAGTGGATACAGAGACCTTGCGATGACCCCAGGGTAACACATTTACTGTCTGCAGAAGCCAATCTGTGTCCATCAAAAAATACTGCGTAGGAGAATTGTCCTTGAGCATGACAGTAAACCATTTTCTGTATTGTACATCACTCTGAGTTAGCATCAGCAGAACATGGGTGGATGATGAGGAAATGGGCCCCTTGACAAAAAAACATGCAAAAACCTCCTTGTAGTAGTTCAATGTAACTTTGTTTGTGTCATTATTGTCGTTATTTTTTCTCAAGTGCATTTTCATATTATAGTTGCTTCTATATGCATCTCTTTGTAATTGATTTGTAACTCTTTGTTGTAATTTTTGGCCTCTTTTTAAGTAATTTTATGTCTCTTTGTTATGGTTTTGTGTCAATCTGTAGCCACTTTGTGCCTCTCTGTGGTTGTTTTTATCTATTTTCATAGCCATTGTGAGTCCCTTTTTTGTCTGTGTTTGGTGTGTGTTTTTCTGAGTTACATTTGGGGCCCCTGGACCTGTACTACATCATTAATCCATCGATGCAGCAGAATGCCTAAATCTTAAGGACACTGTTAATTTTTCAAGGTACATGATGCAAAATGTATTCATATATTTACTCAATTTCGATATAATTGCAATAATACTCCACTTCTGCTGATTTGGATCGCTCCCATAATCAACCCTGGCTTTCATATGTTTCCAGCTCTCATTAAAAGCACCCTCCTGTAAGCCCAAGTGGCCCTCATTGTCCAACCTCTTGACGTGGTGACGCATGTCCCCGGCCCTGTGAACTATGTGTTACAGCTCTCCAGCATCAAACTAACTGTCACAAACCATGTGAGGCTTCTGCTGTGCTTTATTAAGTTAGGCCTAAGGGAGGAAAGTAAGCTCTCACACACTTGGTTCATCTAGAAGGCCTTGGCGTGTTGAGTAACCTTGATTGGGGCTACCATGGTGACGAGTGTCATACAAGCAGGCGGTAGCAGGAGAAATTGGTAAAAAAGAAGAAAAAAAAAAAAGGAAAAGTATGTTTGTCAGAGAACAGTATGTTCAGCAAACAGCTGCTTTGCCTCTTTGCGATTTTAGCTAGTTAGCGGTACGCCACTTTAGCAACTTGAAATGGATACGAGTCACTGCTTCTGCTGGATTCAGTGAAGTTAGTTAGTTCTATTATAACAGATATTTAATGCCACATTCATGTGCGCTATTGTCATATCAGCAGAACGGGAAGAACACACTTACTGAACAGTTGTACATTATTTAAATATCAGCTATCAGCGAGGCTCAGTAATGGTCACACAATTCAAATGGAAAAGTAACCTGAAAAAGTATATTAAACTGTTTTATCTGTCAGAGCTGTCTGATGTCAATCACAAAATCCTGCAAAACTGCAAAACAGTCAAAACACATAGAAAATTAATAAAGTATTCATTTTAGATAGACTATACTCAACAATTACATGTCTGTGCAATGTAGTCTGATTTTTAATGAACACAACTTTTTCATGCATTGGTTTTCAGTGTTCTCAACAGCTTTAAAAGCAGTTACACAATACCGGAGATAGACAGAAAGGCCGCTAGCTACAAACAGGCTACAGTGAGACAACTACACATCATGCACACACTGTGAATGAGGTGTTGAGCCAGTTTTACCCACAGAGAAGCACACTCTGGGGTACCTTTAAAAGCAAAAACAACCAATGGAAGGATATGAACCTCTGGCATATTGAGCATGTACATCTCTGCCTTTCTCTCCAATCATTAGTATGAGCTCACAGCAAATCATAGCTGTCAACATAATGACTCAAATGGCGCATATTTTTTTTTACAATTGTGACTGATATCTTCATGTTTTGTGGTTGTGTGCAGCAGTTTTGTATTGTTCACATTTCCCCCATCCATATTATTGTTCAGAGTTGTCTATGTCAAAAGTGTGTACTGCATAGCAGCATTTGTTTGATTCAGAGAGCACAGATTTCTAAAAAAAACTGTCTGGGTATCATGCCATAAGGTTATCGTTAGAGTAGTGTGAATGTTTCCCTTCTCCCACACATCCTTCTCATCCTACATTTATGCAGAACCACTTCAAGCTCTTGGGTGATGGAGCAGACTCACGGGGCACACAAAAATGTAGTGGGTATTGAAGTAGTTTCAAGCAAAAATACTAAAACACTGTATAGTGTGTGTGTGTGTGTGTGTGCACTTACCAACCAGACCAACTGTGCACCTGGGCGTCGTCACACACTCACCAACAGT
>JAOWBC010000539.1:10544790-10555794 GCA_028566105.1 Hypoplectrus providencianus | reverse complement strand
TTTTGTTTTTCCCACATTGATACAATACAGAAAAATATACATGACATTTTTACATGGTTTGGACCATATATATATATGTATATAACTATGTCGCCTATCCCTAAGGCCTGTACATACATAAAAGAATCGAACCACACATAAATAGTTGTTTACTTGAAAAGTTTGCCTTGTTATCTCAGCTTTTGAAACCACCTCAGGGAGGTCACATGTCTCGGCTTGACAGAGAATTTATTATTTGAATTTTGTTTGTCGGCCTTTAATTAAAAAATGAAGCAGTTCAAAGGAGGCCCTTTAAACCTTCCATCAAAAGATCTGTAAATGGTTGTCAGAATTTCAGCCTTCTGATCTATATTTTAGAGATTCCCCCATGTGGCCGAGAGGTGTGGCTGCTAGGATTTGGGTTTTCAGGCTGCACATTCTTGTGTGAGTGTGTGTGAGATAAACCATCTGTTGGCAATGTTAGGACAAGATCAGATTTGACACCCATACACACTGACATGTCCATGGTCATTCATACATCAATGGGTTGAACACGGAGCAAACCGTCCTTTCACACGCATAGCACACAGGGACATGTATGCTTGTCTGCATCTGCAGTACTCTGTGTGTGTTTGAATGTGTGCCTGTCAGGGCCATAGATAAGCGTTCATCCCCACAGGAATGGACGACAGCTTTTTTATACATTTTCACTCATCACTGCCACCAGAGTATTTCTTTTAAAGTGATCAAATTAGAGTAATGTAGAAATGAGTGTGAATGTACACAGAGCGGTTTGTCTTATTTCACAGAATTGCAGAATAAGTGTCCTTTGGGTAGATTATAGGCATGTTTGCAGAGTGAACCGCACCAATTAGAAGCCAGTTATTCTTATTGCATGCCTCTACAACACACTAATACACATACTGGGGAGTGTTACCTTGCTGACGGGAAGGTTATCGTCTCTGGATTCAATCACCAGGGTGGGTTTTGATATCAAATATACTCAGAGAGGGAAAAGGAGAGGGAGAGACATGGTGTAGGAGGACTGATGCACTGTTGCTTGAGACAAAAAGCCAAACGGATATCAGCACTCGGTAAATTGATGCCAAGTCTCAGGGTGATAGTAAACTAACGCCAGTTGCCTGGAAGCTCCTTTGGTTTTTCTGTGTCACACCTCAAAGACACTGGTGTTCTTACATATTGGTTAGCGGCTGGTCACTCTACGAGGAATCACTCTCCACTTGTTAAGACCACTGTGAACCCCCTGGGAGCCCTTGATGAGAAGATAGTCTGACGAAGTGTGGGCAAGCCTTTGTGTGCAGAAGGCTGCTTTCTTCCAAACAATTCCCCAATGTCCTAATTACCCTAAAATAGAAGAATTACTGTAAACCCAACATTGCGCTGTCAGGGAGCCAGAATATTGCCTCCTTCTTGTTTCTCTCTTGTCCCCTTTCTTTATCCTCTAAAAGACAAACACTAGTGCTCGAGCTGAGTCAGACTCTTGTGTTAACCTTCTTGTTCTCTGTCTCTCCACAGCACCATCTCTAAATCTTTCGCTCATGTTATGACGTTGCTAGTCTCCCTGCAGCTCTTCATTTTTTAATGGAAATATGAAAAATACTGACTTATGCTGCGTATAATACTAGCAATCCCAGCATGACAGGCTACTAGGCATTTCTATGGAAACCGCTGACATTAAGTGTCAGATAGGGTTGGTCCAAAGTAAAAACCTCTGTTTGGCCAGACTGGACCAGTACACAGAATTTAAGCAATGTGTTGACTCAGCAGCTGGGTACTAGGTACAGCCTCCAAAAGAAAAGAAACACCAAACAGTCCCTTTTGGCAAGGGGTGAGACCCACACCATGTAACGATTCTTTAATTTCAAAAAAGAAAAAGAAAGAAAAATCTGTTTTAAAAAATCAGTAAATAATTTATCTGGGCAGCTGTAGCTCAGGGTATAGATGGATCAATACTTGGTTGGTGGTTTGATATCGCTTCTTCCTTTGCACATACTGAAATTACACTCAACCACAAATAGCTTGAAAGGTAGCTTGTGTCCATGAGTGTGTCTGTGTGTGAGAAGCAAAATGTAAAGCTCTTAGGATAAAAGTGCTCCAAAAACGCCGCCATTTACCATTTATTTTTTCACACTTTGCAAAGAATACACTTATTGATTTTTCAATAGGAAAGAAATACTTTCAGATAAAACAATGTAAATCTAAAGAAACCCTCGTCATTCCCAAACAAGGAGGAAAACCTTTTTTTTTTTTTTTTTTTGCATTGTGCTATTGATTTGGTAAGGTGCTAGGTTGTAAGTACTGGAAAAAAATGTGCCATTATTTTTTTGAATCTCTGTGAATGTCCTTAAGTACAACGGGTTTTCTGAGGTCGAGCATCTTGAGAGAGCTCAGTGATTGATTTACAGGTGGCACTTCACTCTCTATTGCTTTAAGTGGAACACTTGGGGGCAGGGAACCGATCAAAGCGACGGAGACATCCACAGGAGATTAAATGCAATAACGTGTTCATTTTTTTGTGTGTGCATGTACTGTATGTATGTTTTTTTTTCTCGACATTTTAGTCTGCGCAAAATGTCCATTTCAGCCTTCTGTCATCACAGCCTTTGTTCATTCAAAATATCAGCATTCAGATCAAGGTTATGCTGATTTTAATTACGCAAAATTAATTTCTCCAAATAGTAATTAGAAAATAATTAACTTTGATCCTATCAGAAAGGTGTTTTGTCTGAAAACTGGACAGACAGAGGAGGGAATCTTTTAATGGACAATTCCCGCTTCAGTTTTTATCTTTCTATTGTGATTCTGGCTGTGATGGACAATAGTCTATTATACTGACTGACCTTCACTAAGCTCATTGTATTATTTCTATATCGACGTCCAGTTCTGCTGCCTGAAGCCGAATTGTTTTTCAAGAACACTGTATCTTTATTCAGGATATGACAGGTACATTGACTACATTATACTTTGCATCGTTTCAGGTGGAATCCGTCAATGAATGATATCTTAGCGCAGAGTCCTTTTTGTCCTTCACTGCCCCAGTTAGAGGAGAAATAAGTCTTTTTTTTTTAAACATCTTAATAAAGATTTACTCAGTGGAGTCCAGACTGTGACATTATATTTTTAATCCCTGTGTATACTGTTAATTTTAGCCGGAGAGGTCCTGGGTCTTTGTCCATCAAATCTGTGAATATATTACCTCATGACACTGAGCAGTGAACCACATATCTATGTAAAACACAGTTTAACAAATATTCTCTCATTTCCATATAAATTGGGTGTTAAGGGGCAACACAAGCTGAATTATGCTACGTAAAACAAGTTTGCTTTTTTTTTTTTTTCAGGCTTATTTACTTACAGCAGGTATGTATCTGTGCTTTTATTTAGCGTATGAAGACATCACGTACATGTGTGTCTGTCTTAACTACATCACCCTGAAGCTTTACACAAGTTCTAAAGCAAATCCCTTTTTTCTTGTTGGACAAGCTACCAATTTGCTCCATCTAAAGCTATAACACACCATATAATACATACATAGATGAGTATAAAGGCCATAATGTAGGGCTTTCATGCTCTCGAGCCTCATGGCCAAATTCTTTACATTTTTGAACAGTCCTCGTTCATGATGCAAGTCTCAGAAACCACACTCACACACATACCCCTTTTTTTTTTAACTCCTGAGACATTGTTTGACTGAATGGCAGGTCTGCCAGAATAATAATAAAAAAAAAAACAGATCCCCTGGTTCTCCTGTCAATCAAAAGCACCCCCGTCCAACAGCCCTAACACAGACACACATGAGAACTGACGTGCAATGCGTTTGACACAAAAACAAATATACCGCCGTGTATTACCCCCTTATTTTCACTCATTTTCTTCTCCTCACCATGGTAACACTTTCAATGTATTGATCCCTGCGCTACCTTTCCCTCCCTCCCACTATGTCAAAAAACCTTGGTTTTCTTTCAGCCCAAATAAGTCAGCAACATCAAATTGAGCTCATGGTTGATTTTCTGCCAAACTCCTCTGCCCGGCAGTATGTGTTTTGCCAGAAAAACGACCCCGAACACATGCAGCTGGTATTTATAACTGAAAGAGAATTTTTGATAAATGTTTATTTACCCAGTTTACTCAACCAAGCGCTGTTACATGTTCCATCAGACTTCATAGTCACTCTGAAAGCAATCATAAAACCCCTTTCGGAGGGTTGGATAAGCAAGTTCTGAAACTGTAAATCTGGCAGGTGAGCTTCTTTGCACGTTGACCGGTGCATATAAAAGGAACAGCTGAACTGCAGGCATTAGCAAATTCTTTTGTCCACATTTTTCACATTCTGACTTTGGTCCCTGCCTCTGTTCACTTCTGAACTGTGCCAGCCAGCTCTGTGTTGCCAGGGAATGAGCCACTGTGCTTTCAAAAAACTATAATGATCCAAAATGTGGTTCTAGTTATAAGCAGTGCCATAGGGTTAATCCCCACCATACCGCTCTGCAGGATCAGATAATAAGAACAAACATAATACCTTCCTTTAGGGAAAGATTCATACCTGGAAAATGTCTTTGTACATGTGTGCATAGAAAAGCTATGTGGGTAAGAAGGCTTATCAAACCCAACAGACAAAGTCCTTTATAAGGCCATACTACAAAAGAGTAACAAGAATGAATGCAGGTAATCTCCATATAAATGCCTAAAAGAGCACCTACATTGGAAAAAAAGTTGAAGGGAGGTATAGGTCACAATAAAACAGGTTTTAAAAAGGGCCTGGAAACCTGAGTGGCTTTGCAGTTTCAGACATTCATGTCTCTGGAGGTGACAATGTTAGTCCGTCAGACGTAGGTTGGTCGATCGTTCCACTATTTGTCGACACTGAAATTTCATAATGACTGTGGGGTGGATTGAGATGACATTTTGTACAGGTATAGGAGACATTTGTCGAGGATGATTCCTACTGACTTTGGCGGTGAAATGAAATATTTCAACAGCTACTGGATGGATTGGTACCAAATCCTGCACGTACATCCCTTGTGTCCAGGAATAAAGGGAAAGGGTGCGTGTGACAGTGCAGATCCTCTGACTTTTCCTATGGTGTCATGACAAGATTCACATTTGTGGATTCAGTGGAAATCTCTCTGAACTATTGGATGTATCACCATACAATCTGGTACAGAAACTGGGGAGAACACTTCTTGAATCAACAGTTTCAATATGTTATTTCCATGGCCAATAGCCAAAACGAGAGAAGTCTCAAACTTGTGATCAAGTCTAGAGCTGATCAACTGACGATGAATGGGGAGTGTTTTTGTAGACCAGTGTTTTTCTTTTTCTACCTAAATTACTTTTGTTCTATTGTAGTGGTACCAGTTCTGAAACAGTAAATATACTCAAGACATTATCCCCCGGGTGCTCTCAGTGTCATCTTACATCTTTCCTATTTTCTTAGTCAATGGAGCAATTCCACACTTTATGTACACTCACATCAGATTTTCAGGAATCCACTTTTTGGATTTGGGGAAATAATATGCATTTAACCATTGAAATAATATGTATGAATTTTAAGAATAGCTGTCGTTCCCCTAAATGAAATGCTTCATAACTTGGCACCATCTCTATTTTTTAATTTGTCCATAACTTTAAAATCTAACCAAATACATGTTAAACTAACCACATTCTCCTGAGGCTAATCTGCATTTCATTTTTCATGCCTCAACTGAAGACGTAATGTTTTTCAGTTCAATTTGTTTGTTTGTAGGTGTGCTTGGTTCATTAGCAGAAATCCAGAAAATCTTTTCCAATTTTTATGAAAGTTGGTGGAATGAGTATGGGCCTTGGGAAAAAATAACTTTTAAGCTGATCTTAATCACAGGGCGGATAAATTAATATTTTTTCTCTTCTGTTAACATTGCAAAATAGGCCTTGGTGGGCATCTGCAATCTCGGAGTGCCCTTCTAGTTAGTAGTGCAAATTAAATCACGCTAACATACACAACATGTGTTTTGTTAGCACTGGCTAAGAGTGCTAACAGGGACACCTCCATCGCTGCCAACCCAAGCAGGTTAACTTTCATATTATCATAAAAGCTTGTGAAATATATTCTAAAGGTACCAGTAAAGAGTGGCCTGGAGTGGTGTATTGTATATAAAGATGAAGAAGATCAAAGCTTACACTAATAGAAATGGCTTTATTGTTCTGGGTTGAATCCAAATTATGAGTCATTCATAGATGCACGTAGTTATGACACAGAGCGGCGTATAAGCAGAGAAACAAGCGTGTTCATGGTTCATTAAAAACCTGTCCCTTTGAACATCCTTTGTATGGTATGTGGGTATAGCTGCTTCCGGACGAATGGTCACCAACTGAAGCTGCAAATTTCAAAAGGATAGAGGATCAAAAGACATGAGAATAACCTTGATTGGAACATTTTTCAAAGGCATAGGTTTCCTTGACAGTGTTATCATACAGAGCAATCTCCTTTATCGACATTTATCGAATGCACCATCAACTACTTTCCTTCCTTTTATCTAGTTTGATCATTTAGAAACAGACGGGGCTTTACACTATGGATGTCTTATGAAGGATGAGACATGAAGGCATATGTGCTGAAATACATGTTTTCATGCTGCATGCATGTCTACCACCTAACCTGGCAGTGAATGTCACCATGATTGATGATGGATCCAAGCCCTCTTCCTCTTGGTGATTGAGATCCAGAGCAAAGACTGGATTAGAGCTTCCTAATAGTGTCTCCTCATCACTTCAGCCCCATTACCCAGTAGCTTTTAACCAGTTTGAAAATTGCACTAATGTAGGTATAGATCCCTTTATGTTATCAGATGTTAAGGGTTGTAAAGACATGTAGACGTCTCATTTGTCCAGGAATATCTTTACAGCGAGTGTGGCGTTACCACCATTTTTCTCAGTCATTCATAGGGAAATTACACCAACCTCTGTGTGTTGGCTCATCCATCATGCTGCAGAATCCACCATTGCTGTCCTTTAATTTAATTAGCTGGCTTGCACACATTAACCTGTAACTGGAAGTGGAAGCTTCTCCTGGAAGTTCGTTAGATGGGCTGTACTTTGGTAGGTTTCCACTTAAACTGTGTGATCATAAAACCCCCCTCTGTGCTACACAGTGAATGGATGTTTTAGCATTGACATAAAATGTTTGAGTAAACTAGGTTAATCTAAATGTTACTTTGTGAATGTTCTCTTTACTACATCCTCCAAAAGACCTGATTTTTGAGTGTCAGGTGTCTTTATAAATTGCCTCTTATCAATAAAAATGTCATTAGTTGTGGTCAGGAGTTTAACAACTGTTCCTTGTTGCGCAAGAGAGCTACTCATGGAAAAGGCCGACAGAAGGCAGAGTTTACACTTGATTAGACTCTTTTTGCTGCCTGTGGATTTGTGTCTTGTTGTGGTAATTTCCGTGCCTTTGTAGAATATTTTTATCACTTTGTAATACTTTTGGTCTAGTTACGTTTTGTTTGAGGTTGTTTTGCCCCTTTTGTACATCTTTGATTTTGTCTTTTTTGGGTCATTTAATGTTTCTTTATAGTTTTTTGTGCCTCTTTGTAGTCATTTTCTGCCTTCTTTGCAGCTGTCTTTCATCTCTTTGTAGTTTTTGTCTCTCTGCTGTCTTTTTATGTCCTTTTTTGGGTCTTCTGGTTTGGTACACTTTGTACAAGTGGCATTGTGTAAGACGTCGGGGTCCTGACACCTAAGGCCCCTGTGCCTTTGCCCATTCAGTGATCCATAATTGGTTCTATTATGCTTCATGCCATGCCAGCAATCAGCTATCACAGGTGAACAAACCAGAGCATTGGTTAAAGTCATTGCAGAAACTCTTTGCTAAGTGTGGAGTGGAGACACCTGCTATTACTGTGATGTGTCCTGGTTTGGAATTATAATGGATTTAGTGCTATAATTGGAAACACAGTCATATTTTTCTTTGTTCTGTTATACCATGCAAGCAAGGTGCCGCTTGAAAATTCGGAAGTTAAGACATTCAGGTCACAGCTGTAATGTCAAGCTGTGTGTCAGATGCAGCAGTGCAAGGACAGCAGCACATTTTTCTTTTTTTACCAGTATGCTTCAATTTTCCTTCTGTTCTTTTTCTTTCCCAGTGTAAAAGTCAGTGGCAGAGGGCCATTTTTCAGCATCAGCAAGACTGGAATTATATTCATTTTTATAATAGCCCAATACCAAGTTTGCTATATAAATCTCGATTGCAATCTCCATAATAAACACTTCACTTTAGTATCCATGCATTTCTCTAATAATATTTGTAAACTACTAAACTAAGCTCCATTACTCCCCTCCCTATATCTCACATTGCACTAACACATAATTCACAGGATATTAAAATATTGCCATCTTAATCACTATGCACAAGATCTCCTCTTTCTGGTCTTGATTCAAGTATATTCTATTATTGAAGTGTCAAATTGTCCCACAAGTAGGTCTTGAAGCTGGACACCTGTTTCGGTCTCTTGACATTTACACCTCCCTCTGGCATGAACACACACACACACACACAACATATTCACAGCCGTCACTGGGAGTTCTCATTAGCACAGATAGAAGGTGTAGATTGTTTTTTTTATGTGAAATGAGAGAGGGAGAGAGAGATAGAGAGACAGAAACCTAGAAAGAGGACTGGGATTTGGCCGGGACTCTTGGGACCAGATCACCTCTTGCATTGAGCGGGAGCCAGTGGTCCGTCACTTACAAACACTCCCGCACACACACATGCAGGCAACTCATCCAGCTCCTCATGGAATACTTATCTGCTTTCCTGGTAATTAGAGCAGAGAGAAGTGTGTATTTTCTTGCGTGTATCTTTAGCAGCATGGGCGAGGGAGGTGTTTATTTTCACACTGTGCTGTCGTGCAGCACGTACAGGTGTTTTAATAACCCTTAACTCTGGCAACACACACACACACACACGGTGAAAAATGCACACATGCCACCGTGGATGACGGAGAGTAATTGCGTGTCGTGCGATGCAGGAGCTGTGATATTTTACCAAAAATGAATGAAGCAAACCTGCATGTGTACGGTCCGCTCGGGGTGTCTGTGGCAACAGGATTAGTATTCTGTGCTCATGAGCTATGGCTCTCTCTCTGAGAGCACTGAGCCCCTTTATGCTCCAGCAAAAGCCCCTTCTCTCTCTCTCACACACACACACACAAACACACACATTCACAGACATACACACCTTGCCATTTATTTCCATTCCCGTTTTCTCAACAGATTTCTGCACATCCGTATGGATTGGCATACAGTACACTGCCTGGCACTCTTGGCTGCATTTCAGAGGCAATGCAACACGGGCCAACTTCCTGTTGATGCTATTAAAAATGTCATGAATCAAAATAAAGGAAAAGTTATGGTGTGTACCTCCCAATAAATAGACCTCTTTGTCCTGTTGCATCATGCCCTGGCAACACCTCAGTTTATTTAGCTTGTAGATAATGAACAAATCTGCAGTTTAGGCATTCTTACTTGACATCTTCATGTTCTAATGTACCACTTATTTTAATAACTGCACAGAGTATTCAGCCTGATGTATACCCTCAGTTTTGAAAACAAATTAGGACTTTAAATCAATAATAATACTGATGATTAATCACAAATTAATTAGGCTTTTTCTACCCTTTATAAATGTCCCTCAAAGATAGTTCAAGTATTTAATTTTCTTTTTAACACTGTAAAGTCAGTCATTTGTATTCGAAGTGACATTCACACATTGTGTTGCACCAGATCATTGTTTCAATTAAACAATGCTTAAAACATATACACTATTTGGTCATATTTGAGGCAGGATTTAATTTAATATCAATGTAAAATCTATGTAAAAAAAAAACTCTATCCTCTTGATATTCTATAGAATATAGAAAATATAGTCTGTAGCATATGTGTGTAGATTTAAAATTGGAAATTAATTGACACACTGTAGTAAAGGGACTCAGCATGCTTTGATAGAACTTGAGTGCAGTAAAAAATGTTTTCCAATGCTTGTCAGAATAATAAGCCACTCTAAAAACTTTTCAAACTTTGATTGCTGTATAAGGTCCATTAGTCTCCAGTGATAGCAACCATCCTCGTCTGTCCCAGCTCCTCTGATACTTGTGCAACTTCAGAAAATAAGTTTATCTGTAACTTGATGGTGGCTCTAAAAGGTAGATCATAAGTGTAGTAGCTGGATGCAATCCAGATTCTATCACTATATCAATGTTACAAACTACGATTTTTGGGCTAAAGTGACTTTGTGCACTAGCTGTAGCTGTGGCTGGGAACTCAATTCACATCATCAGTAACTACGAACAACTTTGTTCTTGTCGACAGACCCATCTGGCAGGGCTTTGTAGCTGAAGTTGTTGTTACAAATACCTTTTTCTTTAAGCCATCTGACGCTACCACAACACATGCTGTGTAAATGTGTCAAAACAATTGCTGTAATATTAAAAAGTGACGTAAAGTGAAAACTAATATCCATTAAAACGTTATTGTTGACTGCGACAGCCTAAACAAATAAAAAAGAGATTCAGTGATTTGTATTCAAAGTGAGGTTCTCAGTGTGTTGCATCAGATCTTTGTTTCATTAAAAAAATGCTTAAAACATGTACAGTATTTGGTCATATTTGAGGCAGGGCTTTATTGATTCCCCGTGTGAAGTCTTGGAATCTTTCTTTTTCATATCCAATAGAAAGAAGTTAATAAAGTATTTACAACCAAACCCAGGCAAGTAAACAAACTAATTGGGCTTTAGCTGTAGACTGGTAGTCTACAGCTAAAGCCACTGGCAACAGAAGCTGTCTTTTAGTAGATAGGTAGGTAGGTAGGTTAAAATGGAAATAACAAGATAAGAAGTTCCATCCATCCATCCATTTTCTGAACCGCTTTATCCAGGTAATCCCAGGTCACAGGGAGGCTGTGCCTATCTCAGCCGGCTCTGGGCCAGAGGCGGGGTACACCCAGGACAGGTGGCCAGTCTATCGCAGG
>JAOWBC010000539.1:10515905-10526732 GCA_028566105.1 Hypoplectrus providencianus | reverse complement strand
GTTCATCCATCCCAAATGGCTGACAGGCATCGACCACTGAGCCCAACATCGTATTTTAAAAGATGACAGCTATTGGAACAATTACAAACCCATTTTTTTCCTTCTATAGAACACGCTTGTGGCGACACACTTACTTGTGTTGAGAACTGTCACAATTGATAAGATGATGGATATACTACAACTCATAATGGTGAATAAAGCTACTGTTGTGGATTTTTCGCCCATATGATTTGATTAGTCTGGATGACTAATACACTCCCTATCCCCAGTCCAAGTGCACAGTATGGAAAGAAACACATCAGAGAAGATAGACAGATGCAGATCTGCAGTAAGAGTACACACGCAGAGCAGGATCCTCAAATATTAATTGACCTACTAATATCAATATTATTAGGTATTGATACCTACAACCCCTGCAAAACATCTATACTGTCATTCATCATGATATTTCACTGTGGACATCCCCCTATGCCACTGTGGTTCGCATCACCTAGGCCTCTCTCTTGAAGTGGTAAAGGCAGCTATGAATGAGCTGATAGTCAAGCAGCTGAAGAAGCCAGAGCGTGTGACCAATGAAAGAAGTAGCTCTTGACAATGTTGAATGTTAGCATGGCTTATATCAAGCTCCGTTTTTGCAAAAGGACAATAAACATTTTATCAGTGATGAACATGAGAAACAGCTTTCAATATCTCACCGAGCAGTTTCTTACATGGATATTTAGCTTTGTCTATTCCAGTCTGAAGTGCTTGTTACTTAACTGTCTTTCTACAATATAGCGACCTTATTTCATTCTTCTGCACAAGCCACCGAGGCCACTCTCTGCAGTCAGGAGTGGGTTACGTGTGGGCAGATGTGAGCACGCTTGTACGAGCGACCATATGCCTTTTACGTGAGCATGAAGTCATGGTTTTTCATGTGAATGAGCACAAAAAGCGTAGTGATGTGTGTAGCTTTGTAGAACATGTTGTTCCACAGGCTGCAGCCTCCATATGAACACATTCTGAAAGAGATTTTAGCAAGCTTTCATACTGAAGAAGCATGGTAAAAATAGTTCTAATTTTTAAGTTTTGTACAATAGCAGTAGTTGAAAATAAATCTGAGCATATTGTAAAGCATACAGAAAAACATACAAAAAGCAGACCTCTTAAAAATACATCTGTGATACCACAACAAGGAAAATGTTTGCAGTTTTCAATTCAATCCCCAAGTTCCCAGGTAAAAGAGGAAGCTAACCATGAAGAAACAAGGGCAGTGTCTTATTTTGATCATCCAAGTGGAGGGTTATCAGTGCCGGGCTGAGTCACTGACTTGAGTTTCCCCGTGTTGTGTTTTTGTTTTGGGTTTCACCTCTGGTTTCTGCTCTCTTATCTTTTTTCTCACATGGGTTCATCCTTCCATCTCACCTGAAAGAATGAAAAACAAAACAGCAGAAGAGCCAAACTAAGCATGTATTTGAATGACTGTGTGTTTGTGTGTGTGGGAGTACGAGCGCTGGGTTGTATATCTGTGTGCAGTGAGCGCACAGGGCCCCAAAGATTAGCCCCCTTCCTGCTTCGCTGACCCTTCCCTCTGATGAAAGCTAGTTGACAGAGTAGAGGTAAGTGGTGTGTGAGTGTTTGTATACTCAGGAGAGAGGCTGAGGGCAAGAGTCCGCGCCAGAGTATCATTTCTTCTGCCCCTTCTACCAAGTGGAGAACCAAAGTCTGGCGATACGAGACTCCTCTCATGCCACTCGCTTATGATTCATGAAAACACCTGCCAGAGTGTAATCTGGGTTGCTTTAGCCTGCGAGCTAAAGGCCCATGCAAATGAAAGAACACTTGCACGGATGCATTTCAGCGTGTAGACAGATGTGGCATATCTTTCAGCTGCACTTACTAGCAGGATACTTGTTGTTGGTTCCATTAACATTCTCAACAACAAGATATGCTTTAATGCAGGTACTAGGGCTTCAGCAAGTATCTGAAGAAACGATACATATCACGATACAAGAGTTAGGATTCAGAATGTATCGCGATGCGTTGTTTTTTTAATGTAACTTTACATTAAAACAGTTATGGTGTAAATGGACACCAACACAAACAGTTATGTCATTTACCTATCTAGCCTGTAAAACTGCACCTGATGTCTAATGATATTCTCACTTTCCGGCAATTAAATCAACATCTTTCACCCGTGGTGGAGCAACATTTGAGGCTAATGGTAGCCTCAGTTAGCTAGCTTAGATTTCTGTTAGTATAGTCTTTTCAGTGACAGGTGTCCATTGAAAATGTTGGTCTTGTGTTTTCCTGAATCATCCAATGTCCAAAAAAGCATTCTGCTCCTCTCTGATTCGGAAGTGAAATTCCTGAAAGCGTGATGCAGGGTGTGTCACCAAGCATCTGTTGACTGTGAAAAGCACGCAGGTACACACACCCTGACTCTGCTTAAGCAAAAATGCTTGAGAATAAGTCCTCAAAATACAATTCAGGGTCAAGTCACAAGTCCCTAAAATCAGGCTTTTAGTCCGACTCAACTACTCAATCCCTGACCAAGTGTAGGCATATTTTCTCACATCCTAGCAGATACTCTAATGTGGACTGCCGCAAAGGTGACAAATGCAAGCCAAAGGACTTTATTCTGAGGCTTTATCAGTGTTCAGGACAGAAAAATCTAAAAACTGTTAAAGAACATAACAAATGTTGTAAGAGGGTGAAAGACAAAGAAATAAAAAATGAAAGTAATTTAAAAAAACAAACAGAAGAACACAAACTTCAATAAATAAAACTAATCAAGAATTGAGGGCAGAAAAGGGGAACAGTAGAACAAAGCATAAAACAAACAATGAAAGCAACAGAACAAATAAGCACAAGATAAAAGACAGGCGGAAAGAAAAAGGAAGCAGAGTCATAGCAACAGCACAGCAGCTGCCCTTCAGCACTGTGAGAGGAAGTGTGTGGCGACTCCATTCACGTCTCAGATTAACACCGGTGACCAAGTGTGGACACTGATTGATAATCCGCCTCCCCCCCTTTCCTCTGCCGGACCCCCCTTTCCTCTTGCATCCCCTTCCGTCCCTTTACGGCGTCAGCATGACGGTGTTGCTATGGCAACGGCATACCACTGCAGAGGCAAATGTACGCAGCCATCGATCTGTACTTGTGGCTCTGACATGTACGTACATATCAGTTCCGTCATGTGGATATGTTGTGTGAATATTTTTAGGTGATGGTTTTGGTACAACTGTAATAGAGTGAGAGAGGCAGGGAAAATATGAAAGCGTCTTACGTTTATGTTGGGTTTAACAAGCTTCTATTTGGGTGATGAAATTCATCCAATCTTTGGCTGAAATTTTCTTTCGAATATTTCAGAAACCACTGATAAACCAGAAAACAGGTTGTTTCCTTAACATAACTTGTGTTTTTACATCCTCTTAAACTGGAGGTTGGGACCTACAAACAACTAAAAATACTTTCTGAACCTCTGGTTGGTTGGGCCAGCGTTGAGCCGGACTGTAATATCATATTAACTTAAAATACTGTCATGATCCCAAGAGTACAAATCCAACATAGGCGGTTGCGAAAGGCATCTCAACAGTTATGGAATCGATTGCGATGAAAAATATAGAGCTGATATCCATAAAATCTGAAGGATGCATCCCAAGGAATGCGTTGACCCCCTGACATCTACTCTAGTACCACCAAGAGATAAACACTTGTGCTTTTGAATTAAATATATTGCCAACAATTGAGGAGCATTATACCAACACTAAATCAATTTCACACTACTTTGTTCAAACAGTTAACTTTATGAGTTGCTTTTGCCAATCTATATGTTGCTTTTCAAAATCAATATGTCCACTTTCACATTGACATAGATTGTATCCATCACAGCACTTTATTAAGTTTGTTAAGTTACCATATGAGCAGTTGCTGAAAAGCACTTGACCACTAGTTTTTTGTTTTTTTTTGTTTGTTTTTAAAGAGTCTGGTACACTGCTCACAACACAAACGATGCACCGGGAAAGAATAGTCAGTGGCCCAACAAAAACACTGAATTAAGCAGTTTCATGACAAGATTGTAGTGCAGGTTAAGAAACTGACAGGATTCACTTAGTAGAGTACATCGTGGAAATCATCTCCAAAGATATTAATTTCCTGTTCATCTAACATAAGTGTTGCTGTGAATTAATACACTGGAAAGACTGCAAATGACATTCGCTGTTATATTTGCCATTTTAAAAAAATAACTTCTTTGGGTCCGGCCAGTTTTCCTGTTGTTGTTAGGTAAACTAGCTAAAACTCACGCTATCGTTGTCGTTGTCATCATGTTAGCATGATAACTTTAGCACTCAAAGCACCACTGTACCTAAGTGCAGCCTTGCAAACCTGTTAGCATGGCTGTAGGCTCTTAGTCCTGTTTCATGGTATCTGCCACTGATGTTGCCTCCTTGTCTGCTGGAGTTTCACAACTAGATTAGTCGATGTTGAAGACAGTCCCCCACCGGAATGCCGGAAAATAAGATGTCTAAGCCACGGCAGAAGGTTTTCACCCAGAAAGCTGTTATACCTTTGAACAATGTGTGTCGGACTGAGGCAGAGATATAAAGTGCACCAACATCGGCTTTACAGCAAGTTCACCAGGGGCTTGAGCTTATCTCAAATCGATCCATTTAACATGCTTCTCGTTGTGTTGTGAACACTGCTGCACTAACTTGATGCAAACACACTATACAGAGGGTTCTGCGCAAACATGTTAAACCATGGGTGTAATTGTCTGTAATTGATCAGCCCAATGCAACACAGTGATCTTGCTGCCTTGCTTTGAATGAATCGTTCTGTTCGTCCCTGCATTGATTGCTCTTTGATTGCAGCTGTGTAGCTTTGCTGGGAGTCCGCTGGACTGTAAATCCATCGAAATTCTCATCTTGTTATGGAACCGCAAGAAAGAAAGGCTGAAGTAGAAGACAGAGGGTGTGGGGGTGGAGGGCAGCACGATAGACGGAATGGCTGTGCGAGTGGGAGTTGGGAGATTTTAAAATATCTAATAAGAGAGAAAAATGGGGAAAAAAGGGCAATTTGAGACCGAGAATGAAAGTGAAATGAAACAAAGCCAATTTGCCAGTTTGGATGTATACTTGGGGTTGTGTTGATCTGTGTGTATATATGTTGTGTGTGTGTGTGTGTGTGTGTGTGTGTGTGTGTGTGTGTGTGTGTGTGTGGCTGTGTACCAAACCTGTCAGCCTGTGGGGCTGGGAAAACTAGATTCTGAATCCATTTTGAAGCCCCACAAATAACCTTGAGGCCCCCATAGTCAGGCAGGCGCTGTCCTGCACCAACCTGATTCAACTTCTCTCTTCATATCAGCTGCCGAGTGAGAACGAAGGGAGAGGGGAGCGCATAAGAGAGAGAGAGAGAGAGAGAGAGAGAGAGAGAGAGAGAGATGGAGTGGGTCTGTCTGTCCAGTAGCTTATAAAAAGTCCATTATGGAGCGCTTCTATCAGTTTGGGCTCTCCCAGATGGACCCTGGAGTAAATGGACAGCACCAGAGAGCTATAAGCTCAGATTTGATATACGGCTGAGAAATAGCTGTGTGTGTGTGTGTGTGTGTTTGTGAGTGTGTGATTGTGCGTGTTTAGGAGAGCGTGCATTCAATCATATACACTGCACTGAAAGAGCTGACAGTAGTCAACGGCGAACAATTCCATGCAACTGTTTTGTGCATGCCATATACTAAACACAGCTGTTTTAGCATATTGCCATATGCGATCCCCCTACCACATACACACACACACACACACACACACACACACACGCACACATACATACATACAGTCTTCCCAGCAGGCTTAAATCCCGGCTCAGTCTGACAAAGGAGCCTCTGGCTCTAACTGGCTCTGCCCCAATCCCCTTCCCCAGCCTGCTGCTTTGTACGGGCTCAAAACCTCTTTACTGCATGACGTTTATTTATCAGCCATATTTACTTCCCCATTGTGTAGGTGTACGTGTGTGTCAGCGTGTGTGTGTTAGTGTGTGCTTGTACCACATCAAGGTATATTTGAGCTTTGGTGTCACTGCTAACGTGTGTATTTAGACGTGCGGTATGCGATGTCCATGCCTTCACGCTCGCATGTTCATCACGGGTATCCCGCCGCTCTTTGCATTGGGTTGAGGAAGCTTGACAAAAGGCTCTGCCTGCTGAGTGATAGCGCTCAGCAGGCTGTGAATGGGGCTTTGTCCTACAACATGCTACTTTATCATCTGTTTGTTTGTTGGGGAAGAAGCAGAGACAATGGCCTCGAGCAAAGATGTGGATGAGACTGTTTGAGGACCGATGCTTTCTTGTTCGCGGTTGGGTTCCAACAAGGCAAACAAATCAAGTGGTTATCTTCAAATAGCCAGCAAATTGTAAGAAGTATGCCACACTTACCAAAAAGTTCACCCGATAAATACGAGGACACGCATTTTACTCTCAGTTTTCATTTGGTGCACAGTGGGTTGCACTTGTTTAATGTTATTTGGCAATTCAAATGGATACAAGAAACTTGTTTTAAAGTAAATGTCATTTACGTGGCTTTACAGTTTCTAAGATACCAGCATGTTTACTGACACTGGGAGTTTCAGGAGTGTGTTGCTATTAACACTGGTTCTTACTGTAAGCATTATTTCTAATGCGTCATTTTTGGTCCAATTTTAAATTGCACATTTAAAAAAAATATATGATTTTGCTAAAATTCCAACATTTTGAGCTTTAATTTGATGACCTGTTTTGAATGTGAAACCACTCATTACACATGATCCATTTAAACATTGGGAAAGTTTAAAATCTAAAATTAATGCCAGTTTTATTTTGTGATCATATCTTATTTTAAGTAACCTAACCCTTTGGGGTTCAGAGGGATTTACCAATACAGTACTTTCTTGAATACCTTTTATTTGATACCTATGGAAGCACCAAGTCAGGTAAAATACCACCACCTCCACATTGAAATGATTCTCACAAAAATATATCAAACCAATTCAACTTCACCACATTACAAGCTGTTTGGGTTGTATCTGCCGCATTCATGGGGCACATTCATGCAAATAAGGCCAAAAGGACAAAATAAGGTGTTTTTTTGATGAGCACTTTCCATACCACTTGGTTCTTGGTTACCTTGGGAGATATATTCAGAGTATTGAGTCCTGATTCCAAGCCTTCCTCTATACACACTTATACCCATCACCCCAACTCTTAATATTTGTTTAATTGCCTTGATAAGCTTTTGTACCTGTCAGTATAAAAGCCACTTCATTCTATACCCATTCTGCACCAACAGTCCCACCTGCCCAATCACCAGCACTGACCTTAACTTATTCCCCCAGGGAGAATGAGACTGCTAAAACGTGTTGACAAAAGCCTGGTTTTGCACTCTCTAATCTCTTTTCCTACGGTTTCATTTCTGTTCTTTCAACATCAAGTGTTCATGTTAAATGTACTGTATAAAGGCAGGTTCAGAGACACTGCTTTTATCAGACCTGACTCAAATGCCCTTACACCCACATAATATATTGATGGTGACCCATCATTTTATATTTTTCATGCACTACACTGCAACTGCAGCACAGGTGATCCCTTCATTTGTCAGTGCAATATTCTAAAACAGGTTTTCACTTCACTGACGCTCCTGTACAGACTCTAAAGTATCAGACAAGAAAAATATCAAATCTCCACCTCTGCTCCGGACCAATCATAGGATTATCGACCCCGCTCACTATTGGAAGTGATACTGCCAGCTTAAGATGGAAAATAGATTCCCCCGGAGATGAAGAAGCAGCCGAAATGGGTGGAAAAAAGTAGGGATGGGAGAGGGCAAGAAGATTTGATGAAGTGTGCGATGATGTGTCCATTAAAGTGCAGTCCAGAACATTAAACAATATAGTGGGGTTTGCAAAGGTCAGTACTCTCAAGGGGTTTATCCATATTGATCTTTAGTTTCGATTGTGCGACTGACTCTAAACCAGTGTCCATCTAAATCCTCTTCTCTGCTGTAGACCTAATGGAGAGCGAGAGACACACACACACACACGCAAACAGAGGCAGAGAGAGAGAGAGAGAAATAAAGAGATATGGAGGAAAAGTAGTCCTCACTGGTCATTTTATGTGAGACATTACTCCTCTGTCCTGCTTCACTGACCTCTGTGTCTCAGAAGCACAGAAGCTCAGAATACACACCCACACACAGGGCTTAATTTGTGCCTGCTTCTGCCGGAAAATGATTCAGAAACTCCCAGATCGGGACCGACACTCCTACTGTCCCTCTCCAAATAAATCAATATGTTTTCTGAAATGTTTTAAAAAGTGAAAATCTAAAACTTTATGTTATTTTGCTGAAGTTTGTGGCATCTTTTTGTATCATTGATTTCCGTTAGTTAGAATGCTTTTCGTAGGCAGTCAGACCTTGAACCAATCAAACTGACTTCAGGCGATCAGTGGGATGGAAATATCAGCAGCATGTGTTGCTCAGACCGTGGGCTGCGTTGCTAGATCTGCAGCACCTGTTAGCAGACGGGAACAGCAGCAGGAATTTGAAGAAAAAAATAAAATAAAAAATGAACACAAACCTTTCACTTTTTGCAATTGTATTAAGAGTGAAGCTACCATTTAAAACAATGTTTCTTGAATTTCACACAAATATGTGGTATAAAATGATTTATTTTGTTATCTTAAATGACAAGCCGTTTCTAACAGCTGTTGCTAGCCATTTTTAACGCTAATGCTAACATTTAAACTGTTAAATTGCTTAAAAACTTTATCTCCAGCTGACTTTTTAGCTATCAAGCCAATTTTTTTCTTTTTCCCAAAATTATAGTTTGGCTTTGGAAGTAACGCTAGCTTACTGCTGTTGGCTAGTTTGCTCGGCATGCCATAGTTTGCACCTTATGTTAGGATGCTCATGTTTTTTGAGTGTTTTTTTTTTTTTCCCCAAAGTTTTGAGGTAATATATTTTGCTCTTGGTGTAGCTCCATGCACACAGCTCAAAGCTTGAGATGCCCTCTCTGCTTTAATGAGGTTGCAAAACAATGATTGGGTAGTTTCTGTTTGGGGGAGGGTATAGAAATCAACAAATAATCCGTTCCCGCCGATTAGGTCAATTGGAGAAAGGATTACTGGAGAGGAAAATCAGAAGGGTATGTGAAAAGTTCATGTCTTGTTAAAGACCAGTTTTCTCTTTATCACTTTCTGCTGCATGAGTGTTGATTGCTGAGGAGGATGAGTAGTGTCAGTGCCAGGGCTGCCAACTACTTCACACGCTCTCACACCACATCTTCTTACACAGTAAAAAAAAAAAAAAAGATAAACTTGCTGAAAGAAAAAAGGTCACTAACAGTGCGCAGACAGAAAAGACAACATTAGTACCATATGAAAGTCATTCAAGTGAGCCTCTGCTTTAGTTTTGATGCATGTCTGTTCAATCAAGGACTAACACTTGGAGCAGCCAAAAACCAGATTTTTTTTGAATATGTGACACCACTAAGAGTGCGTTATGATAAAGAATGTATTCATAGTGGACCAAAACGCATATTCACAGAACATTTAAAGTAGTTTCACTAAACACTAAGGGACAGGGAAAGTGATATCAAATGACATCGTAACACTCTCAAGCATTAATTGATTTGATGTATTTTCCTTTGATGGTTTCCTGTCATTTTCAGTGTAATCTTGTTCGGGATGACCCTGAACATTAAGAATTTCAAGAAATTTCACAGTACAGTTATTGAACATTTTAAAGCATGCTCAGTAAGGCACTGACAAATGCTTGAACTAAGAAGTTGTTAAAGTTCAAGATGTGATCGCTTAAGAAAATTAAAGGAAAACAACTTCAGTATACACTGTATCACATTAAAAAGGTGTTTGTCTTTCCCTCAAGAGCTTTTGTAAAGAATGGCCCTGATTTTGACCCTGTATCATCTAAAGTTCTCTACTTTCCCACTCCAACCCAAACTGAAAAGTCGGCGGCTATTGTCATTGGTTGAAGATCGCAGTAAAGCTTAGTTAAGTATCAAGTCAGAGACCGTGGAACTGTAAGACACACATATCTCGGTACAATAAATCCTGGCACAAGGTTTAATGTTTTTGGTGTAGGTTGTTACTGAAAACCTGAAGCCAAGCATGTGGGCGTTTGCACTGTGCGCTGACCTGAGTATGGCTAATAAAAAGTTGTTAATCCCAGAGCTGTTGGCATGTGCATCTCTACTCTCAGTTTGATTGTCACATTAACTGCAATAATATTTCGGTCTTTCTTTTTAGGCAATGGGGCGATGAGGTAAAACCGAAAATACTTTCAGAGCGCTGTTGCACCATTTGCCAATTCCACTTGGTTGAAAGCTAGCAACCCACACATGTACACAATCATTTGTTTTACCCAGGGCTGTATCCAGCTGCAGATATCATCTGGACAGTACACAAACAAAATGATTGCTTTGTTCCTGCGGTAAAAATGTTCCTCCATGGCCTTTAAGCACAAGTGGTCCTGCTGAGAACAACGAACATAACAAGGGAGTGGAAGGGAGAGCTAAACAGCTCGAATGGAAGAGCTAGAGGATAAAAAAAAACATGTTTTTTTCCTTGCAAAGAGTTCTGTAAAAGGCAAATTAAAGGGTTGGAATGGATGTTTGAGCAATCGTGGCAGACCATATGCACCATTCCCGGGCATTCATGCTTTTCTGTCAGTACGTTGGGTCACAGGGGAGGATGAGCTGTGTGAGTTTGTATTCTTCCTCAGGTCGACTCTTTGATAGGAGCTAATGTGAGGAAATTTCAGTGTCAATCACTTTCCCACTCTGTAATCTAATACACACACACAC
>JAOWBC010000539.1:10493978-10515071 GCA_028566105.1 Hypoplectrus providencianus | reverse complement strand
ATATAATGTTTGCACAGTTTTATAACTATGCCCAAACTAAGTTTCTGACTTACTTCATGTACATTTTTATTGACATTTCTTGTACTGCCTCTAAGGTAATGAGACAGTCAGAGTAGTCTCCTCTCGATTTGCAGAGATTATGCTGCAGAGTTGACATTCTGTTATCTGTTTCTGCACGATGTGTGCTGAAATGCATCAGCGTGTTCTTTAAATATTCTGCTACAAGGAGCAAGCCAATGGAATGTAGGCGTTTGTATTTTTATTTTGCCAGAGTCGTGTTCTGGATATACTCGAAAACGTGCCTTTTTCTGACTCCTCTGAGTGTACGAAGTGGATGTGGATGGGCACTCACAGCTTAAAACCAACTCTCTGTATGCCATGGTATAAATGCATAGTAAACAAGGTAGACGACTACATGCCAGTATTTCTATTCATACACATTTGGCTTCATACTGGGGTTCATGCATTAAATATGTGTGGGATAAAGAGAGAAATAATATAAAACCTGTCCTTTTCAGACCCTTATGACGATGACGACCTGAAGGTGAAGACCCAGAGACCAAGATCAGCTGACCAGCCAGGTGTGTTTCAGGCACAAACTGGTGAGTAATGTGATGTGTGCATGAGCCTGGAACAGAAGTAGCCAGCCTGACCTTTACACACAGGATGTGTAACTAAAAATAAAGGGTTCCTTATAAATAATTATCATGCGCATACCTACTGTAGCATGGCTGAACTCCAGGGCAGCTACCTATGACTGTGTATGACTTTAAAAATCTTACATATTTAATAGAATTGGAGGTAAAAGAATGGAATTATTCATGGCATGTTACATATAGAAGATGTCACATGTATGTATATATGCAGACGACTCTGCCTTTTACTTACATGACATTACATGTTGGCTACACTACAATAGGTCATGTACTAATTGTACACACACACATTGGTGGAGGAGGGAGTCCCTCCGCAAGGGAAACCCCTGGCTCTGTCTTGTCCTTCTCCTCTCCTGCCCCCCTCCTCCTTTTTCTTCCTCGCTTCTCCCCATTCTTCTATTCCTCCAGGCATGCTTGATAAGCCCTGACTCACGACATGTTAATGAAGATGTAATGCGATTAACGGACATGCAATTAATTTGATTTTCTTGTTTGCCATGTGATGACGCCTCCATCAAAGGACACGGCGCTCATAAACAATTTAGAAAGAGAAAAGTGGAATGGCTTAACACTTGGTTTTTCGCTTTCAAGGGCGTAACTCGGAGGGAACAATGGGACTCCCTCCACAGCTGCCCGGAGAACTCAAAATTACCCACAAAAGATGCCTGAAAACCCAATTTATGTCACTGGATCAAATATCTAAAGACATACTTTTTGACTTAAATTCCCTTTAGCTTCCAGATCATGTATGTTACCATAATTCCATGAGTATTAATGTTGTTGAATCTCTAATAGGATAATCCTCCTCCTGAATATTCAGTGAAGGTTTTTACACATTAAGGGGCATAAATCCATTAATGACATATGCAAAATATTTCTAAGTGTATACTATATAGAATGCAGCAGATGTAACTCATGACTTGGACTCAAATCACACCAGGGTCATAATTTGATGACATTGGACTCGACTTGACAAAGTCAGAAAAAAGTTTAACACCAATGACTCGTGATTGCACTTGGACTTGCGACTTTGACTTTGATACCTTCATCTGCAAAATAATCATGAGGATAATGACTTGGTAAGGTTTGGATCAGATACAGTACTTTGTCATTATGCATGTGAGTTTGCTATAAAATCCCTACATAATAAACCACTAAGTACATATGTGATCTTCTGGCCACTGGCAAAGTAACTTTCTTATTTGTTTGTGAATTATATATATATATATATATATATATATATATAATATTTGATATATCATTTGACTGCATTGTGCATTGTAAAGAATACTAAATGAAAGCACATTGTCAAAGTTTTCAAGTCTTGCTAAAATGTGCCTTAATTCATGTTTCACATGTGCCAAATTTAGGGGTCATCCAAATGGATTATGAATCAACTATGGTCCATTGCACCACAGAAGGGATTTATGGGATTTTGGACAAGTTGTATAAAGTACTTTCCAGTAGCTCAGAAAATGGTAGTACTATCACTATGGGCTGCCATTGTATCTACTGGCCTTTTTCAAGAAACACAATCGTGAAGTTGATTTCTGATGCACAAGGACCATTCAGCTCCATAGTGAGTGGAACTTTTGCATTTGCAAACATTTTTTTCAATCTGCAATCATAAAATTTTATTCTCAAATTAATTTGACCTGAAATAAAAAGAAAAATGTTGCAGTGTGAAAAGTATTGCTGCGAAAGAGAAGTCTGACTTAAGATAATTTGAGACTTGTGACTTGAAAGGCAATCAATATCATATACTGGGTATTGATATAGCATCCAGGCCAGGCCAATGGAAGATTATAAACTGTGAATTTCCACTCTTGGACAATAGTGGCTCTTTTATATCCAACAAATGATTTTGGCTCTCTAACTTCTGCCCTGAGGGAAACAGATAAAAAAAGTCTTCCTATAACCACTGAAAGTCTCTTTGGTTATTGTAACCACAAAGCTCTCGTCATCTATCAGATAGTCTCACACTTTTCTTTTGCCAGTTGTATGGATTGTGATCAGTTTTTTTTATATTATTATAATTATTTTTTATTGGAATAATATTGCAATGGTGTCATTGCTGTCCAAGTTAAATTAAATTTTATTTCATTAAATAAAGAGCAAAGAAAACTGCTGGAACTGCTGACATTAATCAATAAAGCAAAAATGGGTTGATGTGTTTAGTTCTGAGGGAAATTGGAAGTGAAAATGTGCCAATGAATTATCATCATCTCTACTAACAGTTGCTGTAATGCTGGCTTATTTGTTGTGGCTTTTTATTATAAAACTCCCATGATGCAGCAATATATGTAATGCAATTACACACTAAACAACTGAATAGCAGTATAATTATAACACAATATGACCATGAACATACAACAACTATTACTGCCCTTTCTCTTGACCATTTATGTTCCATCTGACTTGCAGAAACTAGAATCCCTAATAATAATTCTGTCTGTCCGCGTCCTCTTTGCGCTCCAGGTGACCCTGCAGCAGAGGAGTGGTCACAGTGGAGCGTGTGTTCTCTCACATGTGGGCAAGGCTGGCAAGTGAGGACGCGGTCATGCGTTTCTTCTCCCTACGGGACGCTGTGCAGCGGAGCCCTGCGGGAAACGCGCATGTGCAACAACACGGCTTCCTGTCCAGGTGAACCCGGGATCATCAGCTCAGGTACGTCTGCTGGAATCTCCACTGGCTTCCTTCCAGCAGTCTTGTGCAATTTATTTGATGCCGTTTACAGACTGACCATGCTATGACTTTGGATGCTTTTTTTTTCAAAGTCTGTGATGGATTGGTGGCTTCTCCCGGACGCCATTCTACCCAGATGGCATGCTGGGATATGTCCTCACCCTTTGCTACACCTAATAGGGATTAAAAGTCAAGAAAATGAATGAAAAAGCTTTATCAGGGTTACAAAATGAAAACTTAATGCATTTGTGATTATACTGAGGGCCTCGTTTTGTTTTTGTAAATGTAAAATCTGACGAAATGACTCATGACGCTTTCAACCATAAGCTCTCTGCTTAGCACCTCACTCACCCATGCAGCATTTACTTGTCTGTTTACAATGTGTTAAGAAAGCTGTAAAACTAGAGAAAATAATGACAGTGTGAAACTGTGTCACTTTTGAGGAAGGTAGGCGGTACGCAAACACACACACACACACACACACACACACACACACACAATCACACACATCACATGCAATCTGCTCAGCCAAAACATAATCTAGACATGGTGGAGCAGAGAAGGACCTACAAAATGAGAATGTCATTTCAATTCACACTACCGGCCGGCTGAGGGAGAATGAGGGAGGGAGACGGACGTGACACCTAAGCTCCATGTCAGCAAGTCTATTAGACCTGCCACAGCCCAGGAGTTCGTGGTTCTCGGATTTAGCTCTCTTGTTTCACTTTTCTTCCAACATTGTTCTCATTTCCCTTGTCTTTTCTAGATCTGTATCAATGTAACATGTCTGTACTCTATACGATTTTAAAAATCGTTTTAAAACTAGCATACAAACTTCTGATGATGTCCAGGCGAAGTTTACAGAGAAAAATAAGATAACCGTTTATAATATGTGGAAATTTTTGAGTGTAAATGAAACCTGTGTTTGCATAACAGTGATAAGCATAGAAAGAACTCCAGATGATAACTACAGCTACTGCAGCTTTTGCTGTAACCTCAAAGGAATTATTCATTTGAGATGCAATGGCAGCTCCAAAGTATATCTATCGAATCAAATAACATTTTCATATGCATACATGCTCTGCTGATCCCAGTGAGTGTATTCAACCCTATCTGCCTGCTACAGAAAGGCAGAAACAAAATGAAGAGCACCTCATCCAGTTTTTCCCCCCCTCTGCAACGGAAAACACAATCAAGCCAGATCAAGGCACTGAGGGATCTTGTGTACCGCTCATCCTGAATAATGTGAGTTCTGCTCCGGTTTGATTGCCAGTGTAGGTCTTTACCAGATGAAATTGTGAAGTACTGCCTGTCCTGTTCTGGTTTGATTGGTTGTCCTGATTGCAATTGAAGTGAAATCCTGTATGGCACTGGCTCCCCCCTGCCTTGGCCTCTGTCCCTGCCCTAATCCACTACTTGTGCTCAGTCTCCTATACAGGATGTCAAAAATTCACTGCTGCTTGGTAAAACTGTGGTTGATTAATCATCCAGTGGAGCCAACCGTCTATTTTCAATTTTGTTATGATACGTGAAGTCTTAAAGGATTACTCCACCAATTAGTCTTACATAAATCTGCCTTATTTGTGAAGAAAATTGTTGATTTGAGTGTTTAGGGTTTTGTGGTCTCTGTAGCTACATCTTCTTTCCCCCTATGCTATATTCGCTATCTATTTTGCAAGAGTACCATCTCTGCTTTATTGGCTTAGTGTTGCCAAAGCGGATTGGGATTGGCTTAAAAAAATACAAATAATACACCTAAAACTCCCTTGCAAGATCTTACTTCCCCACACGTTATACAAATAAACTGTAATAAATAAATCGGTATACCTCTCTGTCTACCTTTTTACATTAGAAGCACAGTAAGACCCCACAATTCCAGCTGTAAAGGCGGTCCTTGAATGTGGCCCTGGACTTATTTCATATACACACTGATGAAATAACGGGACCATCTCTCAGAGTCCTTTCAATGATTGGATCTCAGTCCATCCTCAATGTTTGGGTGCATTCACATTTGTACTTAAAGCTGTCCATTTCTGATTGTATCACCCAAGATGCATGTTAAAACTAGGTCTGATCAAGGCCAAAAATACCAATTGGATCTTCAGTCCTGCTGGGTGCTTAGCCGAAACAAGGGAATCATGTCTGAGCCAGATATGATATCAGACTGACTGCTCTAACAGCTTTCCGCACCAGAATATGACAAAGGGAGCAGCCACTGATGTCCTGGCTCCCTGACTATGTAGCCGATTGGGGACTGACTGTGGTTCTGTCTAAAGAACATATCAGAAAGGTCTGTATTGTCCCTTCCCTGCCAGAGAACAAGAAGCATTGCCCTCTATTCTGGTTGGCAGGCGGTGGGGCAGTCTCTAGGCTAACCTCTCTGATCCCGGTAATACCTAGGAGGATGCATCACAGGAAAATGGCACCAATGTCCTTTATCCACAGCCATTCTAATAATGACACTGATGCGTTTGAGGACAGGCTATAAATGAAAATTCAGGGACCATAACTTCTCCGGGGACAGATAACGCCAAGCAAAAGTGGGGCCACTCCTGTCTAAATGTCAGTGTCACAGCAGGGGGTGTAGCCACTGGACTTTAGCTGCTGAGTTTAAAGAGCCCCGTCAATGGACATGGCCTTTTCACTGGTTGCTTGAGAGTTGGTGGATGAGGACAATTTGACCGGAAGGATGTTCAGAAATGCCTGTTTTGTATTTTAAGCCCATATAAGTAGAGATACACTTAAATGCATTCCGATTATACCTTTTCCTCCTGTATTTTAATGTCAGGTTTAGTGTTCTTTTTATCGACGCACCCTCATTCATAGGAATGAATGAACACATTTATGATTGTATTTCTGTGTTACATTTGAGGTATCATTGCATCAATAAGAACAGAATGTATGTATAATGTGTTGTTCATTGGTATTTAAGTGTCTTCATACTTCAAGTGCAATCAGGTATTTGCATTTTCTGTGTGTTTGTGTGAGTTTTCCATTAAGTTTAAGTGGCTGCGTACATTTCTGGCACTCGTGTGCATTCACATGTGAGCAAGGAGTCAGCATTTACTGACATATCTCAACTCCCCCTCTAAAGAAAAAACAACAAAACGAAAAAGAAGAAGAAGAAGAGGCGAGAGGAACATTTCCCTTCCCTGTCGGTGCATATGCTAATCTTGTTTTTATGCAAATGGGCCAACGCGATTTGTATGTCTAAGTGCCTCATTTTCCATTCAGTGTCGATATTAATATCCTCAGCCGCTCCTTTGATGGGATATTGGTTGCTGTGTTATGTTCCGTTTATTATTTCATTTTTTTCCCCCCCTCCACTCCTCTGATGTTTTCCTGACGTGGTTCTGGAGGGGTGTAGGGGCACTCTTGGGATTGCCTCAATGGGATCACACCAAATTCAAGTAGACTGGGAATGTGGGGGTGGTTGCAAAGAGACATAAAAGTGTTTAATGAAGTTGATGTGCTTGACTTTAATAATATTTTCCTTTTTTCCCTTTTCATTTTTGCCTGAATTTGGTGTAGTATCAACATGGTTGTTTGATTTGTTGATCCCTTTGATGCTGGATTCAGGCCTTGTCTTCCTAGTGGTCTGATGGGGAGTCATAAACAAACATGGAGTTAAGCAGACAGAGGCAGACACTCAACCAATTCACAGCCCCTAAAATCACAATTTTTGTAACTCAGATACCAGAACAAAAAAAAAAAAAAAACACTTCAATGTGCGATCTGTAATTTTCTGGTGCAAGGGGTTTTGATTGAGGGTCTCTCAATCAAAACAACGGTAAAAGACTGAGCAATGCTATCATTACAGTCAGTTTCTCCCAGCTGAAATTTCTTTAATGTTCATTCTGCAGGAGGTTCGTAATTGGAGCCGAATTATCCACAGATATCTCCTCCTCCTCCCAAACAAACAGACCTAATGATTTAAACCAGAAAAATACTGAAAGAAGCACTTTTATGTAAAAATCTGTGCTTCTTGGATGCTGTTTGGCACATCGGTGACGTGGCTAGAGCCCAACTGCTGCTAACGTTTGCTCGGCTTGAGTTTCTAAGAACACGGTCATTAAACACAAGTAATTAAATAGTTATTGTATTAGTAAGTATACAGTATAGTAATTATGCATGTGTCGCAGCAGTATGTGTACATTAAGTGAGTGCAGCAGTGAGTGCATGCAAATAAGTGATGGTGGAAGAACCGCCCATTATGTTTCTCACTGAAGAGATTTTGCAGACTTATAGATGTTTCGCATTTCGCTTAGCATGGCTGACTTAAGTGATAGGCATGTTTCTGATGATACGGTCCCCTTCCTTTCCTATTACCCAAGTGTTGGTCGCAAAAATAATGTATATTAGGCTCTAAAATCAAACAACTCCAGCTTCAGTTTTTAGAGAGAACTGAGTATTCACACAGAGCTGATTCATACCAGCATCAACCGCCTTGCAGCCCTGATGCTCAGAACATGACGGCTAGTCGCGCCTACATGCAGATTCATCTGACATCTGCAAGTGAAATGTTTTTTACCAGCATCCTCTGGTTTATTTCATATGCATTTACTGGCCATCACAAATACACAAGGCACACACACACTTCCCAGTTTCTCCCAGAGTAACCTGAGGTGGGGAAAGTGCAGTCTGCATACTTAATTTTGGTTTACCAGAATTTTCTATTCTGCTTTTTACCATTCATTCTTGTTTGTGCACAAGTTAGCACTTAGAAGTATGGGAGTGTGAGTGTGGGTTGATATGTCTCTGGGCACAACTCTGTGTATGTGTGTATGTGTGTCTGCACAAGTTAGGGAACATCAAAGAAAAGTAGCTTGGACAGAAAGCCAATGAAGTGAGAATGGACATTTTTTTCTCCTCGTTTTTTCACGGCTAAAACTCCTAAATTAAGGTGATACAGATAATCAATTTTAAGTAATGGTCTGGCTCTTGACAAAGCAAACTAGGCAGTAATTGGTCCGGCAAATTAACTTTTTTTTTTTTTTTTTTTTTTTTTTTTAATATGCACTGAAGTATAAGGCGTTTAATGCCCCAGAGCGTGCAAAGTGAAGTAGTACCCCCTATTTCTGTTCTATTTAGCTACTGCTCATTTACCATAGAATCAGTGACATTTAAAACATGGAGCGAAACAATGGTGCATTATGAATACAGTACGCTTGGGTCAGTGCATAGTCAAACGCTGCAACATCACACTTCCAGTAACCGCTCAAGCAAGAGACTGAGGGTGCATGCAAGGATGCAGCCATGAACTCGTGGCAGATTCCAGCAGATGGGCAAAAAACACACAATCTTAAACACGCACACACTAATATGATGTCTTTAATAATGCAGTTGTGCTGTGCTATGACCCCGGATGAAATTGCTGGTAATGATGCTAATGTTTTAGATCAATATGACGCATGTGTCCCATTATACACTGTGCATTCACACATGGTAGAGAAATAACAAGTTTAATGATATCTTCAGAGTGCATGCCTCATTACATGTAAGTATATTTAATAATTTCATTGATTTTCAAGACATGTATAAATCCTCATTATACTTTTCTCTGCTGGGCTGCAAAGAGTGCATGCATATGTTTTAATAACAGAGCAGGGAAATTGTATCTTCTTTTATCTAAGCTTACTGGAATTTGCATCAGAAACAGAGAAACCAGAGTAAGCCAATGGGTTTCCTATCTTGCACATATTTCAGCTCCATATTTTCCCCACTCTCCTCACAGAAAGAGCTGAATCTCACGAGTTCATGAACTTGATTTCATGACCGCGTGTTACAAGACACCGATCTGTCACCACGCGGTTTGATCAGCGCTGATCAGTTTGTGATTTTAATTCTTTTTATCTGCACTTTCCGCTGTAAACATGCTCTGTTCCACCTCCCTCTGCGACTGTAACCCTGATGGCAATAAACTTCCTTTTAATGTGCACAGTTGAGCTAAAAGACAAGCTGAATTATGTAAATTTAGTTGTTGGTGTCGAGATAGACGACATATTTGATATAATTGCCCTGCGCTGCTTTGTTTATGACTGGAAATATCACTCGGCGGGGAGTATTTATCTGGTCTCCGATAGGTGGTGTAACACAATCCTAATCCCAGTATCTGAGAACATTTTTATCATGTTTTTTTCCTCTTTAATTTGCTTATCTGCTTCTACCCTTGTCCCCATCTCCAATTGATATTTTCTCCTTTTAATGTGTCTTAGTCCCAAAGCTGCTTCAAGCCTGATTTTAAAGGCTAATTGATTGGCTTTGCATAGTGAGACTTCAGATACACTTGTTCTGGGTTTGAGAGATGGAGATTCCATTTGGATGAATAAATAATGTCTTACAAGCAATCTTGTAGTGTTGTTGTAAAAAAAAAAAAAAAAGAAAAGAAAGAAAAGAAAGAAAAAAAAGCTTAAAAAACAGAGCTGGGAAAGAAAATTATATTTTTTTCAGCTTGTTAATGTATCAAGTTGCTTCTGTCTCCTGAGAAGGTTTTGCAATTTAAGATGAAATACCCCAGAGGAACCCACTCGCACTTTGAGGACGCCAGCAATATTTTTATTATTATCATGATTTATTAAATTGAATATTTTTAGAAATCAGTCTTGTTTCATGTGTGGTACCAAAACATTTTGGCTGACACACTTCAGCACACCACATCGCCCATCATGCTGCTTCAAATACTGCCTTTCAAATCAGCAACAACTCCTCTGCAGACAACTCTCCCAGCAGGTTGTACTAAAATGCAATTTCAAAGCTCAAAAACCTTTAATTTGGTGGCTGTTGGACACTTTGAACCGTGAAATAGTACATTTAAAAGGAATAAAATTGGGACTGATGTTTCGTTGTTGGCTACATGAGACTCATAAATCCCTGAAGGAATGTACACCCAGTAATGTTCAGGATTGCTTATTAAGTTTCTATATTAAATTGTTCTTTAGGTCTAGGTAACTATTTGCTAATTTCAACTTGAGAGAGATGTCAACAACCAACGATATTATTAAAGCTTGAAAAAGCTGTCCAATGAACGATGTAAGATGTGAGGAATTCAGTGAAGCATCACAGGCTGTCAAACAACTCTATATTGCACTATAATATAAATGTTTCCAGACACCAATATATTATAAATCATCAAATATTTAGTCAATCATTTCTTAATGTATGACTTTATTTTATTTATATGAGCATATGTAAAGAAAATCATGTATTTCAGAGTTAGAAGAGTTCAAGGAGTTTAGTGGGAACTGTGCTTAATATTGCTAACCTAGCCTAGCTATTTTATTACTAAGACCTAATTGTTGCTCTAATGTTTTGTAATTATATCGATGAGTGTTTGGAAAAAAAACAGCTGCCTTTTGTTTTATGGAAATGTAAAAATTAATCATTATCAAGTAGGATGTTAATAAAGAATCCTTTGGAATGTCAACAGTAGTCATTAGAGCGTTAACTCTATCAATAAGTGCCGTAAGGTAGAAAACATGTACACCTTGCAGTTAATATGCAGGAACATAGTTAACAACTAATTTCTGAGAACATAACGGTGTAATCACGGTGTAGAACCAAATGAAATTCTCTGCAGCTGAAAAGTGAAGCCAATGCAGTGGTGCCAATATCTGCAGTTCCTCATATGACCACTTGAGGCTGGCTCCAAAAGTGAGTCAATTCTCATAGAGCCCCATGTTAAAACAATTAACTTTACACAAGAAATAAAACAAGAAAACAAAAGAACAAACAAAAAATATATATATTTTGGTCTCAGGTAAAAAAAAATCCAGATATAAGCACTGAAAGTTTGCCGAGCACACCTATTTAATTTTTACTAAGACTTTCGCCATGCATAATTAAGCACGGCTGAGTGAGTGACAGGCTTGTGCTGTTACAGGTGGCTCACTGCCGAATTCCTCCTGCCTCAGCACACCCAAACTCCACCTCTTCACCCCTTTTTTTGATTAACTGGGAGTTCAGAGGTGTCAGGCAGTGTCAAGATGGCAGTAGCCAGAGCCAACGGAGACACCCACTTTGGCTTCTGTCTCTTCTGAAATGTGTGATGTCACAGCGACTATGCCCATATTTACACAGTCTATGGAAGGTACCATGCTTATATTAAGTGTGTAAATCTGTACTCAGCAAACACTTAGGTTACAACGAGGTTATTCTTACTTCAGCTCGGCAAGCCTCACAGCCGGGCCCGAAAAAGCATTTCATTAAAAATTAACAGTATAGTAACGGAATTCAACACAAATGCTGATCAATGGCTACAGCCCTGATGCTTTCTTCTGCCTGCAACATATACCCACTTTGAACAGCAACTTACAGATATTTTGTTGTCCTGAATTTAAGGATATCTCACTATTTACCAGCTCTCGACGTCTCTACTTTTTAAAACCCCCGTCTTCTCCCTCTCTCTCAGCCTTCTACTCCTGCTCCTCTGAGCCTTCCTTCACAGAGTAGACTTAATTATTTATTGCCATGATTTATTTAGCTTTGCTCAACACAGGACCAGCAATCTCCATCCTGCTGTCTCCAACTTTCTCTCTGTCTGTCCCTCCCTGTCTCTATATCTTGCTTTCTATCTCTCTCCCAGCATCTCTAAATCTGCTCTTCTCTGTTTTTACTCCAACTCTTTCAACACAGCTTAATCTCCTCCTCGTCTCAGGCTGAACGTTGCTGTATTTCCAAAATAACCTCCTTCTTTCCTTTGCCTCTGTTTTTTCAAATTTTCAAACTTTTTGTGTAGTTTAAAATGTGCCTATAGCCACCTTCTTTGTCGAGTTCAAGGGTTTTATTCCCTCCTCTCGTGACACTTATTAACCATTCCTGTCAGTTATCTTTTCCTTCCTTTGAGTAGCCAAAAGAACATTTTTTTCCCCTCTATTATCTGTTGCTCCATCATCAGTCCCTCTAATTTCAGGTCAGACCTCTGAGTGATTGAAGCAATTATTTTGGTGCATGTGTGGGTGCGTATGGTATTTTTTCCTCTTGCGTGACAAAATCTGTGAGAGTCACATAGTCGATATGCGGATCAAGTCTCTCTGCAAGAACTAAATATCGTGAAGTCACGTTCATTATCTGCAAAGTTTTTCTGTGCCGCTCATTTATTCTATTTTGATGTATTTTGTCCTCTTCTGTTGCTTAAATGGGCTGGTACATGCAATAAAGTAGAAAAAAAAGGAATGGGAAAAGATGAGAAACATTTTTAATACTTTAATTGGTGTTTGAAGTGTTTGAAGTCATTGGAGTCTTTGGATCCCTCCGTTTACTCTATATGGTAACTGAAAGCTTTATTAATTTCAGCAGCGAACTTACCACATTCATTTCCTTGTCATGACTTAAGCTGCATGATTTCAAATGCCAGAAAGTCCATTCCTAACCTCCATTTTCTCTCATCTAGCAACATGTAAGTGCCGCTTCATTCTCTGTTTCTTTTCGGTTGGGACTGGAATGTGTTTTTGTGGAGGTCAGACATTCGCCTCCTTTTCTTTTTTCTTTTTTAAGGAATGTGATCAATCTCATTTTTTATCTCATGTTTCTCTCATTGTCTAACCCTCTTGCCTGCTATGGGATGCTCCGCCCCCCTTCCCCGCCCCTCCCCTCATTCCTCATCCCCATGTCGTGCGTGTGTTTGTGGGCGTTTCCAGTGCATGGGCTTTGGGAGGAGTGGTCGTCATGGAGTCTGTGCTCTGTGACCTGTGGGCGGGGCTCCAGGACTCGAACCAGGAAGTGTGTGAACGGAGGCGGGGCCGTGGCTTGTGGACGCCCCGAGATTCAGACCAAACTCTGCAACATAGCAGTGTGTCCTGGTTAGTACCATCCCCTTCTACATGACACACCCAGTCTCTCTCTGTCTTTGCCTCTGAGCCTTTTCATGCATGACTTCTTTTTCTTCTAATTTTTCTTCCAAATCAGTAATTACAGTCACAGGTCTAACATTAACATTCATATGCATTTATGTTATGTTTTCTTCCTTTATTGCTCTTGTATTGAAGTGTCTCTTTCCTCTGCTAAAATGTGAAGTAATACTGCATTCATGTCATGTCAACTGTAGTTGAATGCTGCTTGGAACAAATACAAAATATAAACCAAACTTAAACTATTGGTGTTTCTGTCAGCTGTGGTTTAATATCAGCCTGGACATCAGTTGAATCAGTCAGGCTCATGTTTTATTTGCTTTGGCCTAAACAGGCCAATCACAACTATTGATGTTGCATGAGGGAGATTTGATACAATTAGTGGCATAAAGTATAAATCAATATTTTGCCTTTTTCTCATCTTAGATGTTTTCAGAAGCACAATTAAGTGCAGTGGTTAGCTGTACTTTGAGAAAATTTGTGACCAGGCTGCCACGGTTTTCCTGCTTGAAATCACATGGTGTGGTAAGAGGTGCCTAATTGCTCTGATTGGCTTTAGGTTTGCCAGGGGGAATATTAGTTTTACGTCTTCACAAAAAATAAACTAAGAGGTCCAGTATCTTCCATTTGGTAAAGAGAACTACAAAGGTGTCAAAAAATGGGGGGTGCAAAGCCACCTTGATGGAGCATGTTAGCCTGCTGTCATTAGCATTTAGCTGATTTCACTGCTGTCCCATAGTACGGCCTCACAAAGCTGCTAAAATTATTCTGAAGTCTTAAGGCCTGTACACATTGCAGACGAGATGAATTGAACAGGAAATTAAAATATGTTATACTTGCTTGCTCATTAGTAAGAAATGTGGAATGTGCTGTCTCTCTCAAAGTTAAAAGGACTAAAGTTTGGTGTCTTGATTTGGACAAACATTCTTTCACGTTCCACACAACGTGATTGGTTGTAAGCTTAATTTGCAGTGCTTGACCATTTAACAGAAAAAAACAAAAAAATAGCCCAGGAGTGTAAATGTGTCAGCTTGCTTTTCGTTTTCTTTTTATATTTTTTAATAGACCATTCCTCCTATTCTGCTAACATGGCCTGAATGCAACGTAATCCCCATCCAACTTGTCTACTTATGATCGTTGCTTTAACTCCTGCATCCTCACTGAAGTTTTCAGCTCCATATCCATCCATGAGATTCATGCCCATATCTTTCCACTCTCACTTCACCATCCTGAGGGGTCCTAGCCAAGCGAAGCCTTTAGGTTGCTTCCTCCATGGTTGGCTTGCTTTAGATTGCTGGGCAGTCCTGCAGTGGAGCTCTTTCGGCTATTGTCTCTGAGATTACCTGTTAGGCCTATACCTTGTCAAGAACAGCAATAAGTCACTGGTGCGGCCCCATCTAATTCTAGTGTCCAGGGTACCTCAGGACTTTATTCCAATCTGGCTCAGACTGTCCAGCTGAAACATCTTTATCAGGCTGCATTGGAGTGGAAAAGGATGGACCAGCGATTGAAATAACGTCTCGAGAGGGCAGAAGAAACAAAGGGTTTCAGGTTTTTACCATTACCGCCACAGCCTATTACAGAGCAGCTTCCTGTCCAATGCCATCATGTCATTTCCTGAGATGTAAATCCAAAGTCATTTTACTCTCCACATTAGATATGGCACATTTTAAAATCCAGCACAAAGAAAAGCCCTCTGGCAATATAAAACTCAAAATATACTTCAGCCATATGCATTGCCACTGTGCAATTTTAATTCTGTATTTCAAGTGTCCCTTTAGAAAACCACTTACATTGAAAGCATTGACATCAGAAAGGAGTATTCATTTCAGTGATTCAATTTGGTACATGCTTTCTGCGTTGGCTGAATGTAAATGATTTCTATGTTAAATTGGAATAATGGCATTAATGGATACACAGACACAAAACATTAGGCGGTTTATAGCAAAAACAGTAGCTTTCTAAATAATAAGCTTTTTTATTTCTTTAATTGATTTCAGGCCAAATGAGAGTGTGTTTGCCCATTAAGTGTATAATCACTCACGGGCTGAGTAATTATCACAGGGTGTAAGTGCTTTTTATTTATTACTGCTAAGGTAAAGAATCATTTTCCCTGAGAAAATTATATAAACATATATTTATGTGAATGTTGCCAGGGCCTCTTTCAGCTAGAGAGTTTTTGTGTTCTTATGTTTATATATATATACTCTTTTATGGCTTTTTTGTTTTAATGTTTTTCAAAGAAGAGGTTTTAGAAGGTTAATATTTAAATAAAACAAAACTGTTCCCATTGCCAGACAAAGAGGCTGCAAAGTTATGCGTTGAAGAGGGAGGAATAGGGAGACGTAATCTAAAGCATGGCCTCCGGGATGTTTTGCCATGCTGTTTTGGGAACAGTGATGGAAAGAGAGGGTTTGGGAGAAAAGGCGAGGCTCTTCCTTCAAGGGCCTTCAGGAAATCTGTGTATGTGTGCCCTCATATGGTTTGTGTGTTTGTGTGAGTGTATGAATGTATCACAACAGATTCAGCGTGCTTTTGGAAGTTCAAAGGCAATGGTCCTTTTGAAATGATGAATACCAGCATAGGCCTTTTGGCAGAAAACGTCCATGCATAGAGAATATAGCTTTGATGGATCTTGGCTGCATGTGTGTGTGTGTGTGTGTGTGTATGTGTGTCTAAGTGATTGGATCCCAATGAAAACTAGGGAGGGACGTTTTGGATGTTCGCATTCTTTCAACATATTTTCTATGTGCCTCGTGCCACCAAGCTAAGCTTATAGTAACATTATAATTTATCTACAAAGTTTAACATAAAATCCTCTTTTGAAAGAATGTTTTGACCAAAAACAACAACAACAACAACAACAACAACAACAGCAACAGCGCTGGCTTACCCCATGATTGAATTAACCACATAACGTTAGCTACTGTAGCTGTATAGATGACTCATCTAATGGCAAGTTAGCAAAATTATAGTTTTTTTTCTGCAAGAAAAAAAAATGTAAAAGGACCAATGGTTTTAAGCAAATTTTCTGCTGATGAACACTATGTCATTAAACAAAGCAGTTTGGAGGAGATTCTCACTAAAATGAGTGTCTTCTTCAAATTAAAACATTACATTTAATGATTTAGCATCAGCATTTAGCATTTCAGAGTGCAATTGACTTCTACACAGCTCGCATAAATCCGAACACAAGTATTTCTTATAACTTTACCTATGATCAGAAGCTAGTCATAAGGTTTTCTCATATAGCGAGCAAACATCAAGAAAGTGCAGCAACACAAGACATAGTAAGACTGCTAATAACATAACATTACTTAAATAATGTTCCTCCAAAACCTAGTAAACCACCTCAGCATCTGTCTTGCAGCCTTTATTTTCACAGAGCTCACTAAGAATCAGTCCGAGATTCGAAACTGATTCTCCTCTTATCTTTAATTAGCTTTTTCCATCAATGTCGTCTTCACCTTTTAGCATGATGTTCGTCTGGGCTGCTGAACCCAGCTCAGCTTGCAGGTACCTTATGATAATTTAATGTGAGTATGGGTATATTAAAATGACCTAAATGTGGATTTCATACTGCAAACCATACACTGAGATCTTATTTTATTTCCATTCAACAAGCTGTATCTATAATACAGTTAACTGAAGCCACAAAGAGTGTAATCACATTTCACTCTTTCACTGTAATATCTTATCTCTCATCACAGCGGCCAATTTAAAACTGTATATAAACACACATTAAATACCTGCATGCATATGTATGACGCTCTGCAAATGATAATATCCCCAAAAAAAGATGATGAACAGCCAAAGAGTAAAATCATGAGAAATGTCATACTGTACCTGAATAGAAATTAGATCTTATCCGACCTTTAAGTGCCAACACTTGAAAACTGAAATCCACAAATGTGTAGGCAGAAACCTGGCTGGAAATTTCTTCATACCATTTTTTAATCGCAATATAAACAGTCAGTTCGTAGCCAAGCATATGGAGAGATTAATGCCTATGTCTTAATTACAGGGAAATTAATAGTCTTTGGCAGGAAGACAGCTTCCTACAAGAGAGACATCCCATGCTGCGCTCTTGTATACTGTTTGTTTCTTGACATGGGAAATGTCTTCATATAGATCATATGTCAAGCTTTGAATGATGTGGCATACATACTTGGAATTATTAGAATTGTTTAAATGTATAATTTTGTAGCTGACTAACAGATTTGTGCTGTAAATGTATTATTTCTAATTTAACTACATTTTTGTACAACTGTGTGTGTTTCTGTATCTGACAAGCAACTGTTTGCACAATGGTTAGAAGATAAAGCGATGGTTTGCTCTTTTTTTTGGAAGTCGTTCCACCCTTGTCACTTTAATTACTCAGAATTAGACTTGGGAAATGTCACGTTCACACTTAAATTTAAGCTCACAGCTCACTCTGTGGATGTCGTCCCCAGCACAGCGTTGGCCCCGGCGCGGTGGAACACTGTACGAGCCACACACAGCGTGATTGACCACATTACGGAGGAGAGCTGGCAATGCTTTGCCACTTGGGAGAACCAGACAAATACATTTACTGCACTGGACTTCACTTTCTCCGCCACTTAAAGCCCCTGTGTGTAGAGTGTGTGCCTCAATACATCATTCTGAGCTGAAACAAGAACAGTTTTCCCTTTGAATTGATATTCTTGTTAATATAGAGACAAACAGACAGGCTCCAGCATGTACACAATTCCTGTACACAGCTGTAAAGACAGATTTCCTCTCTTTTTTGGATCATAAAAGCCTGTTAAATGCATGAAAAATTGCTAGCACTTGCTTAAGTTAATTAATTCAATACATTTTTTTCACTTTGCTAAAACTATAAGAGTATAAATAATGTACTGCTTTTCAGTTTCAATAAGCCACTGCACGCAAAATTAAGACCTTCACATCAGCTCTGATGGACTGCAGGTTACAGCAAAGAGTCAGTGTTATTATCCCTTACAATTAATCATTGCATTCAATTAGTCGTAATTAAAATCCAAAGGTCCCATCTTGTAAAAAGTTATTTTGATTTAAATAAGCAGGTCTAGGTGCTATTTAAGTACAATGAAAGTATCAAAAAGGTAATTCCACAGAGAAATGCACAGCCTGAATTCAGCAGTTGTTTCTTCCTTATGGTCGCATTTAAACTATAAACAGGTAGAAAGATCTGCCACAGTGCTATTTAAGTTAGAGATGCAGAAGACCCATGGATATATTGTAGAACTGGAGAAGCCAATGGCAAAGACTGCCACTCCTTGCTAGTGGCCAATTGCAGTACTGCAGCAGACAAACCGGCAATCCATAGACCTCTATTAAAAAAGAGACGTCTTTAAAACTGTTGATTTGCCATCTAGAACGGGGGCTAGAGATAAACATCATATGTTCCCTTTGAGGAGATTTTTCACCCAACAAAATTGTTTTGCTGTTTTGGTTCCAACACCACTGTGGTTCATTTCTGTTTTCACTAACCTCGTAATCTGCAGCAGCTGATATTAACAAACCTTTTGTTCTAAAGCCACTGGACGCTACCTGGACAGCATTTCACAGTAGAAAAAAACAGCGTAGCTACGAGCTGGTGAGCACAGTGGAGCATTTAGAGGCTAATCAGCCAGATGTTTCCTTCAGCAGTTGAGAGAGAGAAAAACTGTTGGATATGTAAATGTTTTGCTTGTTAACATGTTCAACATATCAACTTCATAGGAATTGTAAAAGGATGCTTGAATGTTAAAATGCATTTTGGATAATTAATTGCCTTCAGATCATTACACTTCAGAGTAGTTATAGTTCAGTGGTAAAATATGACAAATCAAATCAAAGCACAGCTCAAGTCCACATCAGTAATCCAACTGGAAGCAATTCATGACTTTTTTTTTTTCAACTGCTGCTAACAGAAGAAGGCATTGTGTTATTACTCAATGCAAAAATGATTACCTCTAGAAATGTTGTGAAGCACAAGCGGGTTCATGGATATACAATTGACTATTCAGTGCAATTAAATGCAGTGTAAAATAAACTGTGACTGATGGGACAAAATTACAGTAAAACACATGTTAAAAGATGGTTCTTATACGGTAACTGTAGCTACAGTTAAAATGTGAGATCACCCCCTCAGGGCATTCAACTGGAGTAACAATGCAGCTGAAAAGTAGTAATACAGATGCATTGTCAAGCTTTTGTCAGCCTGTTTTGAAAAACAAAAAAGATTTTTGTCTACATGTTTTTCTGCAATTGCATTTAACTAGCAAAAATGAAGAATCACCACAATCGATCTGAAATGTAATACAGTTATATATGTATCAAACAGGGTGAAGTATCAAATCAAAAGAATTCAGTGACTGTGTGTTGCTGCCGTGCATTTCCAATGCAGAAAACTGTTCTTTCCTGTGACGCCAATCCTCAAAAATGTCTATTACTAGCTTTGAAGTTAACGACATACCAAAAAGTCACGCTGTAAATGACTAACATCCCTGCTGTTGATTATCATAACTTTTCTGCATTTTGGTATCTTATGTGACAATTCAATTACTCCTGCAACACTCCCTTATGAAAGGGGACGGAGGGGGCTTTGATTACACCTGTGCGTGTCATCAGGCTTTCGGTTCAGCTATTTGGTATTCATGCACCGTCTGACAGCCAGTGCTGGGTTGTATTGAAATTATTTTTTTTATTTTTTGATTCATCTATTTCTGCAGAAACACCAGTGAAGAGTTGAAATGAGCTGCCTTTCTACAAACACTTTGAATGAAAATCTAACTTTCTGTACTCTGTGTGAACTCTTTAAAAGCAAAGCATGAAAGGAATTATAATCAGTTATTTCATAACCGATTGAAATATTTAAAATGTCCATAGGACCATGATTGTTTGTTGCTATTTATGGAAAACCCAATAGCCTCTGTAATTTATTTGTTCTCCGTCCTAACTCAATCTATATTGTGTTTACTTGTCGCCCGCTCACTTACTCTCTCTTTTTTTCTCTCCCTTTTACACCTTTCTTCTCTCTCACATCCTCTTTTCCCACCTTCCACAACCTGGGTCAATTTATCCTGATTGCCCATGTCTCTCTAAATCCTTTTGCTTTCACTCATCTCCCTGTTTCTCCATATCCATCGTTTTGTCCGTCCGTTCAGTGGAAGGCCAGTGGTTGGAGTGGGGGCCTTGGTCAAAATGCAGCGTGACGTGCAACACGGGGACCCAGCAGAGGCAGAGGCGCTGCAGTGCGTCCGTGCACGGCTGGGCTGAATGTAAGGGGCCCCATCAGGAGAGCCGTGATTGCACCAACCCCTCCTGCAGCGGTAAGGCGTAGAAATGAATGCTCAGTATTCAAACTCTCTAACGTCATTATGCAAACATGCATTATCTAAAAGCATCTGTGTGATTCGTGTTCCAGATACCAGCAATTTGTGGGTTGGGACCCAGTTTGCCTTCGACTGGGGGCCCCGGAGGAGAAAAATACTAGTGTGTTTTAATGAGCCTGGGGCCAGGAATGGGCTCCTATTGACTTAATTTGGTGTGCAACGCTAAAATATTGAAAAAGTTTAGAAATTGCTGCCTGAGAGTTGTAACCTGAAATTTGCTATTCATCAACAACTCCCATTTATTTTTCACCTCACATGCCGCTCTGGTTCCCTCCCACACTTCCGCCCCCTGTTCCCAAATGTTCACCGGAGGTGCTTTGCTCCTGTTCTAGGTGGAGGTAACTGGGGCAGCTGGAACCACTGGAGTCTCTGCAGCAAGACATGTGACTCCGGTTGGCAGCGTCGCTTCAGGATGTGCGAGGGCACCGGAGTCCAGGGCTACCCCTGCGATGGCTCAGGAGAGGAGGTTCGCACCTGTAATGAGAAGAAGTGCCCCGGTCAGTGACTCAGTAAATATGTGTGTGTGTG
>JAOWBC010000539.1:10482902-10493878 GCA_028566105.1 Hypoplectrus providencianus | reverse complement strand
GGAGAACCCCATTATATAGATAAATGCTTATGTACATTTTATTCATGCTTGAAAACTCTGTATAAACACTTTTAGCTTCTTTTTCTGTGTGGCTGCACTTCTCTGCATGCCTCTCCCTGTTAAGGAGTGTGTGCATGTGTGTGTGTGTTTGTGCACGCCCAATCCGCACATGCACAGTATTTGTCAGGCAGAAAGGAAGTGATTCCCAGCGGTTCGCACCACAGCCAGAGGCTTCCATCGCAATTTTAGAACTGCGAGCTTCTCATCTTTATCTGTCTCTTGTCTGTCTTCCTGTCAATTCACACACCCATACATCTTTACCTCTTCATTGATTGTGCTTGTCCGTGCCTCGTGGTGCTTTCTTTTTATTCCCTCTGTTTACCTGAGAGATGCTCCATCTCTCCTCTTTAGCATTGTTTTTAACGCACTAATCTCACCCCTCTTTGTGTGCTTCTCTGCCTGGTTGAGGGAGAGATGTTCGATGTCAGAGTGTCAGCCGCTGCAGGAAACAGTGAGCTTTTAATAAGCAAGCATCTCGTCTGAAGCGTGTGTGTGAATATGCAAGTGTGTGTTCTGAACAAGCCTGAAATGCCACATGCTCGCAAGGAGCTTTGACAGGCTACAGTGATAAACTTTTGAGTGCGGCCTCCGACGTGACCCCTTTGTTTTGAGTAGCACCCGAGCCTCTTTTATACAAGGCGAGGATCTTGTCTGTTGGCATTTCAGGGGGGGAACATCATATCACATTTTTTTCTCTTTCACAGCGTCTCTCTCCATCTCTCTTCCCTCTCCGTCCCTCTTCATCTCTCTGCATCGCCTCTGCCAACACTCGTCTGCCCCCTCGGAATATCTTCAGAGCGCTTTTTTTTTCATCAGGGTTATGAAAGAGAGGGAGGGGGGGGAAAACAGATGAATAAAGAGAGTGGGGGGTAAGATGAAGAGGGAATGAGATACTGTACTGAGGCAGTGACACTGACAGAGAGCACTGAGCAATGTACAAGGGAATAAGATTGGGAGCTGCTGCAGGAGAACATTGATTTGAATCTTGTTTTTTTTGGTGCTTCTCTGTCTCCCTTTCTCTCGCTGGCTATAGTGCGTGTCTGTGGGAGTGTGTGCGTGGTGATTTTTTCTTGTTTCTGAGTGCCTGTTAGACTGTGCTTCAATTCACTTTTTTTGCTATGTGTTTCTCGCCTACGTCCTCAGCTCCTCATGAGATATGTAAAGAAGAGCACCTTCTCACCATGTCATGGAAGAGAGCCTCAGCCGGAGAGACGGTCTACAACAAGTGTCCAACTAACGCCACTGGTCAGTCGCATGATGTGTGTCAGCGAAAAATCTGTTAGCTGTTAGCATATTTCAGTCACAGCTTAAGTTTGAATTTGTGCTTCTGCATGTTTTGGAGTTTAGTTAATGTCAGCAATGATATTAAAGAAGTTTATTAAATTGTTACTTGTGTGGGAGACACAAACACCTACAGGGACTTAAACTATATACAAGAAAAAAGAGAAAAAAATAGGAGGGATAGAGGTTTGTGAGCCTTAATAATGCACATTACCACTCATAAGTTAACTTCAGCTAGCTAAAGCAAAAGAAATAACAACCTTCAAAAAAGGCCATTTCACAAAGATTTCAAGAACATACTACTCTAACTTTTTGAAATGATTTGTGCTCCTTTATTCTGGAACAAATAAGTTGCCGCCTTAGATTGACTCAAAGTTGTTTTCCCCAAGTTTTACTACTTTGAGCTTTGGTAAACAATAAAAAAAAAAGCCTTGAATTATAACAATGTTCCAGTTCATGAATTATCCAGCATCCATCCTTAATTAGTGGAGCAGACATGTCCTGCTTGTATGCAGTCAAGCCTTATTTGTCTCCGTATCACGATAAAGTTTCAACTAAGGAGTTTTGCAGACAGCTGGTTGCCAGACCTTCCCTTTTGACTTCCAAAAGCAGGAACAAGTGGAGCCTTGATTTTTTTTTATATAGTTTTTTTTCCAGGCACTTTCTTCTTCAGAATTTAAGCCAAGAGCAGATGTGGTTCAGAATGCCTGTAATATAAACGTGTTTCTACATTCTTCAAACTATGGTGCTGGCTCCGACATCTAAAAACACGCCTGCACGAATCAGGTAGCCTGCCAGCAAAACATTATAGCTTCAAGAACAGTACATTTAAGGTAAATCAGTGTACTAAATTTAATTAACCGTGAAACTTTACAGTTTATTTATGTCACTCTTCTACCCATAAAAAGGCAGAGCCGCGGTTCAGTCGGTGCATATTTATTTGGCTGGGGAAAAGGTTTTGTCTTAGTAAAGTATTTTGGCAGCCTTCACCGGTTTATCTGCTGGCTGCTGTGTTTGAAGAGCCAGCAGGTGAAAGCTGCCAAACACCGTAGAACTGCTACAAATAAAACATTCAGGAGTTGTAACTATCCTAAATAACGTTTCACTCCAAGAAAAGGAAAAGTATCCTTAGGGTTTTATTGATTCATAAATGGAAATATCCTAAATATATATGCAGCAGTTGCTCTCTATTAAAATCCATCAAGCGGACTGCCCATGTGTTAACCTGACTTTAATGTTGTGATAAGTAGGAATACCTATCAGATTTAGGATTTATGCAAATGTTTTAATAATTTTGGCAGAAACTGAATACAAAAAAATCTTCCTTGATCATGTACATCATGTTCATTCACTGTGAATTAAAGGATTACAGTCATAGATTATGTGTTGTTGGCCTGGTTTCATTTGTAAATGTAATACATTCTTTATAAAGTATGTCTGCGTTCTCTCTTTGCAGGATCTGCTAGTCGTCGTTGCATGCTGGACAATAATGGAGTTGCTTTCTGGGGTCCTCCGAGCTTCGCCAGATGCGTCTCACTTGAATATAGATATTTACATTTATCTGTAAGTTCCCTTTTAACCAATATCATCCCCTTGAAGAAAAAAAACTATGCATGTATTCTTTCAGATTACGTCATTTCACCTTCATCAAACTTTCATTAGTGAGTTCATGAGAAAGCACAGCTCCATCTGTTCTAAAGGTTGTTTTCTGCCTCTGTTTCCTCTTTTCACTCATCAGTGTTCAACTTTCTTTTTTTCTTTTTTTTTTTAAAGTTTACTCAAAATAGCAGAGTGTCTTTACTCAGGGCTTGCCGGTATCTCTAATTAGCTTTTCCAGAGCTTTGCGCTCACACTTATCAATTAATGAACATAGCTAATGAATGTGTTCATCAGCCAGACTGTTTTCCTGCTCTGTGAACTTTAACCTTTCTCATCTCCTCGATGATGGCGGAAGGAGATGGGGGTCAGGGATTGTGCGTGACGGAGCTGATTGCACCGTTAGCTTCTGTTCCAACCTTTCATTAACACTAGGAGTCAATAATTAATTTTGTGTGATTGCTGTTATCTTCTGTTCTTCCAGGCTCTCTCTCTCTCTCTCTCTCTCTCTCTCTCTCTCTCTCTCTCACGCACACACAGTCTTCCTTTCTGTATCTCCGTCTCTGAAGTGATGAGATCCAATTTCTGCCTGAGAGTGCTGCAAGGCCTCTTTTTGCTTGCCTATTTAAAGCACAGGCACAAAAATCCAACCCATGCTCATATATACAGCCCCCTCAGTTCATATCCCAAATATTCCTCTGATTTCTTAGAGAGGAAAAAAACAACATGATCTTTGGTTTGTTTGGTCTTTCTGTGTCTGACGTTTTTACCAGCTACATATTTTGAGTAAGAACTCGACATACAGTAAGTGCCGGTGGGCATGCATTGTATCAGCATGACTGTTACACGCAGAGGTGAAACCATCATCTTTTCTCAATTTCTGTCTCTCTCCACACATTGTAGTTACGAGAGCATCTCGCGAAGGGTCAGAGGACCCTGGCTGGGGAGGGCATGTCTCAGATCGTAAGGAGTCTCCTGGAGCTCTTGCAGAGGAGGAGCTACTACAGTGGCGACCTTCTCTTTTCCACGGAGATCCTGCGAAATGTGACGGACACCTTCAAAAGAGCAACCTACATCCCAGCTCCCGACGACGTGCAGGTGAGCAGAGCCGCTCAGCCTTTCTCTTGGAAACCACTGTAAAAAATAAACACATGCGGTCACAAACACACTGTTGCGCAGAGCTCTGCTTACGCCATGCGACTCCAAATTTATTCAATGTAGAAGCTCCACTTTCCACTGCACGGGGTGTGCATAACAATGAGCAACAGCTACAGACTTACTGTGTCCTCAAACAGGATTTTTTAGCAGCGTTTTTCTCTTCCCACTGCCTGTGAGAGAGCAAAATGCTCCTGTCTCAGTCAGTCATTTGACAGACATTATTTTATGTTTTACAATATGCCTATGTACAGAGGAATGCTGTACTAGACTAGACAGAGAGAAAAAACTGCAGTACTGCTGCAGTGCTAACAGTTGGTGGTGTGGGATAGCTACACTAGGGGACAGTGGCTCTGTATTCAGTGTACATAGCAGATGGGAAATGTTGGTCTTTGGGGCTTTATGCCAGGAATATTTAGTTGTATATGTATATAATATTTGTATCATATAAAGAGTGACAAATTTCACTTTTACAGGAGGTTGTATGGGACGATTAGGTCAGACTCAAGCCTTACAGTCGGGACACTGGGGTTATTAATCCATGCGAATGTTATTTTTAGACTGACATATTTTCTGGCACTGTTTTGTTATAGGTTTAGGTAGCAAAGCTATGTGGTTAGGTTTGGGAAGGATCATGGTTTGGGTTGAAATAGACCGTTTTACAATATTGACTAGCTGTTACAGGTAAAGGCTGTCTTTATGTATAATGTGAACACATAAGTTCTGTGTGCCCTGCTGCATTAACAAACATCTTCGTCTTGCATCTAGAAATTCTTCCAGATAATCAGCCTCATGTTGGACATGGAAAATCTAGAAAGATGGGAGGACGCCCATCAGGTAAAACCTTTTGTGTCCGTGTGTGTGTGTCTGTATGTCTCCCTCTAAACTAACTATTATCAGTGGCTGCCATGAACTGTATAAAGAAGTGGATGTATGTATGCATGTAGTATGTAATCTGGAGTCTGACGCCAGTGTGGAAGTGACTTTAACCTGCATTCTTTCTACTGGCTGCAAAATGAAGTTCAGTTCAAAAAAAAAAAAAAAAAACTTCTTTTTAATGACCTAAATTAATATTTTCCTAATGAGTTGATGGTCTTAATGGCTGGTTTTAAGTCTATTTCAATACAGCATGATTCTTATTTAGGCATAGGCATAGCAAAGTGTATGAATGTCACTGTATGCATTTAAATAGTTGTGAACTTTTTAGTTTACCTTGAGTTAGCGCAATATTAAACAGTCTGTGGTGGCCACCTATTACTGTACTAAGTTTCCTAAATGTGTGTGTGCGTGTGTTTCAGTACCGCATTGTGTGTAAAGGTGGGTGTGACCACATCCCACATGAACTTTTCATTAGAGTCATAAAAACACACCTGTTTACTAAATGCATACCTATTAATTATACCAGGCCTGTGGATGTGCACACATTTATGCATCTCTGTGTGTGACCCAGCTTGATGCCCTTGAGTCGAGGTGTGTTTACTTGCCATCTGGACACAATAAACAAGCAACCAAATATGAAATAATATCCCACGTGGTTACAATTTACCACCCTGGAACACATTCAGTGGTCTAGATAATAAAGGGAATAAAAGTCTTCCGATGGATGAGTCACATCTCATAGGATTATGGATATGGATTATAACTATGGTGACATTGTGATTAATGCTCACTTCTCTTCCATCCCTCCATCCACAGGTCGCTCCCGGTGCTGCTTCGTTGATGAGGATATTAGAAGATTTCATTCACCTCATTGGAGAGGCCCAGAAGCCTTTTCAGAGTTTCCTGGTGGTTACCAACAACCTCAGTAAGTGCCATGTGACGTGTTATTTCATGCAACTTTCAATTTAAGTCCAAAATAATGGTCTCGTCTGATTAAAATAATTTCCACCCTTGCAAATCTTTTGTCCTTTTTTTGATGTTGTAATACTTATTTGAGCCACAAGAGGCTGAAGTGCACACTACTGTTCTAAATAGTACAACAAAGCAGTGTTTTTTGTTTTGTTTTATCCAGATAAGTTTTCATTACATCTTGTACTCTAAAAACTAGGTTAGTTAACTTTTTTTTTTTTTTCCCCCGGGAAAACAAGGTAACTTAAAAAAAGAAGAAATTAATCAAGTATTTATACAGGACAAAATAAAAAGCTATTTAGATAATTAAAAAGCAACGAAATATCTTGGAAAACCCTGTTTTTGTAACTTGGCAAATCTTTGTTCCCATCTGTTTCACAGACAAAAACACATCTCAGAAAAATATTTCTGGAATTCATTCTTTTCCTTAATTCATAAACACTGAGGAGAAAACCATTTAGATCACACTATGAAAATAACAACTTTTTTTCCCTTTTTACCACTTTTCTGTCTAAACTAGCATTATCTGTTTTAGCCCCAGTTTGTGCACTGCATTGACTGTACATGGTGCCTTTTGTTTGTTCAGTGATAACCATCCAGCGAGAGCCGGTGTCGGCAGTTTCCAGTGATATCAACTTCCCCATGAAGGGCCGTAGAGGGATGAAGGACTGGGCCAGAACAGCAGAGGATAAGCTCTACATCCCTAAAGAGGTCTTCACCATCCCAGCTGAAGGTAGGATAACTAAGACGGATATACTCGGCCTGGGGTTTGTCCACACTTTGGACTTTTTGGTACAAATCCATACCTCTCTGTCGGAAAGCCCTCCTGTGTATGGTGCATGAAACAGAACATCAGTTGTATTTGTGTCAAGGTTTTTTTCTAGAAACAAACATTTGTACAGAAGAATCAAAGCCAATGAACAGCCATTAGTCACAAATTAGAGCTGATGATGTTTTATTAAGAGCAAACAACAGAACAACAGAGGTCAGGTCTAAGGCAGATTTGGATCATTTTTAGTTGGCATCCCCCTTCCCAGTCTGAAATCATTGAAATATGAGGACCAGATATCACCCCTTTCAGCCCTCTTTCCAGCCAAGGTCAGACCAAGAAGTGATCCCACTGTGAATACACACACTCTCAGAGACGTGCCTCATGGAAACAGATGGAAGGCTTTTTGAAGGACGTCGAAGGGTAATACTTAGGATTTGGATTTGGACTGTAAAGAGGCCCTGGAGGGCTTCTCAAGTAGATGCAGGTCTTTCATCTGTGAAGAAGTGTGCCGCATCCCCTTGAGAGCATCAAGTCCTCACACGGTTTTGAAAGATGTCTCTTTTGCTTCTAGCAACACAAGAAAGCTAACTGCTGTTAGACTTAACTGCTGTGAATATTTTTCATGTGGTTTCAAGTTAAGCCAAAAAAAGTTATTGTCCAAACGGTGTGGGAGCGTATAAAGAGAACGCCAGGAAGCAAAACAGCTGAAGTTGTTCAGGGGAGACAAAGGGCCTTTGAAAAAAGGAAGAGTGGGAAGAAAGTGGTTAATATCAGATAAGAGAATCACTGTGGCAGATGCGACCCACTGCTAACCAAGGCAAAGGTCAACTCCCACTGGTAATGACACTGGCAGACTTCCTGTCTGGCACCCCGCCCCCTTGCCCAAATTAAAGTTCAGAGAGGCTGCAGGGCGAGAGAGCAGAGCCGTCTCTGACCTCTGACTTGGTCTGATGACACAGACTCATTTTGAGTGGCGTTCAAGACATCCAGTACGGTCACCTCAGGGCACCTCACCTCAACTCACGTTCTCCCTCTCTGTCTTTTTGTTATGCACAGTGTAATATGCTTATTTTGAGCTATTCTTCCATCTTGCTTTTATGTTGCAGAACCTGTTTATGAGTTGCCCGTGAGTTGTTTTGTTCAAGTTGTTTTTCTAGATTTTATGGAACATCAAATTCAGATATTTCAAAGGGAAGGAATGTTAGGCTGCAGCTGGAGACAAAAGGGTGCAGAAAAGCTAGACCTTGTTTATTGCTGGTGCATTGAAATGCCGTCTTTCATTCTCCATACATCCTGCCTTCCTGTTTTGCTTTTACGCTTTTTCTTCCATCATGATTTTTCCTCCATTATCCTCATAGTTTATGTTGGGGAATGTTTTGTCTCATGCATTGCTGTGGAGCAATAAAAGTGACTGGATGCATCACATTTACCATTTTCTCATATGATATTCAGCACATGCCGTTTTACCATACGCTATTTGGAAAATAGTTCCATCCAAACTGCATGGCGTCCTATGAGTAAGGGCATTATTAGTACTCTTTGCCCCTGTGGGAGCTCTGCCTCTTCCCATTGGCAGTCCGTGAGTTGAGGTCTTCAGTTGATTGCTATCACTTTGATTGGTTCATTTACCCCATAATGAAAGCCCATTTCAGATGGACAGCTTAACTATACTCATAAAGGCCCATTGGCACCTTTGTGTGTGCACGTGCACACACAGTTGCACATACACGCGGCCAATTGATAGGTTCATGAATCGCTTCACTGGGCAGAGGCTGGGACTGTTCTTCACTGATTTTCGAAGTGACAAACTCCCTCTCTCACTCCCCGGTTCTCTCTTTCTCTCACAAACACACATGCAGGCGCACACACATACAAACATACCAGCAGGCAATGACTTCATATTTCAAATACACCATTCCGGCTACATGCACACGGTTTTGCTCCGTTAACTTTGCATTACTCGAGCAAGAAGGCAAACAACATGAGCTCTACTCTAATATTGTGTATAAGACTGACTTCCCTATTTTCACCTTTCACTGTGACAGTGCTGAGTTTCAAAAATAAATATCCCCAGCCAGGTGTTATACCATTGGAGCTGAAATAGAAAATGAGTATCCTATCATATTAACAAATAGGATGATTAGTTTTGACATGACTGAGATGAGAAGATTGACTCAGAGTTGCAACCAGGGCGTGAAGCTAAATATGGAGGCAGAGGCAGCTAGCCCGACATGGAGCACAACTTTCTTTGACGTTTGAAAATAAATCCCTTGGCTGCAGTGATGGTGCAAAGATGCGCAGACATGGATAAAGAAGACCCAGAAATGCTGACCAATCAGAGTATACTTGGCTTTTACGTTATTATTATCAACCTGAAAATTAAAGTCTCCTCCAGTCTGACATTTTGGCATTGGAAACCACACAGAGACAGGACCAGACTTCAGGAAGTCCTTGTGCTCAGCTTTGGTTCACCAAGAAATAATTATAGCATGTAAGACTGTAAAATCACAACTTGTAATTTCGCAGTGTTCCCACACTAGATCCACTGTTCTTGTGTGTTAATGAGTTATCTTTATAGCTGTTGGTTTGCAGGTTTTTGAACTTTAGACAATCACCCATTTACCACTGCTTCCAATTAGGTTAAACAAAGCTAATAAATCTCTGGCTCCACACTTATGCACAGATAGGCAAGGACTATTGATCTTTTCATTTACCTCATGGCAACAAAGCAGGTGTTATTTCTTAATTAGCTTACTATTTTTTTTTATTATTATTATTTTTTTTTTAAATAAAAAATAACAACTTGACCACTGTGGAATTTCAAAAACTTAACACTTTAAATAAAGGCATTTAGTACAGACTGATTTAAGTGCAAATAATAAAATAACTGGCACTTTAAAGGTGGCATTTTAGTCAGATATTTTTCTGAGCTTAAGCACATTAGCCTCTCAGTCTGTGCAGCTCTGAGTCTTCAATACTTTCATCTCTAAACTTTCCGGTGCTGTGTACAGAGTTGCAATCGCACAGAAGAAAAGAAAAAAAAAAAAAGAATAACTAAAAGAAATGAAAAGAGTAACTCACACGGAACTTTTTAGATGGAGCCTTCAATCTTTGATTAAAACCATAAATTATGGCTTTGCATCAACTCCAGGCATATCTTTTCCTGACAAATGGCATATTAAAGTTCACAGCTGCTGACTGGTGGTTTGCCATTTTGCAAGATTACAGCTGACCACCAATCATTTAGATGTTCAGCGAGCGAAAGAGTGACGAAAAGTCTGTTCATGGGAAATTAGAGTTTTGTGATTGAGTGCTTTTGTGGTATTAATCATCCTCTGGCGTAGGAGTGCCACCCCATCACACACTGATTTACCATTTACCCACAATACACTGACTTTCTCATTTGCATGCCTTTGCAGACACTGTCCAATTAGGATCCATCACATCCACAGGCTTTCTCATGCTGACTTTGATCTGTTTAGTTTTTTTTTTTTTTTTGCCTCCTCACAGTCTCACAATTGCTTTTTTTCCCTCCACTGTCGAGATCTTTTTGTCTCTTCCTCTTTTGCTCCTCGTCTATCTTGCATAGCTATCTCTCTTCCTGAGTATTACCTCTTAGGCAGCAGGCAGACAGATTTTGGATGAGTCACCCAGTACGTCTGATACCATCAGCCCCCTCTGTCTCTTCCTCTCCCGCTCTCTGTGCTGATGTTCCTCCGTCGCTTCTCTCAGCCTGAAAGGGCAAAGGAGGGAGTGGCGTCTCTCAACATGAACTCTTCCCCTCTTACTTTTTCCCTCTCTGCTTCCTTTCGCCCTGCCTCACTTGAGACAAAGTGACATTTACAGAGGGACGCTGCGTCTCCTTGGGATCCCCGGCTTCTTTTTGGTGAAAAGAACTCTGAAGGGAGTGGTGGTGGAAGGAGAGGGGTTGTAAAGAAGGGCTGTTGAAAAAGGGTGGAAAAGTTGAAAAGTGGGTTGGAGAATGGCAAGCATGCGAGAGTCCTGAGGAGAACACTGAAAAAAAAAAAGTCATTTCCAACACATTGTGCGGACACACCGACTGAAATAACTCCAGTCTAGTTAATTGCGTGTTGGAGCAATAGACGGCGTTTTAAAAATCAGACCTCTGCTCAACAAAAGGTGAGCTAAGAGCTGCTTAAAAGCCAAACAAATTGATGCAAATAGTGTCTCCACCCACACAGAGTGTAAAACCAGGATCATGCACCTGAATTGGTGGTTTGTTTGGAAGTCAGAGGCGTAATAA
>JAOWBC010000539.1:10465763-10482802 GCA_028566105.1 Hypoplectrus providencianus | reverse complement strand
TTCAAGGGCAGTCTATATTTTGAGAAAGTAAGTTATTATTTTGAGGAAGTTTCTCATTATTGTGATGAGCTAACTATTTATTTTTTAATAGTACCTCTATACTTTAAAAAAAAAAGTTCAATTATTCTGAGATACTGAGTTTTTTTTTTTGTTTTTTTTTGAGTTCCCATTGTTAAGTCCACAAAGTTTTCTGATTATTATGACTTACAGGATGTTTTGTTTTTCGTCTCAAGGCCAAAATTTGCATCATTTTTTCTTTTATGGGTGAAAATGGGCTTTCGTAGCCACAGTAGTTCAGAAAGTCCTTCTTTATATATGTCTTTATTTAAAATAGCAAATATGAATATATTTGCAAACATCTTAGGCTGTATTTATTGTGCAAAAATCTTCCAGCACCTCGTGCCCTTGCACAGGACAACTGGGGCTGTACGGAATATATTAAGTTAGGGATGACTGGATTTATGTTTTTTGAAAATGTCTTGGACAAACTTTGACGTATATTTGAGCTGATCAGCTGCAAATGTTCCTGCGTTTCAGAGACGGAGACGGAGTCCGAGTCTCCCATGTATTACGTCATCGGTGCCATCTTGTACAGGACGCTGGGTGTCATCTTACCTGCACCAAAGTGAGTACTTCTCATTTGATCTAATGTCTAATTATTGTAAGTTTTTAAAGCACTTCTCACCTCCCACTCCTAGCCCCTGTCCTTTCTTTTACCGTCTCACGTCTCTTTTTGTCAATACTTTTCCAGACAACTTTTCATCTCCTTTGTATTTGCCTTTTTATTCTTAGTTTCCCTTCTCACTACCTTTCTATTTCCGTGTCCTTTCTTCTGTCGCTTCTTCTCACTACCTAATTCCAACCTCCAGCTCTACATCAGTTTTTTTTTTTTTTTTTTGCTCTCATTGCTTCTCTCCTCTCAATATGTCTGCCTAGTTATCAGACAAATGTCTTGCATCTCTGGAAAAAAAGTACATTTCCCTAGATGTTTTTCTTTTGCATCTTCAATGTATTTTTGGAAATGTACAGTGGGTTTTTTTTCGAATGGGTGCGGGCCTAATGGCTCCTGAAACTTGGAAAGAACTTGCAAAAATAGAAGTTAGAAGGAATCAGGAGGTTGTCAGAAGGCCAGTGTGGCATGGTGTTTGTGCTGGCCCTGGGCCCTTTAATTCAGGTCAGTGCTCTTGGTTGTGGATGAGCTGGATCTGTTAAAACCCTTTTCTCCCTGTAGCCCTGCTGAATACTAATAGGTCCAGTGTTCCGTTTTGTACTCTGGTGCTGGCTCCGGCTCGCTCCGTTTTTCATTAGGTTTTTATATCTGCTTTTTTTTACAAATTAGATATTTATGTATTTATTTTTGCGCAAACACACTCAAAAAAACATCAAAACCCCAACAGGGCGCTTGCTTTCTGTTTTTGGATGCATGCATGTGTTTGTGTGTGTGTGTGACAAACAGCATAAGAAATCAAGTCACAAGCTTTTTTTTCCTTTTTTTTTCTCTTGTCGTTCAAAATCACAGGGACAATTCAGGCTCGCAGTACGGTTCTTCAAAAAATAACACTCTTTCTGTGTGCGACTGTGCGTGTCTTTGCAGCCCCCCTGCGGTGATCAACTCAAAGATCCTGACAGTGACAGTACGGCCGGAACCGCAACCCAGCAAGCCCATGGTGGTGGTGGAGCTGTCACCGCTTTTTAATGTAAGGGTTTTTTCATTTTTTTTTTAATTTTTATCTCCCATCTTCCCCAGCGAAAAGAGCCCCACTGTTATGTGTTTTCATCCAGTAAAAAAAAAAAAATATGAGGAATATATGTGAGAGTCCTAACCATGTGTGAAACGTCTACCTGCCATGTTACATGCAACAAAAATGTAAATGCAAATTATTCCATATGTGGAGCTTTGAATTTGCAACGGTTTGCATATTCTATTACCAACTTGTATGCCGAGCATTGGCCCAAAAAAAAAAAAAAAAAAATTTGTTCAAGGCTTTAAAGGATTCCTTTTCTCCCTGCTGACCCATGTTTCGCGAGTTCAGATGAAAGAGAAAGTGCTGCATGCTATAAAGCGCCATAGAGCTCGTTGAATTGCCCGAATAAATGCAGACCTTTTTGACTTCCTTATATCGCTGTGTCTCCTGGTGCCTATTCAGTTTATATTACAGTGGAGTGTGTTATTATAAACGACTCGTGGGGTGTCTTCAGTGGAAAAGGACTAAGTGCAAGTTTAATGAGAGGCTCTCTTCACGACCTCAATAAGATGTGGGTTTCATTAGCCATTCTTCTGTGCAAAGGTGGGCACAGTTTTGAAAATAACGTTGAATATTTAATGGTTCTCTAAACAACACGAGCACACGCACATATAGATATGTATATATATATTATACACACACATACACACTAAAATCTTCCAATGAAATCAGTCTCTTGCTGTGTCAACCAGGACCTGAGGGTCAAAACGATTGCCGAGTGTTTCATTAGAAAGACTTTGTATTCATTCTCCATCCCCTGCCACTCTATCTCCCTGCTTTAAACCACTGATTCATTACTTAATTATGGCATTTCCTTTATATCCCCCTATCTTTTATCTTCCTATTATCCTGCTTTTTAACACTTTTGGCAAAGCCTAGATTATACTGCAGGTTGCACACTCTCTGTCTAGAGGATGATGTCTTAATGCTGATCCAAGCATGCTGCTCTGGACTGCTAACCGGAGGCTCCCGCTGAGAACAGTCACCTCGCCTGCACACAGTACAGAGCAGGGCTGGGATACCTGAGACAAGTGTTTAGGAGAGCATTCTTATCCTACCGAATGGGATACTTTGACTTTTAAGCATTACAAATCCTGCAAATTATAGATGGTCACAGCAGAAGAAAAGTATGGTGAAAAACACTGTGATATTTGAATTTACAGTTCCTTTGTATGGGGCAAGTGCAGTTAATGATTAATTCTATATTTTCCAAAATTCAGTAGCATAAAGAAAAATGGTTACTCCTCAGACTCACATTGTGAAAATAAACTATTTCCGTTTTTTTTTTTTTTTGAGACCTCCTGGGACGCCTTCAAGGAATCCTGGAGGTCCTGTGACCCCTGGTTGAGAACTACTTGAATAGAATTAATCCCCCTGGTGAAAATAATCTTTATTACTCCATGTCTCAATATTATAGAACAAAAAATAGTCTCAGGTCCAGGGAATAAGATCAGCTCCAGCCTTCAAGAAGAGTAATTGACTAAAGTGAGGTAGAAAATTAATTAGCACTACATTTGAAAATTAATATATCTCTGCCATATAGCAAAAAAGAAATGGCATTGCTGAGGATACAAGCGATTAGCATAATATTCATTTGGTTTCATTTGAAATTCAACCAGCGCTCATATCCATAATTGCTGCTTGAAAATAATTAGGGTTTTAGAAACTTCTTAAAGCAAAAATAAAAGTCAAAGAAACAATGTGGGGTTTTTTTTTATATGTAAACCAAAATAATTTGTATTTGTAGTATGGCACTGAAGAACTAGAACGATTAAAGCTGCTTTTTGTTTTGGCAAATACACTTTTTAGCTTTCTTGCTGAAGTTAAATTCACACTGTTTAGGAATGAGGGGGGGATCTATTGGCAGAAGTAACAATAGTTATGCGTTCATTAGTGTAAAATCACCAGAAACTTAATAAATGTTGTGTTTTAATGGTTTAAACGAGCTCTTCAAACAAAGGGAGTGGATCCTCTTCGACTGAGTCGGGCCAAGATGCAACCCCATGATATTACAGTAGCCCAGAACGAACAAACCAAACACTGGGTCTGGAAAGAGCCTTTTATTTTTTTTTTTATGTATACACTTCTAGAGGTCACTGAAGACTACACACAGCCATTTTAAGCTTGGTCAGCAATGGGAAATTGTTATTCAAAATAAATAGCTGGCTCCTTTGTGTATCTTTTAGTCCTATTGAACCTGAACCTGAACAAGATATCTACTGCAACTATGGATTTCTTTTTTCTTGCTCTTTCTGAAAGTAATATAATCTGCTTGCCAACAACTCTAAATGTTATCCTTAGACGACACCAGCTAGCTTACAGCTAGCTAGCTACTTACTGTTTTCCCCTCAGTTTATTTATTCGAAGCAAAAATAACTGGCTGTTAGAAAGCTCAGTCAAAAGGCAAGAAAGTCAGCTTGCCAGCAACTCTAAAGGTTATATCATCAAACAGTGCTAGCTATTAGACACCTAGCTAACAGCCAGCTAAACTCTACGGCAAAAAGAAAGTTCAACTAGTTCCATAACATTTTGTGAGCCTACTTACTGACATACAGCATGTGCAAAGGTAATTATTTGACCTATAAAATAGTGTTAACCAATGTTTATGATTGGCCTGTACATCAAAATGCAGAAAATGCTGACAGGAACCAGAGGAGGCATGGAAGTGAAAGGGGGAGCGGAGTCTGCGGTCATGGTATTCAGCTGCAGTAGATGATGACCTTGGCCGGCGTAGAAACACCCAGCTACCGAAGCAGTGCCGTGGCAACAGCTGCCTCGGGCTTCGCTCTCAAAGGGGGGTGTAGGGGTCTATGTGAATGGGCATATCTTCACTGAGAGGACATCTGCTCCAGTCAGACTCCTCACACATTATCCTGATGTCAGTATGTCCTAATGGTGGGTAAGAAGGAGGAGGCCAGAATGCTCCTGTGTCCCAGTTGAAACACACTCACCCCTACGGCTAACCTTCATTAATAAAAGGCAGCTCTGGCTAGCTTTACCAATATTAGCCACAAGCCTTTCTGGTAAACTCAATGAAATCTAGTTTACTCTAATCAGTCAAAAAGCTTTATCCATGTTGCTCCATTTCAATTTCTAGATCTATAATCTTTGATATTAAGTGGAAAGCTTTTTAGACTCCACTGAACCATTGTGGCCTGTTCGCAGCCAATATGCATTAAGCATTTTACCACCAAATGGCTGCCACATGTGGTTGTGGGTACCTTGAAGAAAATGGCTGTTGCTTTTGAGAGAAAAGCACTGAGCTATTAAGGTAGAAGCCATTATTATTGTCCGTAAATATAGCTGTTTGAATCAGACACCCGTCGCTCCCTCCGAGAGGCATCAGTCGAGCAGAAGCTGCCATTATGCAACGTATCAGTGCTAACGAGGAGGCAGACATTGTGGGAGTACACCGTGTCACTCCCTCTGCAGCGTACAGTCGGGCATGATGCACGCTGATTGATAGTTGAACGCTTCCAGAGCCCTGCCACGCTAATGCACGCCCAGGGACATCTAATGCCAGTGACGGGGACGGTCTGGGTGTGAGGCAGAACAAAGCGCTGTCATCCATCAATCCGTGTAGCCTAGCCTCTGATCCTGTGTATATAAACCTTGCATCATCCTGTCCTCTCAAGTCCAGCCATGCAGAGACCCCTGGATTCACTGATTCATGGGCGATCATTTCTGCACTGTTCAATGAAGGAGGGGTGACCTTGCCTTCGGAGGTATAAATCCTCACAGTGCAGACTTGAACATGCATCACCTTCTTCTCTCCCCTTTATGCTCATTTAAAACACTTGATATTCAGAAAACCTTCAGATTGCTCTTCACTCAAGAACAGGTATTTTCTTCAAAGTTTTCTAAGGCTGTCATGAGTCCGCTTACATTAGAGATCATCCTTTAAACACTGGACAGAAGACTGTGGCTGCTATAATCCCCTTCACCATAAGGGGGAGCTCAAAGGCAAAGGGCCTTATGCAGGAAGGACCAACAGACTAGTACAGAGAGGGATCCATTTCCCTCTGAATCAGTGGAAGAATTGAATCTCACTTGTGGATATCAGATGTAATTACCCAGAAGGCCTGATCAGACCCAGAGAATTTATAGTCCACTGGTTTCTCTCAGACTGTACTTTTTAATGCTCTTGATTCAGAAATGATTGTACAAACAGAATCCTGACTCCAAGCCAGACGCCCACAAAGTTCACCTTGAACCAATCCAATCCTTACCAAACAAGGCGTGCGGGTTGAAAGGGCACAGACGATTCCTTAAAAGCAATCAATGGCGAGATCGCTGAGGATCACCGGTGGAACAAGTTGTGATGAGTCAGTTAAAGCTATTGATCGTGTGATTGATTCACTGATTGAGTCATAGGGAGTCTTCCTCCTTCGCCACGCACGACTGAGCTTTGATTACCAGATGATGCACCTGCCTTTCGACCCCAAACGATTGGCTTTTGGCTCCAGCGAGTCGATGGATTAGGAGTAAGCTGGAGAGCAAATCGCCACAGTTTAGACCGCTTCGGAGGCGTGTGGGACTTTACTTTCCTGTCGTATTTAAACGTTTTTAATCAGCTCAAACATTACATGTGAACATAGTTTGAGATACAGACTGTATTAAAGGGACAGTTCACCCCCCCAATCAAAAAGATTGTTTTTGTGTGAGTTGCTAGGATACACAAAAGAAAATCTGCACATAATAACATCTGTGGAGTGTATTGGGGAACTATTTTTTAACTAACTATACTTGATTTCTGAAAAGATGCAATGTTTGTTGAGTTTTTTAAAGCACTAGTGAAGTACCATTTAGTTCTATTATATTTTAGAGTAGACAGCATCTTTATCATCAATATCTCTAACAACTGAAGTATCTAGATTGATAAATCGCAGAAAAGGTAAGAGGAAATATATATATTCTGTTTTGCAGTGAATTGTCCTTTTAAGTACACAAGGCTCTTGTTACTCAAATGTGCTGCTTCATAGTTGTTTACTTTTACTTTACAACTTCCAAGTGTGGTTGCACTTAAGTAAAGAATTTGAATGCTTTTCCACTAGTAAGTGTTTATGACCCCAACTTGCTGTGTATTATTGTCCATGAAATGGCTTTCCTTTTTCCTTGTGTCTTAACATCTCAATTCATTGCTCAGACACCTTTTTCCTCTTTCTGCAGCAGCGGCTATTTGCTGCTCTGTCCCCCCCTGACAATGACTCTTTCTCTATCTCTCCCTCCCACCGTCTGTCTCAATCCTTCTCTTTCATTGTCTGTTTACCTCTCTCCATCGCCCATGCAGCATCAGTCTTTCTCCTCTGGCAACGAGCTATTCTGTCTTCGCTCTGCCTCCCTCTCTCACTCATCCTCTCGACTCGGCAATAACAGCTTATCTTCTCTCCCCCCCTGCCCACTCCCCCCTTCCTTCTCCCCCCCTTGCAGGGTACATCAGACCCACAGTGCGTTGTCTGGGACTATGGCAACCCGTAAGTTACTCTAAATTATTCTGATGTGTGCTCTCGTGAGTGTACAGTGCAGCAAAGCATGCGTCTGTCAGCGTGTGTGTTGATGTTTATCTTGTGTGTGCTCATGCCCAGTCAGATTAATTTCATTAATGAACTGAAAACAGTCTAATGAAGTTCCCTGTGTTAGTGTTAATTAAATTAGTCAATGAGAACAAACACCATTCTCTCTGTGTTGCTAAGAGTTCCCAAATAACATCACTCAGAGCGCCTCATTGGAGCAGCTTTTCCTCCGTTTCAGTCCTCTTTGCCAATGTTTACCTTTATTCACACTATGTTAGAAGTTTAATCTGTAATATGCAATGTCAATAACCTGAACAATCCATTTCTATGCCACCAGTGATGTTAAGCCAGAGTGATTTTCAGTTCTTTTTATGTAGGCCACTGACTCTTTGACATTGATGTATGTGGATTATCTAGTGAACTACATAATGTAAACCAGCACAATTGATCATGCTGTTTTAAGCATTAACCCACATAGTAATTACTCTTTTTGTCAATAACATAGTCTTAACTTGCTCAGGACCATTAAACCAGCATTTGGTTTCAGATCAATTGTGTCATTACATTTTCATTTTGAGGTCACCATGTTGGAACGGCCCATATCTGGTTATGCTTCAACTATGCTGGTTGAACGGTACATTAACAACCAAGTTATTTGGTAAATTAAAGGATAAAGGACAACAGACTATAAAATGCTGTAATGCTTTATCTAATTTGGATATACCTGGAGTGTTAAAAGGCTGTGTAAGCAGTAAGCAGTCAATTGTTATGTTTAATTAAAGTTATTTGGAGCTTGATCCCTACACAAAATCGACTAACTCCCTGGTTCTAGAGCTTGAGAGCTCATCGCATGGTCTTCATCATCTGAGAATAACTTAGTAAGTGAACTTTGAGTGGAGATTGATTCGTCAATTCTTATATTCTTTTGTTGATTAAAGATGCAATTCTGGTGGCATTACTTTTCGTGCTACCACAGATGAGTTGAATGTGGACATCACTTTAAAGAGCCAGATTTGACGGATGAGTCTTCGACAGAGCAAATGGCTTTCACAGGAATTGAATTTGTCATCACAGTTGGCCTCCCTGTCGACTGCGGCAACAAGATGGATGATGGAAAAATTCCGGTCAGCTCGGCTTCCCCCTTGAGATCACATTATAGTTTATCCCGTCCTGGAGGGGTACTCTCCAGTGACCGAAGCACACAATGGGAGCTCTGGTTCACAGGAGAGGGAGAGAAGACATTGTGTAACTTATCAAACTACTCCTCTCCATCAAGGTAGGAGAGGAACAAAGCTCGGCAAAGTCAATTAACTAGCCGGCAGATTACAGCTGCAATCAAATTAAATTTGCAGACGTTACGAGGGCAGAGAGCCAAACAGAATATAAAGTGGCAAGGTGGCGGCGATGTCTATCAACCAAACATACTCAAACTGGGAAGGAATGTGGAAAACATCCAAATGTGTTTGCCAGGGATTAGGTAATATGTTTGCAGACACAGAACAGGCGCAGTAGGGAGCACACACAGATGCTTAGAAGCTCTCGCACACAAACACACAGGCTGACCAAGACCTAGTTAAAGCGACACACGCTGAAATGTGAGCAACAAAACAAGAATATTTGCAGTTCTCATCATGGATTCTGTCTAAAGCAGCCAGGAGCGTCGCTGAGCGACAGATCTGTCTATTTTTATCACTCATGTCAGCTATCCCCGCTCTCCTTAAACTGACAAGGATATTCATGATAACCATGGGTTGTTTACAATCTCGGCTAATGCACAGACTTGACCATTTCAGTGTAAACAGCCTGAGGTCATCACAACATGCTGTTTGGGTGCACAGATGCTGTTCGGAGAGGGTGCGAAGCTGTGAAGCGAAGCCAACTGGTGTGCTTCAATTAAAATCTGATGGTCGCATATGGAATTTTAAATTACATATATACATTGATACACAGTATGTACATCAAGGGTGCATACGCGCATATAAGGACATAACAAGATGCAGATCTAGCGTCGGCATTTCAATCCTCGTTCGGCTGCTTGGCCGGGCTGCAGATCTCGACTGGAGCTGGGCAGCGGCGTGCAGCTGATACGGTGCAGAGAACATGCTGTACAAAGCAGCCATTTGTTTGCTGGAGGATATCACCTCTCTCAACCTGGCTGTCTCTCTAACTGAGCCACAGGCTTTGAGGTTGAGCAGGAAGCAGACAAGAGGTGGAGAATGTATAGATAGCAATGCGGAGGAAGGGCAAACACGGCAGCAGCTGAGCCAGACGGCAGGTGAGAAGAAGTTCAACACGGAGACGGGGAAGTAATTTTTAATCCATGACCTGTATAGGGATACTGTATTCGCTTTAGCAAACACATTCATATCAACCACGTGCATATCGCTCTCCCTTAATTGTTACCATGCCCACATGGGTAATGCATACTCACTTGGAGTTCAGAGGCTCGAATCTCTACTGTCATCCCACACAATTTTCTTTTTCACTGTTTTTCAGCAGGGGTGATCTGTTTAGAAATCTGCGAGCAGTTTCAGTGGTAGCTATTTCCCATTTGCGCTCTCTCTCTCAGCTGGCTAAGTTGGCCAACAGTTTGTGGCACTCACAGTTCATCTCAGTATTTATGTGTGAGTGTTTATTTATTTATTTTGCCCCTAACAGGCCCATATGTCGGCACCATCTGCCCACCCAAATCGTTGCTCTCGCCATCCCTCCCCGTCTTCCCCCATGTGCCCGTCTCCTACTCTCATTCACTCGCCTTGCCGGCTCCAATAGATACTGTTATGTTTAGCTCTAATAAAAGTTTTACAAGGTTCCAAACCGGGGAGATGCGGAAGCAAAGGAGGCGATTAAGAGTAAAAAAAAAAAAGTGACAGGAAGCCATTTGTTTCTATCTTTACATCATCGCTATGTTATTTCTCCAAAGTTGCTTTCATTTCTCTGCTAGCTCGCACTAACTTCCTCTCTCTTTCACTGGAAATCCTGATGTTCTGCTTCTCCCTACTGTGTGGTAGCTGACCTTGCCTCTGGCATCTCAACGCTTTGACCCTCACTCTGCCTCGATGTGCGATATTTAGCTGCAGCCTCCACTGACACACACACACACTCACAGTATAGTGCAGCACTTATCTTATATCTAGATATATAGCGCATTACAGATTGGCTCCCTTGGATTCTATATGTGCTATACTGATTCTATAGCTGCTGCTTTTTCAATTAGAATGAACTCCTTTTCTCCTGCCATTTATGAAATATGCATCACATTACTCAAATATTCATTTGTGCATCATACACTTCATGTTTTTTTTTTCTGCTAAGCAACACACTTTCATACAAATGACAAACGCATTATCTGCTGCGAACTGAGCAACCTCAATTTAAAGGGTGATTAAAAAATATGACCCAGTAGTTAGAGATGACTGCAATATACTCTTTAAATGGATGGATGACAGTAAGCTTGTGAGGGGTTGAGGGTCACCTAATCCTATTTCTAATCCCCAGTGGTCTTCAGCTTGATCGGGGATCAGTGGTTAAAGACCCGAGCACCCCACCCTGCCCCTGCTGCCCATCACTGCCATGGAGTAATAATGGCCTGGTGTGCAGCGCAAGTAGCTCTAACATCCTCAATCTGACACGGTAGATTGAGGCTTGCTTTGGGCTCAGACTGATCTGGCACCGCTATCAGCTTTGGCACAGGCAGGACTCAACCTTAAATGAAGTAAAAAGTCATATTCTGCACACTGCCAAAAACGAGCTGGACACAGATCTGGACAAAATGTAATCACATTTATTTTACAAAAAGGCATAGCAGCAAGTTGTGACCCCAGCCAAGTGTATGACACTATTTCATTCTCGCTGCAGTGTTATGGCCATTTATATGCCTTTGATTAAACCTCCTGAGTAACAAACAAGCCAGGAAATGAATGAAGAGAATATAATGCATAATATAGCTTGTGTGGGCCGTTTGCATACTTAAAGGGACAGTTCAACCTGAAATCTGAAATACATGTATTCCTCCTACTCCAAGTTCTGTATGTCAATTTAGATTGTTTCAGTTTAAGACGCTGAGTGTCACCTCAGATAGCTAATTTTACAACTTGGCCAAGGGGCACAGTGATATGTTTGATAAGAGTAGTTCAGTGGAGGGAAAATAGTTCCTCTGTGAAGCTTATATTTATTATTTTGAGTAAGTGGGTCAAAAAAAAAACAGCCATCTTTAACCTATGAGAACGAGGATCTCATCCTGTGTGAAAACAAAATTAATTTAAATAATTGAAAGTAACTTACAGAACTCATGTCACCCTCATAGCTACTTCACTTCCAGCATTTACATGCATTTATTTACTCTTTAAACTGTCTTCTATAATGCCTAACCAGGACTTTTTTCCCCCTGAATCAAGGTCAGTGGTTTTGTAGACTAAATTCACAGGAAGATAGCTTGATCCTAATGACATTTGATTATAGTGTAGTTGTTGACTTATATTTTAATTTTACTTTTTTTTTTTTTTTTTTAATTAATTAAAGCACAAAGCATTATTTTAAGTAGGCAAAATTAACCCCTGCTTAAATAAAGTAAATAGCTGTTTATATAAAAGCATCAAAAAACTTCTTTGTGCAGCCACTCTTTATAATGAGTACATCAACTTTTAGACATATGTTGATGCGGGTACTTCTGTACATTTACTGAAGTAAGTTTTAAATGCAGGACATTAACTTGTTGTGGAGTCATTTCACACTGCGGTATCACTACTTCTGAATCTGAATAGTTTTTGCACCTCTGGACATATCTCCCACGCTCTGCAACTTTACTAAAAACAAGTCTAGACTGACAAACAGCACTACAGGTAAGAGGAAAATATGATACATAACTGTCGCTTTAACACTTCTCTAGTCTTTCTTTTCCCTTGTCTTGAGTAGCATTAAGATGGACAGTCTTTAAAAATATTTAAAATCATTGCAACAAAACCAGTTATATCACTTTCTTAATTTGCATATTCAACTTCCGTGTAAATTCCTGGCCACCGATGACAGTTTGATCATCATTTTGCTCATGATACTATAGTCAAAGCTGAACCTCAAGCAGAGATGAAGAGCGGGTTACAGAGCTGCTTGTCTTCTTGATGTGGATTCAGGCAGATGGAAGACCATGCCACACACAGAATCCTTTATTTATCCGAGGTTGGCAGAGATCAGGGGGGTAATTGCTGTACAGAGATTAAAATATTCAAACTTTTTGCTGTCCTTTGCAACAAAATGTTGAAACCGGATCGTTCTCCCATGCAGGGAGAAACACAGGCCATCTGGACAACAAGACGCTAGTAATTTTGTTGCAACAACACCTGGAATTATATGATCACAGCTTAAAAATCCTCCCGAGATGTTGCAAGAAGCTGCTTTATTACCGAAGTAATTACATGAGAAACCAGACGCAAAGCAACATATCATCATATGTGTTAGTAACATTCTGCTGGACGGGGTGTGTTTTTCCTGCGCCATCTAAAAGGTTTTGCCCGTCTGCTGTGCGTCTTAATCCGTGTGAGTGCAGCATTAGCTCTGGTGGAATATCCCGTCTCACTGACCCAGTGCATTCTGGTACTTTACAACAGCCCTGCACAGGTTAAATGGAAATAGAAAATGGATGTATGCTATACAGACAATGTCATCCCTGAGGAGACAGCATAGACTTTAGTCTAAAAATAGCCTTCCATATGTTTCCATCTGCACAAGGCAATAGCTGAATATATTACAGCTTGGATAATACAGTTCCTATCACAGGTTTGTAATACAAGAGCAACAGCTGTGAAAAATATTTTTTTTTCAGTGTATGCCTCGGTTGTAAAATTGTGAAAAATTAGCATTTCTCGCGCCGTTTAAGACCGATGAACTGCTTTATTTTACAAGATATCCACGTGCACGTATTTCCTGATCCCTCCCTGTCGTCACTGACAAACACTTACGCAGGGACCCACACACACTAATACACTTAACAGCGTAGCCACCAGCAGGAGGGGGGGGGGGCAGGAGGAGGTGGAGGGCTGATAGGGCTTGCTCCACTTTTCCATCTGACAGAGCAGAAGGGATCAAGACTGTGTCAAACAGCGAGTCGGCGCGGCAAGAGGGAGTCGGCCAGTAGGGCTTATGTGGGCTCTGCCTCCATCGGGCGTTACAGGCGCGCACGGGGCTCTTAGCTCATTCCCCCAAGCTATCACACTTGGAGAGAGCGCCTTAGCATGGTGGCTTCGGTCGTCAGTGCTCGGGTTCCAGTCGAGGACACTCAGCTTGAGGTTACTTTAAGCAGCCGTTTCATGTTACGATCAAGTACTTAGAAATCAGAACTTTAGAGACGATGACTTCCTGCTTCTGGACTTGCTGGATAGGTGTGGGCGGCGTGTACTTGGGAGAAGTTTCTGATGGTGAGGTTATGTAGAGCAGGTTAGGATTGTTAGCTCTTTTTTACTTCATGCTTTATTTGTATTGATTGCGACACCATGTGACCAGTGGGAGTGGAATGGTGTACTGTAGCTCACTGTCCAGCCAGGGATAGCCTTTAGATCTGGTGCTGTTCCCCTTGGGAGAAGATCATGTTAGGCATTTGTAGTGATTAGAAGTTTAGATTAGAAATAAAGAGGACTTGCTCTTTGCTGTCAGTTGGAATACATTGCCTCCTCACTGCTGGACAGTTTGAGAACCAGTGGGTAAGTAACTGCTTTACCCCCCTTTAGAAGAATATGGTGTATTTTGTGGATGTTTGGTAAAGCTTTCCTTTATTGCAATTGCTCCCTTGCAGGATCTTAAATGTAAAAGTCAGGTGCAGTATTTGCCTTATGCTTATCTTGTTTACACACACATTATCCTCTTTTCTCTTGTGCAGCTGGAAGTAGGCTGAGAGGGCACTGTGTGAGCGCTTTGTGAGTTGTCCCCTGGGCCATTAGAGTCCTCTTCCAGCCCTTGACAAGATGCTCAGTTTCAGAGAAACCCACCGCATTTTCTATCAGATAACCGTAAAAAAAAATCTTAGGTTGCAAAAGTACAAAAAAACACCTCAGGATTAATAAAACATTTTCAGCAGGAGTCACAGTCTTCAGAGCAGTGCAGCATGTCCCGTGTTAACACAGAGTGCAGGCAGTCAGGACGACAGGCCATTTATGGCTGTGGCCGAAAACCTGTATCTCTGCTTTTCTCTGTTCGCTCACTTGCTTGCACACCAGGAAGAAAGATAATCCTGCCAAAGAAGCTTATAAATTAGCCCATGGCCATGCCAGAGAGCAGATTGGGCCAGTGGAGGTCAATGACAAAGCATCCTGCCTGCACGAGAGTCAGTGAAGTGGCGTGAAGTAGGGTTTTGTGTGACAACCTCACATGACATGAGCCAAGAAAAAGACGAGGGAGATTAGGCAAGAGCGGTACACGTGTGTCTATTAAAACCAAATTCCAGGTAGTGAACTGGAAATAAGTGACTACCGCTTTTACGTTTGACACGGCCCTGTGACATGTGCACCTGCACATCTTCCAAGCTGCCCGTACTCTTTCTCTACTTTTATTAATCAACTATTTGATAATGACAATATATAAACTGCTGTGTTTTACCTTCATTCACCTTTATTACATAATTTTATGAAATGACTTTGCAGTTGTTAGTTTGAAAGAGTAGCTTGAACAATGACAGGGCGTCAATCACTCACAAAATAATGGAAACCATATTCACACAAACTTTGATATAGTGTTAACTCTGGTAGAGTTTGCGAGTTAGAATGCAGGACATGGTTGTGCTGTTAGGATAATATATATAATATGTTTCAGACCAATATAAGATGTATATTTTGTTCTTTAGTGATAATATTTGAGGTTAGATTATTTAGCACCTTTGTGCATTTCGCTATGTAAAAACTTTAAACCTGTCACAGGTTTTGACAGGCACCTTTGTGCTGTATGTCATTCTTCTTTTGTTGTAAATTGAATTTCTTTCACCATTTTAAAAACTGGGGACTTTGCAGTGCATTTAGGTCCATGTCCTAAAAAACAGTAGACTACACATTTAAATGCAACACTGAATGCCCGAGAGCCATAGGGCCTTTAATGCTCTTCTATTCTATCACCTTGAATGGTTACCTGGTGTCTGAATTTGGTGTTTTTGCAGAAGAAAAGGCAATTCCACCATAAACTGAAGCAGAAAAAGCACAAATTAGTGCATAACAACTGACACACCCCTGCTGATACACATGAATTAAAAGAACCCTGGAACTTATCTTTCCCCTTCCAGCACTATTCATATAGACACAGCCTGGATACTGATGGTGCATTCTGTTGAGAGATGTCACAGAGTCACGTTTCCCCTGAATAATTCCAACAACACATACCAATAAATATTTCATGTTTGACTTACCGCAACAAGGAAAACATTTAAAAAAACGTAATCTGTCAGGTCTGGCACATAAACATCCCAGCAAGCCTCAGATAATCTCGCAGCATGTTCTTGTGGTTATAAAACCCATCTTTACATCAGTCAGCAGAAGAGAGGAAGGCTTACTTCCTACAGAGTTATTATCTGGGTCAAATGCATTTACGCATGCCGATGCACACATATGCACCGGAATGCAAACAGGGGACGACGTTGTGGCGGATGCTGTGTAAATGCGGGCTGGTCAGTCCTGCATATTAGGTGCTATGAAGGGTTGAGTAAGTACAGATGATTTGTGTCATGTGCAGATTTGCTTCGGTGCTTTCTAGCTGTATTGAGAGTAAAAGGCCAAGGCACGCTGCCTCTGGTGAACTGCATTCTGGCTCCCAGGAGGTCAGGGTGTAACATCTACCGGAATAGATTCCATCAGCTGGAATAGATGCTTTTCTTTCACGTATTTTTTCCTCAATTTCCCACTGCATGCAGTAGGTGCCCTTTTTATTTCTTTTTGCTCCCGCCCCACAAAAAGCCTGACTCCCCCACTGAAGTAAAGCTCTATTTGTGTGGCACTTTTTAAACCGGAGTTACAAAGAGCTTCATATATACACACACACACATACACACTCTATGAGAGAGACATAGAGCATTATAAAGAAAATGCAATAAAAAGCCATTAAAATGACCCAAATAAAAGGAAGCAAAACATAAGACAGAGATGGATCTCTATAAAAGGCTTGTCTATAAAGATGGGTTTTTAGAAGCTGTTAAAACATTCCAATGATTCAGCAAATCTGATTGCTGGGGCTAAAAGAGCAAAGGCTTTTGTTTTGTGATGGGAGCGGGGGAAGGATAAAAGGCCGCGATTAGGGAATCGGAGTGATGGAGAGGAAAGAGGAGATCAGAAATGTAAGTGAGGACAAGCAAGGGCATGCAGTGCCTTATGAAGTGTGTAATCAACAGGATGTTTTAATTTATTACTAAACTAAAATCCACAATGTAACAATGGAAAAGAAAGATTTGTTATTAGATGTTATAATGTTATCAGGCCCCCATTTTTTTGTTGACATATTGACATTATAGGAAAAGCACAGGTGTTACCTAAAGCATAAATGGATCAGACAGTGTAACATGTTCCATGAGTGTAAGTATAAATACATTGGGTCAAATATTCTACCAATTCAAATGGAAGTTCAGTCAAAGCTTTACAAGAGTTAAAGCACAGTAGTACTTGTATTCAAACTTAAAAAAAGATGCTGCTGCAAGAATAAGTAGAAATAAAAGAGCGGGTAATTTTTGCACTTATCATTAACAGAATCTTTAATCATTTGGCCTCAGTGTCTGCCTAATATATTCACATCCATGCACAGAGTATAGCCTTTTACATTT
>JAOWBC010000539.1:10415069-10431786 GCA_028566105.1 Hypoplectrus providencianus | reverse complement strand
ACACACACACACACACACGCTGTTTTGCTCCATCTGAGTAGTCAACTGTAAGTAAACAGCCAAAGTCTTTTTCTCTCCTTGCACCTTGATAAGGCGTCAGGCCGGCGTACCCTGGCAGCAGAATGGGATCGCTGGTGTATTTCCTGTCTGTGTCACTGTTAATCCACACGATTCTGCTGTAACATTACAATGTCCGTCTCTCACTTTTCTCTTCACTTGAATCAATCTTTGTATTCTGACTGTTATTCATTGCTGCTACTTTTTAAGATCTGGTTTTAATTTGCCTTTCTTTCTTTTCTCCCTCCCCGTCCCCTCCACCTCCACCTCCACCTTTTTTTCTTTCCCCCCTCCCTCTTTTTGTTGTTTCCACTTTTTTTCTCTCTTTTTTTTTTCTTCGCAACTGTGACGCCTGCACATTCACCTGTTGCCATTACTGGAACTTTGTGTTTCCACACATCCTTCCCCCTCTTCCCCCACTCCCTCTTCTCCCCTTCCCAACATTGTTTTTGTGTGTGTGTATGTGTGTGTGTGTATGTCTGTGTGCACATGTCCTAAAGTGTCCCAGCGGAGGCGCGTAGCCGACTGCTCCTGAAATGCTCCAAGTGTGGCGTGATCTCGAGCACCGCTCTGTCCAGCTCGACTGCCAGCAGCGCCATGTTAGTCCATCTTCATCTTTCTATTTTTTTCTCTCTCCCCATTCCTCTCTGTCTCTCTCTGTCTTTTACTCTCCGTCATCCTCTCTCTCTCTCTCTCTCTCTCTCTCTCTCTGTCTTCCTCTCTCCTCCATCCTTTTAATCTCTGGCTGTCGGTAATGATGCAGGATGACATTCAGACTTGTCTGGATGGAAAAAAAAAGAAAACAAACTAATGAAAGGAAAAGCACCTGCACTGAAAGCCCCCACTATTTAATGAGAGCATGTTTTGATCCAAAGTGGATTTTCCTCAGGTCGTGCTGAGCAAACCTGACCTGTGTCAGACAGTGTTTGTGAATCATTTTTTTTCCGAGTTTGTTTAAACTTGTTTATAGAGCAGCATTGCAGAGGCTTAACGCGTCAGGGCAGTACAATGTCAGGAATGATGCAAACTGCGTTGCATTATAAAATCTGTTGCTGGAGCCGTGCTGCTAAGTCTCCAAATCTATTGTTTTATATGCAGAGCTGTCACTTTAAAATAGTGTTCAGTGAATGCATCACATTTCAAACAGTTTTAAGAAAAACATTTCAGACTCACCAATATAATTTCGTATATACTCTTCTGGTGCTCTCGGGGTATAAATCTTCTATTTGAAGCATTTTCAGAGTTTTTCCTCCATGTCTAATTGTGCAGAGTGCTACACGGCCGGTGAAAATAGTTTGGCTCACGATTTTTATTATTTTTGTGTCATGCATAAATAATATGGCTGGCCCAAATAGGCTTACAAAAGACCATTATTTACAAAAAAAGGGAACAGAAACCAGAGGAGCAACATAAATTACAAATAATACCAAACAAATAAACAATCCTGACATTTCCCAAGCTTTAGAAACAAAGGTGGGGAATTTATAACACTGAAATGAAACAACCAGTATGTTATGTCGCATGACTGCACCAAAACTTTTCTGGATTTTGAACAGACATTTATTCACTTTAGACATTCTTAACTTATTATTATATCTGCTACTAAAACGGAAAAAAGAAATATTGAAAAAGAAATTATCCTTATTTGCATTATTCCAACAACTTTTTGTCCTTTTGGATGTTTTCAGTCCTGTCATTTTTATACATATATGGTAATTTAGCCTCAAAACAGCATGAAGATCTGTGGAGAACTTTTTTTTTATACAGTATATTTTAATAATAATATTTTAAAATGATTCCACCCTGTAATTATTTCATAGTTTGGCCTTGTTGACCCAGGACATCCACCAGATCGCCATGTGGGGGATGTACATGTGCTTCTAAAGTTTTGTGAATATGTAAAATCATCCAAGAATTTCATCAACTTTTTGACAACAGATGCTAATGCCCTCACAGCTCAACCAGCCAAGATTTTCATTCTAGCTTCAGAGGTCATAAAGTCAAATCTCAAATATTTTTATTCAGCTGTGTATTCCATTGTTACAGTCCCAAAGGACATTTTCTAGTTCCTTTCTTTTAATTAGATGAGTGATATCTGTTTGACGTTAATTTAATTGCTGTCTCTCATCTGGAACTCCAGTTTACTTTCAAAAATCAACATTTTTTAAAATCCTCTTCAGATTCAGGCAATAGAGCAACATCATCTGCATACAATAAAATGATGTAAATGCAGTAAACGTTTACATATGTAACAAATAATATAAAGGTCTATACAGACAACTGCACAAGGATATTTTTTGAATATATTTGATTAAAGCCTTTTCAAGTTAGAATTAAATACACAGAGCAACTTTTAGTAACATGTTAAGGTCTAAAAGTCAGAATATATTGACCTCAGTTTTATTGACATCCTCAATTTTGAATATTTTCTCTTGTTTTTAGTACGCTGCACACAAATCTCTTAAAATGTATGTTTTAGGAATGACAATTTCTTACAATATTCTTTGCACAATTTTCTTTCCTTCACAATAAGTGCATATAATACAAACAATGCAACAACACAATCCATCCTTGTACAGTGTGCTGCTCTTATATATATGCATATATATATATATATATATATATATATATCAGCACACTGTATATTCCATATTCTACTCTTTCAACTTGAATCATCTTATTATCTCATTTCAGCATCCAGTACAAGGTGTCAGATTTGTTAGAAGGTGTCACTGTAGTGTCATGAGAAAAAGATGAAAGACCAATTTCTGTTTGAAGACTATTTTTCTGCCCTCTTAGGTTTCGTTGTCATGGTTTCATGTTCAGAGCAGCCAGTGTATTAATGAAAGACCCTCCTCCCCTTTGCAAACAATCCTGTGCATATTTAACTATGTCCTTGTGCAAATCTTTCATTATGGCTTTGTGCTTACTTTGGAAGCGCTCCGTTTAAAGCAGGAACTCTGTTCTTAGTTGTGTTGTTGCATGATTGGACACTAATGGGATGAGATTGCCTATTTGCAGTAACAAGTTTGTATCAGTTTGTTTGTGTCACTGGGAAAACAAAGGGCCATTATTGACTTTCTTTCACGCCGCCATGCCGATCTCAGATTCACCTACATCTTTGCTGAATACATATTGGCTGTTAGAAGATATGTCCATTTATATTCACATTATAGTCCACTTCTTCTTGTTTGGTGCAAAGTCCTCCAATCCATCATCAAACCGTCTGGCTTTGAAATATCCGCATTCATTTCTGAAACACAACATTCTAGCTTGAACATTGCCAGTTTTAACCATCCATTCATTTTCAGTCGCATTATTATATAGTAAGACTGCTCTATTTATCCCTAACTGATCAAGCTTGAAAGACTATTACTTGGAAGTTTATTTCCAAAATTGGATGAAAATTGTGACAAACAAGCCTTCCCCACATTTCTCTCCTCCCAAATGACTTTGTAGCACTTTGAAATGCAGCAGTTCATTAAAAAAAAAAAAACAAAAAAAAAAACACTTATTATGTAGGATATAATTGTGGGTCTTTTCACATACAATATAGGCTGTCTAGACCTTGCTGCAGTGAACCATACTGGAGCAGGCTGAACAGTTCTTGTGATTTCCTTCAAAAAGTAATGCACTGTAACTTTTCTGTGAAATTGTGTCTGGTGATGTAATACAGGAACCAAGGACAGGGCAGACAGAAAGCGTGGTGGATGGATCAAATAAGCCTTGGGTTTCAACCTGGAGACTGGTGTTTGTGTCCCATTTCTGTCCATTTTGAATTTGCAAATAGAAGAAGGTTTTCATAAGTGAACTGTTTCCTTCTTCCTAACTTTAAACAAGTAGTTTAAGTGCTTAAATCTAATTAAATTGTTTGATTCCCAACATTAATAGCATTACTTTTTTTGGAGGAAAACATACATATCCTTTCAGGAGAATACAATGAATAGTAAAAAAAAAAAACAGTCAACAACAGCTGGAAACTTTACACGTTAACATGAGGACAGCACAGCTTTGGCTTTATTGCTCTATTTTCTCTTTTATTCATTGCCCGTGGACATGCACCTGTAAAGGGACGTGCGTATTTCTACACGGAGCTCTCCGTCTGTCAGACTGACGGTTATAAAACCAGGAATATGTGCTCAAACAGCATGAACATTTTAAATGGGTGTCCAACTCCGTGGAGTTACGGGCACGCACGCGCACCGCCACACACACACACTTACTCCTCTGAAGCCCCCGTGTCAGTGCTTGTCAATGGCCTGTCTCACGGCCCCCTCCCTGTTGGCCCTGTGCCTATCGTCTCACAGTCCGCCAGCATGACACTTAGCGCGCATCAACCATGTAATTGTGAGCAATTGTCAGTCTCATAGCTATCTACATGATTACACATCATCTTCCACTTCTTAGTTGGAATATTAAGTGTGATGCAAACCTCAGTGTGCCAATCAGCTTCAAATTACCCACCACTGAACCTAGGACTGATCTGTGTGTGCATGTGTGTGTGTGTGTGTGTGTGTGTGGGCGGGTGAGAAGTGGAGTTATGTGACTTACTAAAGCTGGCTGGTCTGCTTTGAGACTGAATCCCTTGTTCCTTCTTCTTCCCGCTCCTCTGCTTCTCTCTTGTGTCTGCCTCCCTTTCTCTTTCTCTGACAGGGCGTCTCTGTGGAGCTCCTGCGTGGTTCTTCCCCTGTTAGCATTAACCTGGATGTCAGCAGTGCTGGCCATAACCGACCGGCGCTCCACACTCTTCCAGGTGATGTATCTCAACAACACTAGCAGATGCTCGCACACTGTTCCTTGGTGGTTTCTAAGCCTTTGTTTTTTGTTTTTTTCTTTTTTAACTGAAATCCCCCCACAGCCCCGTCAGAGGAATCAAGTACATGTTACAAATTTCATCTGAATAGGTCGTAAACTTTCTCATAAAATTAAACCACATTAGATCCCTTTAGGCAGCTACAATTTGTACCACCAATACTTAGAATGGCAGAAGCTCATCAATACTTTTAGCCGACTATTACAACCATCTGTCCGAGTTAATAACAGCTATTTAAACTATTCTACCGCAGCTTTTAGTCACTGGTGGACTCTGGGGATGGCATAGGGGATGACTGCTCTGCTTGGTGCCCCAATGTTTGTAAAAACGTACAGAAGTGCATTTATGGTGCCCTGTGATGAAGAAAATGTAATCAAATGCCCTGTAGGTTGCCTGTAAATGAAGAAAAAACATGATAAAGCCTCCCCAATGTGCCCATCCACTGGAGAAAACTTAATAATCTGACCCCTGGGGTGCCCTTAACTGGAGAAAACCAAATATAATGCCTGCATGGGTGCCCTCAAATTTAGGCAAGAGCAATGCATTGACATATAAGTTGATAAATTCCAGAAAACTAAGATAAAATTGTTGTTTTTGGACTATCCATAACATGACAAAGTGTACAGCTGCAGATACAGGTGTGTTATTTGTTTCCAATAGCTGAGCTACTCTAAGAAACCACCACCTACTTACTCACACACATATTCCTGTAATGCATCATGAATCAATATATTTACAAATGGTGCATAAAAAAGCAAGCTTTTCTCAGCTCTGTCAATAAAGACAAAGCTATAAAATCTGAATAATGTGTTGTGAAAATAGAGAAAAGGCCAAGGAAAACAACAGAGAGCCTACAATCCCCACTGTTTTAGGATCATGAGCAATCACACACACTATGAATGCAAGTATGAATGGCTGTGATGATTTATTATGAATAAACATGACGTGGATGACTCACTTCATTCTCATATCAGTGTGTCTCTAATGATTGCTGAGTCATTTCCCAACAAAATGACAGTAACACAGAATATGATAACACAGTGGTTTGCAAAGTTTTTGCAGCAGCACCCTGGGGTGCCTGAAAGACAGTTGAAGTTTGCCACTAGATTTATTTCTTCTCTTTTCCCAGCAGTTCTTCACCTGTCGACTTTTCGCCACATCAGAAAACAAAGTTACATTTACATAAACTGCATTTCATATCATGTTTTCAAACAGAACAAAACAAAACCACCTGATCAACCTCTTAAATGTTTAATTTCAACGTTTAACATTGAGTTTTACCACAGCTAAGAACGGTAATGACAGCTCAAGGTTGCTGGTTGTCATGGTAACACAACCCACTTAGTGGCTTGTGAGTTTTCCAGGTGCACTGAAGTCAGAAATAGAAACGGTAACAACAGTGATGGAAAGATTTGTCACTGTAAACCACTCAAAGAAATCCTGAAACACTTCGGCTCTCAGCACAGTTTGTGACAGCTCAACCTTACGGCCAAAACAACTCAAATCAGTGTGTGTACTGTCAGCAGCCGCAAGCATACAGCTTCTTATGGTGAGGAGAGGTAGGCTGTCCCACACGAGGATGCCTTGTTTGTAGGGAAAACTGTTGAATGCAGCAACAGTGCCAAACATTTTTTATTAATTGTTATGTGTGTATCAGGGTTATTATATCTTTATGAAAACAACTAAAACTAGTAATTAAAAATCTGCAATCTTTTTGTTAAATGAAGTTGCAGTAAACCAGCAATTAAGAAGGATAACAATGAACAACACTAGACAAAGTGAAACAAAATTCAAGTGCGGGTAAAATCACCTTTTTCTTTTTCACTCCACCCATTTGCACTGCAGTTTCTTTATCACTTTTCCGGTTCTTTTTGCCTTTGGTGACATAGTTACTATGATCATTTTTTTCCTCATAACACAAGTCATCAAATCCTCAAAATGAACTTAAAAATAGTTTTCCACTCCTAAAAAAATAAAATAAAAGACTTAAAAATTAAGGCTGCAAGCAGCAAAAAATGGAACCTCACATCATCCCGCAAATCAGAGATGCTGGCAGCTGCAGCCATGCATCTCAGCGATCTTCCCAAACCATGTGCATGGGTTAAACATTACCACCTTTATGGAGTGCATGGTACTGGAAATGGCATATTGCAATTTTTGAACCAGGTCCACAAGTGACTCATGCTTCACAAGTTATGCAAGCAGGGCCAGGCTTTTAAACCGCCAACTTTGAAAAAAGGAACTCTCTGATGAATGCATTGATGCCTCCCAAAAGAGTCTATGGTAAACAGTTGGTAACTTAGCTAAGTAGCCAAAATGACTAAAGTATACACAAGAGTGCAAACCAATGAGAATCAAAAAGGAAATCTCTGCCTAGTGCAAACAGACCTCCCACAAGAGGTTATGACGCACAGTATTATGAAAGGGGGCATGGTGAAGGAGAGTGGGAAAAGCTCATCAATGAGAAAAGAAACCTCTGCTGAGTGCACTGAAGCCAGATTTTGAGCCAGTTAGCTTTTCACCGCTAACACTTCAAACATCATAGAGGTGAAGTTCATTTGTGAAGATTATCCTTCGAAACAAAACTCATAAACATCAGAAACATGCTGCAGTGATCCAAAATCCAATGCAGAAATCCCACAAGGGAATTTTAGATGGACCCCATGGAAATCCAACTTTCGGATTGGCCCACAAAAATATGTATGTATGTAATATATATTTCGTTTGGTCTCAGTACAAATGCAAATTTCAAAGCATTACTAACTGTGGTGCATATGGGCGTGGTGGGTGCAGAGCAGATGCAGAGGTGCCTGGATCATATGTAGACTGCCATGCTTTGAGAAGATCTGCAATATGTTACCAATGTGCAAAACTTAACATTTAAAAACTCTTGTCTCCTCCAGGTCCTCTTTGCCGTCTTTGACTCCGTCCAAGGTTTTGTCATCATCACCGTTCACTGTGCAATGCGCCGAGAGGTGAGTCCGGTTTCCTCCTCCTGCTTAGCAGCTGTGTGCATCCCAGGCATGTCGGCTTTCTACATTTTTAATTCAGCGCCACACACACGCACACACCGTGACCTCGCCGACATTCACTCCCTTCGACAGGTGGGGATTCGTGTTGGCAAATGTCACGTTAGTTTCCGGGTCAGCCTAAAGTCACGGCACAACACAAGTGAATTAGACATGAGAGGGATTAGCACGGTATTTATGTCTCATGTTGCAGCGCTTCTTCTCCATAATACAGTATGATAGTGCAGTATTGTCCGTCTGATCCCAGGCTGCTTTAAGGAGCTTACTAAGATGCTGTATGGAATAAGACGATAAGTCCCTAACTAATACCCCCAAGTGCCTTTATGCCACAGGCTTTGCTGTGCCCCACTGGGGAGCTGAATTTCAAACTCATTGTGCACATACATGTAGTCATGCCCTTGAGACAGAATTTTACACACAATTTGCCTGGGGCCAACTTACGATTCCTGTCGCTACAATGAATGGATTTACAATGTCATCCATAACTCTGTGTGTGTGTGTTGCTGATGCATGCACACCACACACAGCCTCGCCTATATCCAAAAGATCATCATGATATTCAATGCGCTGCATAGTATAAGTGAATTCTTAAATGCTTGGAATGCTTAGCTGAATTAAATCAATATCACAAAAGCGGCAGGGATCAGGGTACAGTAAATCCTGGAATTATTTATTGTAAATGTATGAAAATCCCCAGCGTAAATCCTTCGTAGCTGCCGAACAACAGGCAGAGGGTAGTGCCATACCAAAGGCAGAGAGAAAGGGGGGAGGAGGGGGTGAGGAAGCATTACGGCGCAAAACAAGAGAGAAGGCATCACAAAGGGTGATGTTGTGTGAAGTAAAGTACAGACACAAGAAACGTGCCGACACACGAGCGCGGCGCCGTGTAGCGCTCTCCCGATAGCGGCTGCTGCTTGTAAGGGGCGCCGTGAAGAGAATGAAAGGACGGCGGAGGCACCGGCGGCCTGCTGAGATCAGTGAAGGATAAGGCAGAGAGTTAACATGAGTGACGTCGGAAGGTGTTGTGATTAGGAGGTAGCAGGAGAGGAGAGATGTGTGAGAAAAGACTCTTAGTTGACTGAGTGAGAAGAGCGAAATGGGAAGGAGCGAAGACAAATTGCATGCAGAGATCTGCAGGGGGAAGAAAAACATGATTCAAGAGCGAAGCAGGGGACGATGGTAGGGGAGGAGGATATAGAGGACGGTGGAGAGAGAGGGATGGACACATACAGCGACTTTGAAGTTAGAATTAGTTGCATTGCAGACCCACAAAAGAAAACAAATGCCATCGAGGATGTGCATTAAAAGGAAAAGACGGATGGAAGGAAACAATGCAGGCAATAACAGAGCCATGCAGTATTAATCAGACATGGATTCTAGTCCAATCCACTCCATTTGTAGCAGCACACACACACACACAAGACCACCCAGCGAGAGTGGAGATGCTCCTGCACCGCTTCTTACACGAGCACTCTTGTTTCCACCATGAGATTCTTATAGGATTTGACAGCGGCAACACTGAGAAATGATGTTGCTCCTCAGCAAGGGTATCTATAATAGAGAGCCCGATGGGGGGAGGAGGGGGCTGGAGGATCTCAGAGTTGGCTGTGAAAAACATAATGCACAGTATCCATTTGATTTGTGTTACAAGAAGTCATCCTCTGACACTGAGCCGGTGTGTGTTTGCTTAGATGCCGCTATGTGAGAGGATAAAGAAAAACAATATGACAGTGGAAAGAGCCACTGGATGGAACATGTATATACCGCGATGTTGGTTTTAATTTGGGCCGAGACGACGTTTTATCTCACAAGGCTCAAATAGGCCACTTTGAAGAGCTGCTGTGTGCCTTCTATACCAATCCTCTGACTCTTACATAAGATACACGCCGAGCTACTTTGCAAAGAAAATAACTTTGCCATTTTCACATAATTTAGTATTCACTGAACATCTGTCATTGTAGCGATAAAGAATACGAGGGAGTTAGGTTCCCCCAAAACTAACTTAAGTAAAAGTTCTTCCACTAACTTCTTCTCCTTTGCATCCTTCCTCCCTCTTCTCCTCCATCATCCCCCCCCATCCTACCTTCCCTCTCTATATTCATCTTTCCTTCCCCAACATTCAGGTGCAGGATGCGGTGCGCTGTAGGATGGGGGGATGTAAAGACGACAGCGAAAACTCCCCAGACTCCTGCAAGAACGGACAGGTGCAGATCATGGTGAATAGCATTCCATTTCATCCCACATTGCAATCCATTAGTGGCTGACTAGCATTAAGCCGAGCTTCCTGGAAGCCTCAGCTCCAATAACAGGAAGCATGATTGCCATTATCGATGTGCTCAAACTCATATCTGCCTCTCTTTTTTTTTTTTTTTTCCCCTAACCATTTTTTTCCTTAACAGGAATTCATTATTGCTTATGCATTATGCATCTTCATATTTTATGTCACGTCTCAGTGAAATGCGGTAAAGAATCAGAGAACATTGCCTAGGGAATTATTACATGAATATAAGTTATGTAAAAGGTCTTTATTAGTCACAATAAAGCTCTTATTGATGCTAACTGTAGAGAGCATATTCTCCAACTGCTAGGCTATTACTCTCAGTAACTTCCTACTTAATGCTTATAATGGTAATAAAGTAAATTGTTGTACATGAATTATGATCTCATTAGGTTTTACTCAGTATGGGCTTTATAATGTGGTATAGTCCCAGAAGAAGAAAAGTCCTTGTCTCTTAGTCTTAACATGTAATAAATATGATCCTTTCTTATGTATTTTAAACGTTATCATGCCAGACATGGACAGCTACTCTCTAAGTATTCCAATTTAGAGCCTCTAGTCGTGTTTTTCAGTCCTTCCCTTAACTCTTATGGAGTTTAGATTAGATTAATAAACATTTTTTTGCTACGGTATTGCTAGTTTAACACTTAAGTACTGTAAACATGATATACTACACAACCATGAGTGTTCTTTGTTCTGAGGTGTAGGACTAATATACGTCAATAAAAGTAAAAATGCCCTTAAACTGATCCTAAATTAACTTTGCTACTTACTATTAATAAACTGAAAAATCTGAAGCTTATTGAGGGTAATGGCCTACTAGTTGTAACATATGGTCAAGCATTAATAAGTGCTCTAAAATGATTAATTAAGAGCAATATGCTACTTATATGCACTCTGATAAACAACTAACTAATGGTTATTATGCATACCATTATATAAACTACCAGCCTGAAGCTAACTCGTCATAACTGGCCATAAACACAAAACTCTGTATCTAACAAGTTAATATCGATGGATATTTGACATTGTCTTTATTTGCACCCACTGCAAAATCAAATATGTGCACATGGCCCACAACATATCATATCTTACCAAAACCGGCACTCAGCACTTTTTATTTACTTTTAACCTAAACTTCTTTGTCTTTATTCGAAGAGCACTGAGCTCCCGTAAGGTTATTGTACGTGTTCCAAATGTGGCTAATAGTGTGATAAATCATACGGACTTGAACTGCCTTGCCAATGTCAGTCCGGTCACACTGCCACGGCGAGAGCGCGAGCGACTCTCACACCGCCGTTCCCTTTATTTCTCCCTCAGACCTGTTTGCTGTAACGATTATGGCTTTCTGAACGCCCCTCTGAGGTTATCAAGATTAAACTTTGGAGCCATCATTCTGCTCGGGGAAGCCATTATGACACATTCTCTGTCTCTGTTTTCATAACCGAGAGGAACATTTACAGTCTGACGGCGCTTATTTAATTTTTGGTTAAATGTGTTCCTGTCATACACACGGCTCATTGCTATTGCTCTATTAAAAAAGACAGCTGGTAAAGCTTTGAGTTTTCCTCTGAATGTGGATGAAATCTTCTCAGACGGCACATATGCAAGAAGGGCTGTTGTATGAACGGCAGAGTACCCTTGAGAATATTAATTGTGATGGATAATTCGCAGAAGCTGCCATCAGTTAGGCTGTATCACCATCATAATTAATCTCAGGTGCTCTTGCTGTATTCACAGGAAATCTCATTAGAATGTTAAACCCCTGACATTTAGAGACATCATAAAGATGTCCAACTGTTGCTACACCTTCTTGTTAAAGTCCAACTCAAGCCGTCTTTCAGAAAAATCATTTGATTAGTTAATCTCTGATTGAATCTATCTTCCATAAAACTGGTTATATTTCCTTGCTGTTTTATGTTTTCCAATTTTTTTTTTTTTTTACACCATCAGAAGTGTCCAAATGTGAGCTACTGTGGGCAGCAGTGTGGCTCCCTGCGTTACGGCACGCCCTCGTGCCTGCTGGGTTGCCACCCGCTGCAGATCCCGCCGGCGGGTCACCAGGCGTGCCAGCAGCAGTGCTGCCACAGTCTGCCCCGCAACAACCAGGGGCTAGAGCACAGCCACGCCCTCACCCACGCACATGAGCATAACCCCCTCCTGAACAACACCCACAGCCATGCTCATAACCATAACCACGCCCACAACCACGTCGGCAGCCAACCAGTATGTCACCTGTAGAAAAGACAGTAGTAGGAATAGTTCAAAGCCCATAGATGGAGAAAGGTGGAATCTGTAAAGGAGTTTTTGCAACAAATAGGAACAAATATTAAAGGAATAGCATGATATTTTGAGACATACACTTATTTTCTTTCCATTAAATGGTTAGATGAGGAGATGCAGTTAATTTTTTTTCTGTATGCTAAAAATGCAGCCAGCAGCTGAAACACTAAAAACAGCTCCTAAAGGGACAGTTCGCCCAAATCCAAAAGCCTGAATGTAGATCCAGACACAAAAGCAGTCTAGATTGATCGGACATTCCAAGTTAAAATGCATCGAAAGTGCTTGAATTTTACGTTGTTGTTTTTTTTTACAAGATGCATTTAATTGAGGTTAAAGCTGCTGGCAGGCATATTTAGGATACAAACAGAGAGTCTCATTTAACTCTGGGCAAAAATATGTCATAGTGCTTTTCCAACATTTCAATTAATTCTTGAACCAAATAAAAAAATCCTTAGTACATGAAATTTAGTGTTTGGTTACATATTGCACCTTTAAATCAAAGTATCTGTAGCTGTGATGAATAAACAGAGATTAGCACTCTGTGTAGTGCAGTTGGCAGACAGTGTATTTATAGTGTGCTCTGTTCTGGGCTTTTAATTGATTTAGCATATGATGCTGTCTTTTGTATATGTGTTTCTGTAGTAAATAGGACTTAACAATAGGACTGAGTTCCCTTTTGGTGTTTTTACCAAACAGTTGACGTTGATGACTCACTGTACTTACCCTTTGAGGCTGCAGGAGAGTGAGTGTGTTCTAGTTAAAATAAAGATGATTTGTTTTTCTCAATTTGGATGGCAGAGGGAGACGGAGCGAAAGCGAGAGAGAGAAAGAGAGAGCTTTCTTTCATATCCTCATCCGTCCATTTAGTAGAGACCCATTTATGGTGCTGCGGGTGATTTGCGTACTAAGAGCTTTTCCACTCCTCTGAGACCTTTACACATTCGCTCCTTCTCTCTTTCGGTTTTTCATTCCTCCCCTCCACCCCCAGCCCTCCCCCGCCTTCCTCTTCTCTTTGCCTGTGTGGCGTGCCCAAACTGTCTAAAATCTGTAGTTTATTATCCAAACAAAGGCTTTTGTAAGTGAATCCCACCGAGGACAGGAGGAGGCTCTACGGTTAGCGAAGGGAGGACCGCAACTGAATAGCAATGAGCTTCACTCTCACTGAAGTTTAGGGAACTTGAGCGGTGGCCATTTTGGAAACAACACATCTTCATTCAACCCACCACCCAGAGTGTTTCTTCACCCTGAGGAGTAATGCCACCCTGCTTTTCTTGAGTAAAGTCTACATCAAAGCAAATAAACATCATATATTGTTGCCTTATCTACATAAAATCTGAATATTGAGTGCAGGTTAAACTCAGTGTGGCGTGGATGTTCCCATTTTGGTCGTAATCGTGAAGGCATTGGTATTTTTACATTCCAATTTGCCGTCTTCCAGGCGAGAGCTCAGCTGGAAGACGGCAGAAAGTTTAGCTTCAACTGGCACAGCAGATAATGGTAACGCTGCAGTGTGCGTTTCTGCCCGTTTGCATTCAGATGATAGTGAGGTGACTGATGAGGCGTACAGTAGCATTACATACCTGGCACAACTCCATCGCTCGCCTCTTTCAAAGACTGTATTTGGATGTGCCGCTGTGAACTGAAACACACCATGAACAAAGCAGCAGTTTGTGCTATCACACGGAGTTGTCTGTTCTTCCTGGTTTGGATAAATTCAACTGAAAACTGAACATTTGTGGTATGACTCAAGGCTACGTTTTTGGTCCAGTTCACATAAGGCTTCTCTAATTGATTGAGTTGTAAAGTGTCACCATCGGAACAGATCCTATCCTTTTTTTCTTACTCCGATTAGGGCATCAGAGTCATTGGGAACAGCATAACCATTCAAGAACCAATCACTCATCAGTGCATGTAGTAATGTGGTGAATGGAATGACACTCACAGTATTTCTTCTCTTCCCACCCTGCCTCCCTCCCTCAGACGGACTTTGAGAAGGATGTGGACTTGGCATGTCAGACAGGTAAGCTCTCACTTCCACCTGATTGCCCTTTCCCTTCCTCCATTGTCTCATCCTTTGTCCAGCACAGGATTAGCAGTGCTGGGAGGCTGTAACTTAGCCCGCCGTCGTGCATGTTGATTAAACGACAGGAGATGATGTGCAACATCTCGACACAGTCGTGCACAAATTATTATGCCTTATCAATCACACTGATTCTGCCCAATAAGTGTTCAGCGAGCATATGTTTGGATGAGACTGTGTTTAATTGTGCATGATAATAACACTCCTCAATGTGCTCAGACCTGTTTCACTCGCTGCTGACAATGGTGTTGTGTGTACCACGATGTGATGTGCTTTGAAATATTAACACAGTCACTTTCCCCCTCCACCCTTGCAGAGAGAGGACACCCATGTAAGTTTTGCACGCAGTTGAACTTCTTAACACTGCCTGGTTTATCCCTAGACTTGATTAATTCCTATAGACGAGTCCGGGTAGTAGGTGGTAAATACCATTACTGCAGTGGCAGCTTGTAAACCTTCATCCATTATTGCAATAAGTGTAGCAAGAGTCAGAAAATAGTGATACTCTTGAGAAACACAACAATATTTTTTGTCATACTGCATACATTGATTAATGGGTTAATGACAAAAAGTAGTTCATTTGTACTGTGATACAGGCAAATGCAGATTCCATTGTTCTGGTTGCATAATACAGCAAACTAGATCAGTCAGATTTAATACATATCGTGGTAGATTTTTTTATTTTGTGAATTTAAAAAAATCCAGTTTACAGTTTCACAATATATCACAACATATTGAACTGTAACCATTGTATCATGATATGTATCTTATCACCAGATTCTTGCCAATACACAGCCCTACTAATAGATCTTAAGGAGAGTGCATCTTCAGTGGTTTTTCAAGAAATCTGTCAAATAATTCCTGTAAAACTTTTCCAACAAAATTTAAAAAATTTGAAGTTTTTGATCAAATCTGGTCAAGACGTCTGACGACTGTTAGGATACTTGCAAAGACAGTGCGATCTATATTTCAATAATTCCACTGAGCTAGCCGTATTATACACATAACTTTAATAACCACAGTTGCAGACGAACAGAAATGGTATGTTAACATAACTTTATTACAATGAAGTATGTGTGACTCTGCCAATGAGGCTTGCTTTTGGCTTAGTTTGTTTGTTTGCTTGTCAGCAGGGTTACAGAAAAATGACTCATGTCCTATTTGAATATTCTGAAAAAATTAATCCACAAGTTGAAAAGTTGCATGAAGGCCACTCAAGTTAGAACGACGTGGAAGGTCAGCTAACATTTTGGAAAATTATGGATCCATTTTCTTTGCTCTTTGTTGCTCAGCAAACACTGGAACCGTTCAATATGTTGTTTTAACAGTGAGCAATAAAATACTTACCTATCATCCGAGGGGCATGGGAGTCTGCACTCTCTGGATGTCATTCCAGTAAGTAATATATAGCTTTCACATTCCCACAGACTACCTTTATCTGTCAGCAGTAGCAATGGCCGACAGTGATTAACCCAAACATCTCTGCTTCACAGTCAGTAAAAGCTCAGTTGAACTCTGCCACTGCAGTAACATATAAAACAACTCCCGGATTCGTCGATAGGTCATCCTCTGGGTCTCCACTATTAGATGCAGATGTGAAGGGTTCACATTTCCCAAAACCCTTCCAGTCCTTTCGCATCACTCTGCACCAACAGGATGGTGAAACACAGAGAAAACACTGGGTTCAGTACCGAGCCAGTGCCTTGCTGGTATGCTCAGACTCAGCAGGATCCTTCGCCTTTTGATAAAACGTCTAGTTTGGCATTTTGTCACATCAATGCTGTTAGCACAAAAATGGTGTGTGCTACATGCTTTGGTCTAGAATTGGATTTTGGGGTCACGGAGTACATATTCTTTCCCTCTGATGGTGACAGAATGAGCATGATGTCGAGCATGGATTTCCAGCTGATTTGAATTGTGTTTGATTGTGATGATAGATTGATGTCAGTTGTGATTAAACATTATCCATCATCAGCATGTCATAGTTATTTTGGAGTAGCTATTCTAGACATGTATAGTATCTGTTTGTAGCTTTTACCCTCAACAATATGCATGAAAGCTTACCCAAAGCCTCTGTAAGTAGTTTTCTGATCTGTTTTTATTTACAATGTTATGAAATAAAAATGGGCTCACATACTGAAATACACATGCATTAAAGGAAACTCACACACACACAG
>JAOWBC010000539.1:10395631-10411191 GCA_028566105.1 Hypoplectrus providencianus | reverse complement strand
AAAAAAGATTTTGGTAACTGAAGCAAAAGACTTCAGATTCTGTGCTCAGTTTCACTTCATTTCATTCACTGAAATGAAGTGATACAGGGCTGGACACTGGTCTTCTAAAGGGACATGGAAGTGTAGAAACCCATATGATCCGGATCCATGAACTACTTCTTCACTAAGCCTATTTACATAGTTATTGAACTGACTCTGGGAAACTGGGAAAGTTATTACTGTAAGACTGTACCAACAATGACACTTAAGACAGAATTTAAGTATTTCGGAATAGCGGAAAATTGGTTCTGACATGATCCAGAAATCAGTGTGTGACTGTGGTTAGCCTTAGAAACATCATGCCATCACAAAAGCAAATCACAGGAGGATTCCTCATGAATTTTGTATAAGTGAGATAATGACTGCTTTATGTGTGTCCCCACCAAAACATGCAATATACTATAAGTGTATATGCATGTTGCATGTCTACCATGTTACAAAGTAAACTCAATCACGGAATGTCTCTGTTCAAGGTAAGGATCCTCTCCAGGACGGCTGTTATTACATTGTGTTTTATGAGCACAAAGTGAAGAGGACGCTCAGAGGGAAACTTACCTCTCTATCTGTTTGCATTACTCTTACCTTTGGTGCCTTGGCTGCAATAGCATCAGATCAGCAACTCTTGCCCTTTCAAAGAATGAATACAGCTTTTAACTAACTGTGGAGAGCAGCTCCTCTCACTGCCAAATGCAAATCTGGCAGACGGCGCGAGCCAAATAGGAAGTCAGAGATGGAATGTAATGCAATGCAATGTCAAGGCCAGATGAGTTGGAAATGTCTGCAGCTGTTAAATTGGCGGCTTGTGTGCCACTCGCTATAGCTGCGGAGGCACTTAAGAGGAGAGTGGTGGGGTCCAAACAAGATTAGAGGATGAAAACCATTCCTCATATGTTTGTTGCGACTCTTTTAATCGGAATTTCTCCAACAAATTCTCTAAAAATAGCAAAGGGGATGATGTATGCTGGGGAATGTAATGATTGTATTTGAGGGTATGTGAGCCGAGAAATTATTGTTTCATTCTAATTCTGGGTTATTCCACTTCACTAATCTCATTACGTTGAAATAGACTGAATAATTTGCTTTTTGCCTTGACATTTGTAAGAATATCTGTATCGTGTTGGGCAGCCAGAGCATATTAGCTCTTCTCTTGTTACCGAACAATGGCAGTGAGAAATCGGCACATGAATCGAGATAGAGAGGTCTTAAGTTCAATAGTGGTGGAGGGGTTGGTCATTGATGCTTTCTTCTCTCCCCCTGCCCCCCTCCTCTTCCAGAGGAAAAGAGTACGGTACTCTGAGCTGGACTTCGAGGTAAGATCTCGGACCTCACCCCCCCTGTCATCAGCCTGTCTCTGCTTTCTTGTGCTTCTGCCAGGACTTGAGTAACGCATAGAGGAGCAAAAAGCATTGCTTAATCCCTCCCTTCGCACCTTTGTCTCCCTTGCATTTAGAACTATGGACTGTTTCAGATCTACCTCACAAAGTCTGCTGTTTCTCCAACAATGGCCTTAAACCTGTCCCTATCTATTATCTCGCTTAATGAATTAGAACAAAAAACATCCCACTGGCATGTACAATTAAATCAAACAAGGCTGCCGTGTCATTGTGGGGGTCCTGGTTGAAGAAACAGCAAAGTAGAGTGCTTCTTGTGTTTGAATGAATACAAGCGATTCAGTTATGGGTCGACACGTATGTGGCCGTAGTTTCCTGGCTGGTTATATCTGTTGGAACGACGTGGTTTGACACTGTGTGTTTGTGTTAGATTGATCTGTGAATCTCCAGTCTCTAGCCAGTATCCTTTTGCAAGAAAACCCTTCCCCTCTGCTTTTTTGTTTTTGTGAGAATTAAGTTTGATTTTAACTGTTGCAAAGACTGGACATTCACCTTCCACCATGGAGATATAGCTAGCTGTAGCACATAGAGGGTATGTGGGGTGGCAAGCTACTAACAGTGACAATGGCTGATTGTTACTTATCTGGCAAATTCACTGGAGAGTCATTTGTGGTCGCTGCATGAATTTAGCACAAGGAGATTGGCTCTCTGGGAAATCAACTCTATTCTCATAAATTGACTATTGACTTTTGAGAAAGAGGTTGACGTAGAAGTGCCGCTAATATAGCAAAATGTACACTTCCATAATTTAATGGAAGGTTCAACCCATTTCCATCCATGTTTTTTTTTCTTTAATTGAGTTTGCCCATCCTCTTAGACTCTCAAACATTTACTTGACATATACTATATAGACGGTATCATTTTAAATAGTTTTAAACCTAATTAAGAAAAAAGTCTTTCAGGGAAAATAACACTGAAAACTTAAAGGCGTACTCCATTGATTTGATATTGCACTTAAAGTTGGGAAACTTGCAGGAGACAAAATAGCCACGTTTCCATTAAATTTTGAGCACACTTGTTGAATGTTACATCAACAAAAAAGTGTGTAAAGGCCCATTTCTATCGAGCAGTTTGGAGTAAATAAACTTGACTACAGCATAGTCTAGTTTGGGCAGAACTTGGCACAATAAGCTGCACATAAAGAGAGACCCAAGTAGAGGGAAAATTAGAAACTAAACGAACAAGTAAGCTTGGTAATCTAACCCATCTACAGGAGAAAAACTGAAGGAGGTTTTGGGGAATTTGTAATTATACATGTTTGATGCTGTCCAGACACAAAGATAAACAAATACATTATCCAAAAAAGACGTGGACAGTGGAAACAGCTAAATAGTGGGGTCCTCTTTCAAGTGCATGGCAAGAAAGTTGTCAGAACATTTAATGAGATGATATGTTAAGGTTAAAATTTTTAGTCTCTAAAACTTAACAATAGTTTTAGTGCCTAAACTTGAAATTGCAACCATTGAGTGGGCTGCTAATGACCTTCTGCACTTACTAATTGGTGGAGTAGGCAGCTTATGTGTATTTGTTAAGGCTGATAACTTGATGATGGCTTTTTAATGGACTGATAACATTCAAAATCAGTGTTGCTTATTCAGCATCAACTTATTTTCAACAAAACCAAAAAAAGAACAAAAAAACAGCATCATAACTTTTTTGCACAATTGATTAAGTTAAATCAAATTTTGCCATTTCCATTTAACTTTTCTGATACAAAACTTAAAAATGTGCATGAAAGTAGTTGACCTATCTGGTCTTTCAGCTTCTTCCAGTAGGTCCCCCTAAATCCCCAGTCATTACAAACACTACACACCTAATGGATACAGCTTTGTGGCAAATGTAAAATCGCTATATTATTAAAGACTGAACACTTTAACCGGCTTGAACCCTTGTAACAAGTAACCAAACTTTAAGTGTAAAATCGTTGGAGTTCCCTTGCTTTATTTTGAAGGTTATGAAAATATTTTATCATAGTTTACTCAGGTTTTATTGGACTTTAATGAAAACCTAACACACTGTGCCTCAAAGACGGCAAACTGATGACATAAAGAAAAGAGCAAGATAGAGAGTAGCACCTTCTTAGCCGAGCGGAGATGAGAGTGCCCACTCTGAGGTAATTGGAGCCAGTGCTTACCGCCAGTCCTGGCCGGTAAGTGTGCGGGTGTGAGTGCTGGCATCTTGCCCCTGTGTCACTTTCAACCTCGCAAGCTGCTTTGACGATTAGCTACTCCCAAGCAGCTCCAGCACTGCCCATTAGCACGGAGAGACAACAGCAGAGGCACTGACAAATGCAGTTTGCAGTCAGACAATTAAAGATCTGGATTTAACTGCCTTCTAGACAGACATATTCAGAACATAGTCAAGGCAATTTTTGTCAAATATCCTTTCACTTTGGCAAGAGTTAAATTCCAGCCCTTCTGTTAGACATTTAATGATTTCGACAAAATCCTGAGTTAACAGGACTGCCAGCTAGCAGGCAACAGTCTGGAACAATGACATTTCTGTCAGTCATTTTCACCAAATTTTCACTTAAAGGACTCCTCTGCAGCAATCCCAGTTGCCAAATTCTTAAAGACCGAGGAAGTGGATGATGTATGAGCATGAGCCAGCAATCGATCGATCTGTCGGCGTCCCTCTCTAACCCCTTTTCACGGCTGGCGTCACTGCAGTCCCTCTGCATTTTACCCATTCCCATTCCCCCTGCCTGCCCCTATATTGGCCCACCTTTTCTTTTTGCTTTTTTTTTTTTTTTTTTGGTTTCTATTTGGTTTCATTTCTGCTGTCCCTTCCTTTCTTCCCTTCCAGAAAGTGATGCACACTCGCAAAAGACATTCTGAGCTGTACCATGAGCTCAACCACTCGTCCAAGTTCCACACCATAGACAGGTATAGCAGGGACCCAGCCATGTCCACATTCAAGGTAAGACCATTGCCCAAATGCGGGAAGGGAACCCGCTGTACCCGTGCACCTCCACGCCCCTCCTCACTTGTCACAACCCTAAAAGCCACCCCTTTAACACCGAGGGATTTAAAGCCAATTCGTCATACTAACTTAGAATAATGGCATTATTTGCAGCTCTCACACAATTATCTTCAAAAAATTCATCAGTGGTTTCATATCGAGGACAGTTGCTGCTAAAATAAAAAAAAAAAAGATAAATACCTTTAACTGGGATTAAATATATCAAAATAAATATATTTATTTGTTCAGTTTTATGTAACTTTTTAAATTTACTAATTCATATTTATAGGGTGAATAAATTGGAAATAAATTGTGTTAATAAATAGCAGGAAATGAGAAGGAAAAAAATACTATGCTACTTAATTGATATATCTAAGAAATGCATTTTAAATCAATAAAACAAATGCAAAAAGAAATCTAGTAATTAATTAAAATTCTAATGAATGAGATAATGAAATAGTGAAGTAAATAAATAGAGCAAATAATACAAAGTTTAATTAATAAATATAATAATTAATAAATACCAATTTATGTCATATTGATATTAATTGTTGCCTCAGTTGATTTTTATATTACAATTAATCATACATTATTCTTTTATTATCTTGGCAGCTTCTGTCTTCCATAGCTGTATTCATTAAAGTTGCTTTTTCCAGCAAAACTGTTGCCTTAGAAATGTGAGAACACTGTTTGTACTTACGATGGAGAACAGACAGAATGAAATGTGAATAGTTTTTTCATTGCCATTTGATTCATTCACCGGTGTACTTACGATTACAGCTGTGGAGAATCAAACAATAACTGCCTCATCGATAAAACTTCACAGGCACATTTAACTTCAGCTTTCTTATTGTGATAATAATCTTTTCATAAATGCCTTAATTGGCCTGTATTTAATTGATTCTTACTTATGGTAGGTGCCTTATACCTAATACCTGTCAGAACAGATGATCGCTTAGCCTGTTAGCTGAGGGATAATCAATCATAACCATTTAATAATGTAATACAATTTTAACTCCTGTTAAGGGACGTCTAAATGTCACCAGATTACCTCACCATAATGCATTGCTCCAAACAATTTTGTGCCTATACACACAAGTGCTTTGTCTCTGCCTGTGTCACACTGTATTTGTTTCATCTGATTCATTGTCTGTGTACTGTATGTGTGTTTTTTTTTTTTCATGTGTCTGAGTGGGTGTGTGTGTGTCAGTGGGGTTCTTGGGTGGGCACCCGCGCATTAGACACAAGCATCTTTGAATCATTAATACGCCATTAGCAGCAGACGAAAGAGTCCCGGCTTTCTCTGCACTGACCTTCAGAGGACCAGTTTCATTAAGATTTAAACACACGCGCACATGGTCGCGCTCCCCTCATCTGCGGAGCTTGAGTGCGCAGAGCCCTGATGAGTTAGCCAACCTTGATAGGTGTACTTTCCCCTGGCATTGGCGCCATGCTGGTTCACATCTAATTTACACTGCCAGTAGAGGAACAGAGGCCAGCCTGACATCTCTCATATTCCCCATGCCATGTAGCCACACACACCCACATCACACACACACATACAAGCACGTAGCCATTTCCCAATGCCAGACCGGCGGCCTTTTCCTTCACTCCTCATTTGCTCAACGTCTTGATCAAGATTTTCAGAAGGGTTGGCCGACTCCCCATTCATTAATGCCAAGCAAATATTTAATGGAAGACAAGAAAAATGGCAGGCTGCTCGGAAAGGCCTGAGCCATATATTAGAAGTGTGTGGTTCTTAACAGTTGCACTGCAGAATGCTAATGTGCCTCAGAGGGGAGCGCAGGTGTGCTTTGAGATTATGCCCAAATGTAAAAGAAATGAAAGCCCAGCCACGAATAATAGATAGGATGTATTTACGCTAATTAAGACAAGTTGGAACGCATATTTCCTCTGGGTTCGTGACGTCATGTAAGTTATGAAATGGAAGGGGAAGCATAGATATGGCTTACTCATCCAAATCCATTATGTTAAAAGTAAGTAGGCAGTTCACTTAACTGTGAATAATTACACGGATAATGCTATCAGTGTCAGGCCTTTGACAGGACCCAGCTTGAGTTCAGCTCGGCTGTTGTCAACATCTCACTTTGAGAGTCACCCCCAGACACGGACATGCTGACTATACAGTAATTATGGAGATGAGAAGGGTGTGTGTGTGGGTGTGCGTGTCTGTACACTTGCATATCAGAGTGCCTACGTGTGTGGCTGCATGCCTGTGTTCGTGGTTGTAGGCAGTAGTGTGTGTGTGTGTGTGTGTGTGTGTGTGTCATCTTGTTACTTTATGTTTGTGAGTTCATCTTTTTTTTAATGTTTGATTTTCAGTGTGTTGCACTGCCTGTGTTTGAAGCACATAAGCTGTGTTTAGGAGACAATTACTGCATGAGTAATGATATAATTGTTTCATAATAACTTTAATAACCCCTTTCTATGCCATATAACAGACACTGACAGTGATTTTCATATATCCTACATGAGTGCTGTGATTTAATAGCAAACATAATTGCCTTTCATGAGGATATCTTCTCACGGATGGACACCCAAATCACCCTGGAAGTTGATACTCACCCTTAACTTCATATGGCCAATTAACTTAGTCACTTAAGGGCTTACTCTATTGAATGTCTCACCTTTTAATGACATGGGAGGCTAGCCAGTTCCACGCAAAACCAGTAGAAGGGAAACCCTAACTCCCCCTTTACCTGTCTAACGATGAGTCATCTACCTCAGGCAATGATGCCTCAAAAACCCATTAACCCTGCTGACTTTTGCAGGTCTCTCTCTCCTTTAAAGTGCCTAAACAGTATTTTAACCCAGACCCTAAACGTCTTCTAACCTCTTCTAACCATCGTGGCCGGTGTTCACCCACCACAGGTCCCCCCTCCCCCACCACCGAGGCACAACACCGAGCCATCACTCGTGCGCCGAGCGTCCCTTGTTTACAAAGAGAGTCAACGTAAGACGTCCTAAACCCCGCATAAACCTCGTGCAGTAGAGCCCCTCTAACTCACTCTAAGACCAATGTGTTGACACGCTACATGTCACAGTTTGTGTTGTAGTTTGCCACTGTTTGTAGTGTATCTGTGTTTCCTGAGCTGTAAAAATGCAATTCATTTCACATGCAATTGACTGTTCGTTAAACCTCTGCCTCTATCTGCAATTTTCTAATCAGAGCTCTGCAACCGTAAATAGGCACAGCAGGGCTGTCGAGATTGGCATGGCACTGTACTTAGTGATACTCAACCATATAAAACGTTTGGAGGGTTGTGTCTTTTATTTCAATATTTAAGAATGTAAGAAATCAATTGAACAATGTCACTTTTGGGTCCAAGCTACAATTGTTAGTATGTCTGACTAACCACATACTAGGCAGTACTTAAGGCCAAAAAAGGACATCCTTACTTAATGCCATTATTGAGGCTTTAAATTATGGTATGTGGGTCAGAACCACATGAAAATATAGGTGTGCATTTGTCATTTATAAACATATTTAAAAAGTTTTGACATAAATACTACCGACTTTGTTTTGGGGTGTTTTAAGCAAGCTAGCTTTGCCTTGTGCAAACTCTTCAGATGAGTGTCAAAAAACATTCAAATGATTGTTCATTATGAGACTTTTGACATAATTTATTGTACATTGTAGAGAGGGCATAATTTTTGTACAAATACAATGATTTCCATACATTTGGCAATGTTGGTTTATACCTTTACGAGTTGCATTTGAAAACGTCCTGTCCACTTCGGAGTATTTCCTCCATTTGGGATGTTCATGTTTGCAATAGAGTTTAGGGTATCACTTAAACACTGCTTCTTCTTGGATATGGGACAGTTTTATGCCATCAACCTCATTCTGCACTTTCTGAGCAAGGGTTAAGTTTAACAAACATGTCTACATCCTAAAAGCCTTTACTCTTCTTACATTAAAAGTGAAAACCTAGTTTTGATGCTGCAGGGCGAACATCACGTCTTGGCACAGGTTCTCCACACTGGCAGCGCGGGTGAGGTCAACAGTGCTAAACCTCCGCTACTTCCACCCCCAGCATCAAACACGTCGAACAAACCAGTCATTCATAAATGACTGGAATATGTAAAAGCCAGTCTCAGCCCTGTTAATGCTGATAGAGCTCAGCTTGTGGTGCTCAGCAGTCTTGTTTCAAGATCCCAGCAGCACTTTGTGGGTAATTAATGGATTCATGGCTTCTGGCTATACCCCATTCTGACATTTACTATTGTCATTTTATGCACCAAATTAAGGCTGCACAAGCATTATTTTCGTTATTGATTAATCAATTATGTTGTCAATTGATGCAAAAATAGGCCATAAAGAACAAAAGAAAGAGCAAACTTACTGAACAAAAGTATTAAATGTAATCCATTAATTTTAGAAATAATTGTTCTTACATTTATCCTTATCGTTTGTATGAGTACCAAGGTAAATTCATATAACACTACAGCTATTGAATTGACAAAAGTCTTCAAACAAAATATAACATATTTAGCCAGAAAGTGTGTTCTGTAAAAAATCCTGCTCAAAAAGTCACCTGAAAACAGAAAAAACAGTTAAGATGTCAACCCAACTCATGACGCTAATGTTAATGTTAGCTGGCTTAGCTCGTTAGCTAGGTGATTAATTCTGCCAGCTGAGAGCAAACAAAGCTTCTTATGTCTACCTCTGTTTGAAATCAAGAACTCACCATTTCTAAAAGAATTTAAATAGTCAATCGGCCAACTTTATCGTGAATTGCACATGTGCAGTGCAGTGTGATGATAAAATGTTTTAACGGGGTAGCTGCAATCACTAAACAGTTTGAGGTTTAATGAACAGTACATTTTAATTTATGTACTTGACTGCTAAAGTAAATGTGAAATTGAAAAGCCTATTGCAAGACCATTATTTATTTGTCGTTGCAGAGAAACAGACAGTGTCAAACTATAAGCTTACTTAATGTAGCTGCTCATCTACAACCCGTCAGCGCTGTTTCATAGTGAAGTGATTGTATCTGGTTAGCCTAAATATTAGATGGTCCCCTAGTGGCGTGGTGGTGTAAGTGTTGTTCATTGCAGCTTGTACCCCTTGTGTTTCTGCATTCATGCATTGAATGCTAACTCTCCATCCTCCATCAACACCTATACAAATTATATTATAGAGAGATGGATTTGTAAGGTGGTCTAATGCAGGATTGGATTAACTTTCCATTATTAAAAAACAAACAAACAAAAAAACTCATAATATTATTTTTTTGTGTTGTTTTGCTGTTTTGGGTTGTGTCCTCATTCCTGTCACGCCACTGTGTGGGTGTGACAAGCCATACAGTCATTTTGCCCATTTCAGTGCCTGAATTAAACCTTATGACCCAAACACCATAACCAAGTTATAAATCAGTTCATAAAGACAATGATCCATCCAAACCGATTTATAATCACCTCATAAACCACGATACTCTGTCCATAAAGTAGCTCGTTGGCACTAAAAAGGGCCAAACATGATGCACTTTGTATGGATGCTGCTGATGAGAGAAATAGCACAAAGGCTTATGGGGTCACAAGAGACCCGATCCATTTTTCTTCTCTGAGAAAGGTAGGATCTTTGTAAAGAGATGAGTGGATACCAGAACACACACTTTTTTTTTCTTCTTCTTTCACATCTTATCCAATTTTCTGTTCAAGTGCAGTGGGCTTAAAGTGGTCTCGACCATTACATGTGCCATCACAGATGGAATCCACATACTTCAATCTCTTGATTTCTGCTCTTCTTGTCTTTCTTTGTCTCTTCATACCACCTACTCTCACTGTGTTAACTCTATATTGCCTGGTAACTTGGACTGCTTTATATTTACCTCACTGATATCCAGAAGCCGTGAAGTGATGACTCACGCTTCATAAATGGAAACGAGGGGAAAGACGTGACCAGAAATAAAGGGTGGGGAGACACTACATCACAAGACTCCCCATTAACCTCAATGTTTAAAATCACCTTGTCTGTCTTCTCTATTTGGCTGCTGAGGCTAGCTGAGCTATTCCTGTGGTCTGAAAATAAATGTACATGTTGCCCTCTGTTACATATTCTGTTCTTTGAAACACATATGCATGACCTTTAAAATCCACGCTGCAAAATGGCTCGCTGATAAACTATCGCTAACAAAGGTCAGTTGCAGGCTGTGACACAAACATATATTTCTCCTGCCAGGTCCAGACATCTGTGTGCATTTTAAATGCAGTAAGATACATGGCAAGTCTTATGCATTCTGAAACATAGCTAGAGTTACAGAGGTCACTGCATGCTAATGTTGATTGATTGTAGATTGGTGGCTATTGTTTTTGCTTTGTTGACATCACGATAACAGCCAGTGACCTTGATTCAAGTGTTTTGGTGTGCATACACAGTTCTCTGCCCACATAAGAGAATAATATCTGTTGCAGTGGTAACACTTATATTATGCTCCGTTGAAGTGGGTAGAAAGTGGGTTTCACATTAATTCTATGACAACAAATCCAAATCCTACTGTTTTAAGTGCAGCGGATGCTTAGACAGAGGCCATAGGGCTAGCAGGGGGATGGAGTCCATTTTCATTGTGTGTCTCATAATGGAGACAGAAAGACAAATGGAGTCAGTGGGGTTACTGACAGACAGAGTGGATGCAGTGTTTATGTAACACAGTATGTATTAGCAGAACTGGGCGTGCTAATGTTTAGATTTAGAGCAGCTTCTTGGCCTCAGTCACTGTGGAGTTAGCCCGCCGTGTCTCTCCTCTCCACAGGGTTCAGAAGGTCATAACACAAATTTGCATGCGGTGCCCAGTGATGCGGAGTCGTGCCTCTCCATGTGTGGGATGGACATTGCGTACGTGTGTGCGAGAGAAAGATAGTTTGCACTGCGTAATGGCCAGGCTGATGCATTTTTTAGCTCTCAAATGGGATATATTTCCATCCCGTCGTCTGCTGTGTTCCTGATTAAATGAAGCGTGCTCGGCTTCCCTCTCCAGATAGACAGTGAGGAGTTGCACAGAACGCAGTGGGATGGAGAAAATGACAAAGGAAACAAGTGCTCTACTTTGTTGTGATTTCACTCATGCTAGATCAGAGCGAGCAAATTTTCGATTATGAAAGATGTATTTGCAATTCAATCTAAACCGCTGTAGGCGTGTGTTTGGAATCTATGATGGAATCCTTGTCTATTAGGCCACATATGGAAATGTATTCTGGTGTACTCTAAAAGGGTTCGTCCATTAACCTGCCCCATAAAAGAGAGGTGAGACCTGAGGTGCTCTCTTTATGCATCCACAGTTAACATTAGTGGCTGTTATTGATATTCCAGCATGTGTAAGGCCACTGAAGAGAATTGCGGCCAAGGTAATACGTACACTTTGAGGAGGGGTCTCGTTTAAAATGAAGACGTATAATTTTAATTGACAAAGACTCAATTTTTGTTGATTCAGTGAGAGCAATTTGCCTGCAGGTCTTGATAGTCAATTTCCTAGCATTAAGCTAAGGGGCTTCAATTTCACATTCTAGCAATAAAGCAAGTCCAACACTCTTCTTCCTCTTCATATCTCCTTCTTCCCTCTATTCATACTCACGGCTTGACATTTTCTGTCTTGCAGTCTCCCTCATTTACCCATTTCTCCCTCTAAACGCAGCCCTCGGTGGCACGTTTGAGGCATTAATTGAATAATTAATTCCTCTCATTAGCTTGTTTTTAATTATTTCCTTGCCCCCTTCTCCATGCCGAGTATAAACTCATCAACTGTTTTTCATCCTTCCACACAAATTGCCCATGAAAACTGAAGGCTGGCGGAAGGTAGCTTTAGCTCACTGGCTCTATCAGTGGCTCCTAATGAGGGGACGGTTAGCCCAGGCGGAACAAGCCTAACACTAGCTTCGTGCACCAAGAGGCACAATACTAATTTAGCTCATTTAGTGTCCTTGGGCCAATTAAAGGGAGGTGAAAAGGGCCAAATCGCTCGCTGGAACTGTTTTCACCATACTGGCCTTGGAATGCATTGAGCTGCATTGCACAGGCCCAGACAGCAGCGAACCAACCCTGTGTGTCTGATTGCTCGTTTGTTTGCAATGTGTTGCACTAATGGAATTTATTTGCCCTACATTCTCCTGATTTGGCTCCTTTGAAGGGCCTTATTATTTGTGACACAGATTCCTTCCCAGCTAAGGGGTAAATGCTCCTAAAGACGACTATGCCCAGTTAGTCTATTTTTGTGCCCCGTAATAAATTATGCCGGTGCTGAATAGGCAATCTGGATCATTATGTTGATGGTATAATGAAATAAACACACATAAAACCCTTGAAATTATCCACTTCTGGTTCAATGACCCAAAGCCCACTGACAGCTGCAACATTACAGTCATGTTCCGGTATCCGCTCAGTCTGCTCTTGCCTCTTTTTATTTATGTTGCTTTCATTTTCTTCATGTATAAATGTGATTTTAAGTTGGTTTCACATGAGCCTCACACCCAGTGTATGTCTTTTCTTTGCCTTACTGCCACATTTTATTGATTTCTGTTTTTTTGTTTTGTTTTTTTGTTTGTTTCTTGTTTTATGTCCTTTGTTGGCTGGCTGGGCCTCGTGTTGCATGCTTGTTGTCATGTCCCAGTTTGAATGTAGCCAGACAGTCAGCAGATCCCTGGGCCTCCAAGTCAACAAAGGTAAAGTTAACCCACTTACTAACAACCACCTGTCCTCCCCCATCATCTCCCAAAGACAGCCTGCCATATTGCTCACCCACATCCAGACACGATTTCCATTCCATGGTCCAAATGAGGGGGACTCTGAGTGGCAGAGAGTGGGCCACATCCACCAACACTGTAGCGGAGGCTTCTCAAGATGCTTTAGATGTTGTGCAGTAGCATCTTTTTCTAGTATGTACTATCATTACAAACTCCCCTTCACGTAGCCGTGTCATGCTCGCAGGTCTGTCTCTCAGAAAACCCTGTAGCTTTCATAAAACTTAGAGGATTAGGCATAAAATTTTCATTTTGCAACTGTCACAGCTTTATCCAGTGATGGACATTGTATTTGGGATCTTGTGTTGCTTGCGGCCACATTAGCGCCATGTGCCTACAAAAATATGATTGGCAAGTATTTTCTGCACCCCCATGATTCCTCTGTAAAAGCCACACTGGAGTACTGTAGGCAACTTGTTCATATTGTTGACATTGTTCAGGTACATTTTCAGTAACTCTCACCGGTGGTACACAAATGGTGCTTGAAAGGTTAATCATTTGAAGCACATTCAAGGCTTTAAATGCTTATGAGGCAGAAATATAAAGACACTCATTATGGTGATTGAAATTGACCAGAAAAAAAGTCTGTCAGCCATAACTTCAGCCTATAACAGATGGCTGGGTATGTAAATCCAGTCCCCCAACCCTGACATCTCTGGCTTTTCAAGCCTTTTCAGCCTTTTCAAGGTGTTGCATGTCACGTTAACAAATGTTTAACATGTATGGACATGAGTGGGAAGCCAACAAAAGACAGAAATAATGTCCAGGAAAGCTGAGAAAAAGAAACAATCACTAATCAGTAGATTAGATTGAGATCCACATCTATTTTCACCAGTTAAATCTTTAGCAATGCAATTAAGTAAATGATTCCTACTTTAAATATTGTTTATCCCCATGCTAATGTATTCTGTTTCAGTTTCATGAGTATAATCTATTTACTGGCTTAAGCCCCAACATAAAGAACCAAAAAAAACAGATCATTTCTAAAGTAAATTACAGGAAATGGAAGTGGAAAGAACTTCTTCTGGTCACAACATATCCGTTGGCCAGTGCAACATGGTCAATATGACCCTTAAACAAAAAACTTAACCCAAACACAAGCATGTAGTTTATATCCTAAACCTAACCAAACTGCACTGTTTATCAGTGTTACCACATGTTTAAAACATCAACTGTTACATCACGGTCATGTAGATCTCGTACCAGTGGTAGGAGGCACTTATTCAGGAAACACTCTGATGAGTTGCATTAGAGGGTAGAAAACAAATGACCTGTTGTCTTACTGGTTGGAGGATTTGTTGAATGTTCACAATGTAGGCTAAACTAGTTTATGAGAACATCACCTTTGTGGTGGTAAATCAAGAGAACTCAAGGCAATGTGCAGAGGCCCAGAAATATTGGACTTTGAGTAGTTGTAATGGTTAAAAAAAGTTGTTGTCAATAAAGCCAATATAAGCTAAGTCACTGGAGCCACAGAAGGAAATCAATCGGTGCCCAGACTTGGGACGGACTGAGATATTGAATAACTACAAATTACCTGACAACCCTTCTCCACCACACACACATCTTTAAAGGGTCTTTCTGTTTTTAAAAGTGGTGTTTGCAAATTTACTTCCTCATCAGCCAACGACTGTAGTAAAACAGCTGTTAATTCAAATTACATTTACATATTGGTCAAAAAACAACAGACCACCCATACAGAAGTGCCGTAAGCAGCAGTTTGCCTAAAAAAAAAAAAAAAAAAGACAGAAACATAAAAAAGAACCTATAGATACCACTGCAGAGGTACAGCAGGGGAAGTGAGGTTTATGTGTTTAAGCCAGAGGCGGAACATACAGAGTCAGCAATGTCCACTTTATAGCCTGGCTTTAACTATTTTATGCGTTGTCTTAACACATACAGTATAAAATCAATAATGCAGATAGTGTAGATAGCATTTCCATGCACTAATAACCAATTTCGTTATCCTCTTTCAACATTATTTAGAAAACATGAGCTCCAAAGCCTCTAGCACTGCACAGCAGAATTCCCTGTTACGGCTTTTAGAATCAGATTACTCTTCGCCCACATGCCGTCCTTTCTTTTATCCCCATCATAGCAGTTGTAGTTGCTATTAGTGGTGCGTGGCGTGTAGAATCCTTCAGTCCCTCTGCTCATTCTCTGTCAGTTTTTTGTCTGACAGGTTAGGATTTCAAGAACACAGTTTATGTGTATAAGCATGCTCACATTGACCACTTGTTTCTGTTCATGTTGTGAGTGTATGCATGTTGTATCTGCTGCTGAGGGGAGGTTGAGAGACGGAGAGAGAGAGAAAGAGAGAGAGAGAAGGGGTGCGCACAAAGCTGCCTGTTCACCTGCTGAAGGTGTGGGGAACAATGCTATTGTTTCAGGGCAGAGTTGTCAGTGATTGTG
>JAOWBC010000539.1:10381802-10395531 GCA_028566105.1 Hypoplectrus providencianus | reverse complement strand
CACAAAGCTGCCTGTTCACCTGCTGAAGGTGTGGGGAACAATGCTATTGTTTCAGGGCAGAGTTGTCAGTGATTGTGACCCCCCTCCTCCTCCTCCTCCTCCCCCCCGCTTCTTCTCTCTCTTTTCTTTTCCTCTGTCTTCCTCTCTCTCATCACCCCCCTCCTTGTCTTCTCCCTCCCATTTCATCACCACAGAGGGAAAAGCGATGGAGCATTTCGTCTGCCGGAGGTGAAAAGAACTCGTCGAGTGTAAGTAGAGGGGTCCCTGGCAGAAAGAGAGAGAAAGCGAGGGATGAGATGGGGGCTTTGGGGCAAGGAGGGAATGGAGGCAGGCAGAGATGGCGAAAGGGAATGGATAGACACGCAGTAGCAGCACAATCGTGTTAGCCTAGTCTCCCAGGGATAAAGTTGGGCTTAACTGCAGCATTACCCACACTCCTGCATTACAAAATGTTCCTTCGCCAGCATTTAGCATGCAAATTGGCTCCCAGATTATGCCTTTTGTATTCATTTTACCAACTGTCAGGCTGTGACGCAGGGAGAATGATAATCAGGCAGATATTGCCCCCTAGCGCTCCGGCGACGATCATCACACTGCAAGGGGAGGGGTGGGTCGGTAAGGGACTTCTGTGCTGCTGCAGATCAATGACTTGTATGTGTGTGCGTCTCTGATGAAGAGATAAACAGGGTGTGAACAGCTCAAAGTGAATTACATGTGAGTTCTTTATGAGAGTTGGGGCGATGAAGGGAAGGTGGGATTGTGGCAGCAAAATGAAAGGAGAGAGCTGAGCCGCTGAGGGAGAGAGTTGAAGAGCAGATACAGTAGTGCTCTCTCGAATGGATTATGCATGTACAAATACACACACTCATTTTAGAATATGTTGAACTGCAAGATATGCGCTGTGAATATTCTTCCTCTTAATGTGGATATTCAGCCCCATGCAGCCCAGCAGCTCTGCAGCAGCAGCCGAGTCCATCATGTCTGAGAAAGCACCACAAGTAGTCCGTCTTGCTTTTTTCTGTCTATGTATGTTTCCCTCCACCAAGAGTCATCTGGGCCAGCGATCCCTCATGTCTTCCCCAGCTCGTATCTGTGAAATCATTATCTCTCCGCGAGATAACGAGTCTGATTTGAATAATGGCCCTTATCTGATGCATAATGCTACCTCTAATTCCGTTTTTTAGTTAATCCCCCAACATGTATTTTGCATGCATGGTGGGCACATCTGCAGACCACATGCAGAGATCAAACACCCGTGCCCTGGAAGGTTTCATGCATTTGAAAGTCACTGATTGGGAGAGGTGGGAGGTAAAGAACAAGTATTGTTTCTGTTAAGAAAAAAAAAAAAAGTAATAGTTGCTGAAAGATAGCAATATGTCTGTACTTCAGGTATTCATGGTCCTACTTTCTCGTGGTTGTGAAGACTTACCAGATGGCACTGTGTGGTTGGCCTCTGTCCATATGTGGGTTGATATATCCAGTGGTGAGGGATCAAAATGAATTTTAATGTATCCATCTCCAAATCTGTATCCTGGCCAAAGAACAATTTCAGTTACAACTTGGGTCTTCTTTCATCTTGTTGGGCATCATTTCTTTCTATGATGCTAACTGCTGAATTGAACTGTTGGAATTTGTGAATGACAAGGCAAGAAAAACATGTGGACAGTTTAAATGACGAGATGATCTTCTCAAATGATTTGAAGTCAGTGCACACACTATGCCATCACTGCATGGGGTTGCAAAACTGTGTGTATGCACATTTATGGTAAGTTCGGCATGTCATAAGTGAAGCAGGAAGTCCGGGTCATTTTAAGCTACCAGGATGCCTCAGGGTAGGAACTATGGGGGCCCCATTTCTTTTCATCACTGGTTCGTAAAGTTAATGATACCACCAAGAAAAAAATATAAAGGGGAACAGATACATTTACACATCAAACTGTTAACAGGCTGGTGGTGGTACATTTGTGAAGCATTTGTGGATCCCGAGCTGTGTGAATCTCTGATACATGCATCCAGAGATGAAGATTGACATTGGAAAATATCCTCCTCTTGTTCACTTCCATTATATCCAGCAGATAATAAAAATTTGCATCTTAACATCGATTTTGGCGTTTAACTTTGACCTCTGAAGCTGTGCCCTCAGCCAGTAACAACGAAGCGTGTGTGGTTGACCCCACTTGGCTGTCAAACTGACAAACTAGCAACTCCTGTCCATGTGCATAACATTATGCTGCACGGATATCACATGTGTGACCTTGGCGTTGGAGTTGTATTCTGGGTCACGTAGGCATTTGGTTTGGCCAAGAAAACAGAATGCGAATAATCGAAAAGGCCCCAAAGAAACTGCCCTTTTTCAACTTGTTTGTAACCTGGTTATTAGTTTTGGGCCATTCGAGAACACATCTATTGGATCACTTCCTGAAAAGATCTATGAGCCCCCAGTTATCTGTGAGCGGCTGATTTAAGTTGGTCATTTTCAGTACTGACACTCCCGTTACTGCTGATAATCTTGGCATGAAGTTGCTCTTTAAATAGATGGATGTAGCAGATATACAGTTGAGGTAATATTTTTTTCTTACCATTTAGTATTTGCTGTAAAACCTTTCAATGGAAAATCACTATATTTTTTACAGTTTCTTATTGGATTTAAGGATGGTTTATTCATAAAAATACATGAGAATACTGCATTCTTCTACAGTTTAGTCAGGGAATATATTTAATGAAGACTGTTAAGCCCTTTTGGTGTAAATGGAGAGTGAATTTGAAATGATACCATTCTTTAACATCGCTGTAATCACATATTTTTTCTCCCAGATTGCATTGCAGTATATAGCATGACACTGTAGGGCATCAATATGGTAGAATATAGTCCATATTTACTATAAATTTACATTTATTTACCATAAAATTCAGTTTGGTCATCATACCTTCTTGTATTTCTTGCCCTGTCAGATAACTAGCTGATGTCCCACCACCACTGACATCTGCAAAGATCTTTTAACTGGTGTCCAAAAGCATAAAACAGACCCATTTAATAAATGAAATAAACTTCCTTTTACCTGAGGTCATGTTTCTTTTTTCTGTCCACATGGTGCATTCATGTGCAGCTTCTTTTAGCTTACATGGTTCTTTCCCTTGTCCTTCTTCTCTACCAGGACAAGTCAACCCCAGAGGACCAGAGTTCCTGGGACAGCTTCAAGACCATGACCCCCGAGCTGTCCATCGTGCCTGGGGAGCAGAAGGACCGGATGGAGCTGCACAATAAGAACTGGGACTCCTCCTCCGCGAACACGCCTGACTCGTCCGAGGGAGACTTCCAGACTGAAGTGTGAAGACACACACACACACTCGAAACACGCTCTCACTTGAATACACACACGTGCTCATAACCGAGACAGACTTCTGAAAAAACTATACATAAGTACATGATTTCTCGCAAAGATCTCACACACACTGCTCCCCGTCTCCTGCAATGTGCTCTGTCGGATCCCATACTGTATTTGTTTACTGCTGCAGTGGACAGACATGGAAAGAAGACTGTTCTACCCTATATTTTCGCAAAGACTATTGAAAAGAAAGAACAGGAGCTTGACACGTCTGGGACTGAGGGAAATTTTTAAATGAACTTAAAGAAAAAACTATGAAAAACTTATTTCTGAGAAAAAATGTCTTGATTTTATTCTGGAGAAAAAAGAAAATCTCTTTCAATTGTTTGATGATTTGGGGGGGAAAAAAGAAAAAGAATATTTCTGCACCGTTCAGTTCTTTTTATAGCAAGGGGAAAAAATCTCACAGAGGTTTCTCACACTGGTAGCCCCCCTAGGCACCCTGCTTTCATTTATTTCCTTTCCCCTTCTAATGGATGACGGAAGCATTCTATCTCGCAGTCTTTTCTTTTTTATTTAAATTTTTTTCTTTTTCGTCATTTTGGATGGATAGGGGATGGGGGACGGGGAAGAGCTGCTCATTGATATGTGCCATCGTCTCTGTTTTTTCAGGCTCCAGTTCAACAATCCCATCCATCCATTCCCCTCTCATTCTCTTTGTCAACATTGTATTCCCCCTTTTTTGCGTATTTTCTATGGTTTAGCAAAAAAAAAAAATGTCCTCCTCTATGGGTTGAAACTTTTAATGAAAGAAATTATACGATTTAAACAACTGTTCAAGAAGAATTGACTTATTTTCAGAATGGTTTGATTCCTGCTTCTGCTGCCTTTTCATTATTTTTCATTTCCTGTGCGAATTAACCCATGTGGAACTTAAAAAAAAATGATTTAGGACACACACAGCACATAAATGTGAGCTTGCTTTCTGAGGTAATGTGTGCCGCATGTTATCCAACCATGAGGGAAAAGAAGGATAGTGATCATCATGCAGATTTTCGCATCTCCTCCTTTTTTTTTCTCCCTGCAGTGCTTGGAGATAAAAGCCTTTAAAGATTGCAGCATCTGAATCCATTTCAGCCATCACCAATCACAGTGAAAAAGAGAATATATGTCATTTTCGGTCCAAATGGAATCTGTGCGAGCTCTGTTTAGCATCCCTCATTCCGCAAAAACGTAGGCCACTGAGTGCAATATCAATCTGTTTGGCGGCTAACTTCCCCTGTTACTGAGGGAATATTGTTAGTGTAACCTGAGGAGGTTTTCAAGCCTCCTAAACACCACCTGAACCAGATTTTCTTCTTTTCCCCAAAACCCCATCATGGATTTGAAGACACACAGGCTTCACTTTGCGTCCCTCCACCTCCTCCTTCTCGCTTCTCCTTCTCCCGCTGCCCACCCAGCATTATGCTACCAGAAGGCATGAAATCTTAATGTAAGCAGTGATGCCACATGTATAATTCCTCCTTCACATGGATCCCTGTCCTTGTGATTGTATCCTGCACTTGAGAGCGCAGCCGCTGCGGAAAGATAGTAAAAAAGAGGCAGAGTCACAGAGGTGATGAGGCTACAAGGTGGCAGACTGAAGTGGAAACGGCTAAACTGAAAGAGCGAGTGGTGGTGCTACCTGCTTAGCATTCCACACCCGTCCTCCGGTCGCTACAAGAGGACAACCAGTTTCCTGCTGTTGCTACATTAGCACATCAGTCCTCCACACACCGACAGAGAGAAAGTGTCAGAGTGCAGGATGAATTCAATAGATGGCTCGATAACTTTTCTGTCTATGTTCAAAGCGGCACCCATTAATCTCGCAGTGTGGAGAAGGAGATGAAAGACAATTTAGGGCAGAAAAAAAAAACGCAAGAGAAAATGCTAGCCAAGGAATAAGATCCAAAAATATGTAACGAGAAAGCTAGAGGCAGGGAGAGATGCAGATTAAGAAGGGGAGTGTTCAAAACAGTAATTATCCGGGGATGGCGATTTGTCCTGACATTTTCCAATGCAGCCCTCAAACCATCTGTTTAAAGATCCCTAATGTGGTAGTAGTGCAGCACAGCGCAGATGGTGAGACAAGAGTGCGGCCCTTCTAACCTTTCAAGCTAATCAGCTGATAGGAGAACCTACAGCAAACTCCTTCTCTGAGGAGCGGCATAGGTTCGGCCCCCAGGTTGCAGAGCTAAGGTCACATTCACCTGACCTTCTGTTGGGCTTAGGATCCAGATCTACTATACTCTGCATCCTGCCATAGCAGTCTCAGCTGATGGGTGTTAATCTATAGCAGAAGAAAACATCAGTCTCAGGGGAAATAGATTCGACCTTTACAAATTAGGTTTTTATACATGAAACATTTTAGAGAAAAAGTTCTTGAGGAATTCTATACAAGGCCTTGTTCCCATGGTAACTTATAAATGGGATTGGAAGAAAGAAAACGAAAGAAATGTGAATGTTTGATTTGAGCGCATTATGAGATTGTGTTACTTACCTCGTCCATTAGGGAGCTTCTGCATATTTTCACATCTTGACATGTTTTAAAGAACTGGATGGAGGCCACAAATAGTATTGCAACAGCCCAAAAAGCACCATTATAATTGAAAAATATTAAGTGGAAGTCATATTGAGGAGGTAAATCTGAAAGCTGCAACTGCGCAAGGCGAGATTCTTGGTCTCTGCAGCATGACATTACTGGATGGTTTGTTAAAAAGAGCCATCTAAGAGGCCATAATTTGAAAGTGTTTGGAAGAAACGTGCTTGAAAAAAAAATGCTTGGCTGGTGATTAGATCCAGCAAGGTAAAGGTCCAGAAGTGTCAGCGTTAGTGGGCCAGTATCCAGTTCTTATTATACATGTGTGGTTTCACCTTTATGAGGTCTGAATCTTAAATTTTGAGACCTCCCATTGTTTTGTAAAATCCCAAAAGTCCTGCAAATTTTCCATTGGAACACAATCCCATTTGTCTGACCGTCCATTATCCTCCAAACAAAAACCCAGCGCGAGAGTTCGATGACTGCAATTCTTCATACTTTAAACAATTATGTTTAATGGTTTTCCAACGCCGCTGGTAAAGAAATGGATAGGTTTTGGGGGGGAAAAACACACTTTATGAAGGTTAGGCACAGGGGAATTGTTCGGATGAAATGCCCCATCGGTGTCCAACTACATTAATATATGAATGGGGAAAAACTCCAGAGATAGTGTGTATTTTTGTAATTTAGTGGAGTATTGGGGTTTTCTCAAGCAATCCTGTTTTATATGGACAATGGCCTTTCAGACAAATGGTACCTCAGTCCAGTGTGATATTTGTCAGACTACTGGAAACAATGGCATGACACCCTTAAGTTTTCATCTTCGGGAACGGTAAGTGAGATGCAGCTTGATTGATTGGGATTGTGATGTTTGATGGATGACCAGTGATGTCCACATGAAGTTTCAAAAACATTAGTTATAAGTATGTGTTGACCCCTTGGACAGCACTTTCAGTTTGAAAATGTCTCAGTAAATGGCAATTCAGTATGCTTTCAAGTACATGAACAACTGAGAGTGCGATCGAGTGGTCTTAGAAAACAAAGAAAATGGTTCAAGAAGCTTCATTTGGACATCACCACAACTAAGGACCATCTTAGAATTTTAGTTTTCTTTTCTATGACAAACTGGTGTGATGTAAACACTACCACATGAAGTTGATGGAAGGAGTATGTTGGTATGTCATCTTGTTATCCTTTGTGTGTTACAAGTCTGCCAAACTCAACAGCATAAAACATGAAGAAATATGAAACAGGCGAACAACTTTCCACCTGTCCGGTTGATGACAGCTACAGAACCTAGTATGCTCACCTCCACCTCCACGCCACGCTTCAGCCTTTTGATGCTTAGGTGTTAACCGACTCCTACAACCATTCAACATTCCAGTTGATTTATTACTCAACCCCTCCCTTTCCTTTTACTCTCTCATTTTTGTTCTTTTTATACATAAGATTGTACAAAGTAGTCCTCTAATGTTTTCATAGTGTCTTTTTATATGAAAATAAATTTTCAAATGGATCTCAGTGTCTCATACTGTATGTGGATATATGTTGTTTCAAGGGCATCTGTGGATGAGAACAACTTGGCTCTCCCTTGATTTGCAGTGTACTCACAATCCCCATGTTTTCCTAATATCACTCCGGGTGTTGGGCATGACAAACTCTGTTACCCAGAAGCATTGAAGCTTAACTGTGACCAATCAGAGGCCCTGCTGGTCTGTCTGAAAATGTAAGAGGAACAGCTCAGTGGGTTTGAAGTCATGTTGCAGTGGAATAACCAAAGGGGGAAATGTCAATTCAAAGTGATTATTTCATTAAAAATGTCTACATTTTTAGCGATATTTATGCTAATAACAATCCTCTTTCAAAGTGGATTTTCCCAAAAATGGTTTTGTTATGTAATAGTGAAAAGAGTCACGGTGGACAGGCTTTGATAGTCCAGTCGGCATTGCTGGAATGAAGGAGCAGGAGGCAAGAGATGACACCGCGCGCATGCCTCAGTCACTCTACATTCACCCTCTGAGGGCCTAGTGGGTAATTAAGTGTGGATGAGTCTGCCCGTGGATCTGCCATCACTCACCCTGGAGAAAGGCCACCAACTGGAACTTTCTCATGGGAGTGAGAAGGATGAGGAAGATGTCACAGGAGGAGGAAAAGCAAGGAACCAGGCCAGAGGACAGAACGCGTGGTGACAGAGTCCAGGCAAGAAGGAAGGTTTTCACATCACCTCTGGCAGAGGAGTCACTCTGATTAGAAGGCCCCTGGTTATCTTTCCCTGAGGTTTGTGGGTAATTAAGTTGTGGTACTGGTGTGTCACCAGTGACCTTAGGGGAGACCCTGCTGACAAATAATACAGGGAGACAAAGTGAAGGGTTGTTGGACACGTGCTGGAAGAAGAAATAACAAATATCAACCTAACTGAAGCATTGTCCACCAGGAACCACTTGTCAGTGCTGCCCATCTGCTTGATATTTACAACAAACAGGACAGGACATGCTCTTACGTGTTCCTGACATCGGAACATCAAGTCCTGAAAGTTTGATAATGCTGAGTGAACGCAAAGGGCTCCACTGTGGCTTTCAATAACAAGGCAGCAGGAACATGAAGTGTTAGACTTTTCATGCATAATCAGGATGATAATATGAGCTCATTTTCTGAGTGTCTCTTAACTTTAGTTACTCTCATAAGAAGTTATTGTTGTCTTTGTTCTCAACAGTACTGTGAGATCACCCCTACACATAAACTGCTCTCAATAGCTTAAAAATGGTAGAATTGTTTATGCAATTTGTTTCACACTCTAGTTTGACTGTTGGTTTTTGAAGTACAATGTCAAATAAGGATATATATCCACTAATATTCAAATCAGTTGTAGTACTATCTCTAAACCACTATGGGGCAGACCTAAGTGGACATGTCAACAATTCTGCTTGATTTTTTGTCTTGTTCTAAGATTTTGCATGTTAAATTAAAAATGGCGGAGGGAAGAGGAGATTCACTTTCTTTTAAGAATAACTGTAAACCGAAGCTTTAATTCACCCAAAATTTTTAAAAAAAAATATATATATATATGTATATTGTTTTAGTTACATAAGATGTTAGGTATGTTACAATCCTGACTGTATGAATATTTTTCTTCTTTCTCTTCTTTTTTTTTTCACTGAAAATGCATCCGTCCATTCCATTAGACATTATGTGCCAAAAGGCATTTACTGCCTATGAGACTTGATTTAGATAGATTTTTTTTTTCCATTTCGTATTTATCTTCCTAAATCATGTTTGCTTTGGGTACTACCCAGGGAAACTCACCCACTGTTGGTTTGTTTCAATAAGACAAATTATTACATCTTGCAACATCATGTTTTTTTGTTGTGCCATCAAGGGAAATGGATCAAAAACAATATCTTAAATTGCCTTCAGCTATATTAAATAGCCTGCAGATTTTTATTTTTTAAAAACAACAACAGCACAATGCTTTGCACTTTATATCATTAATGCATGGTTACTACTGCAGTGGATGGAGAGAGAAAAAAATACAGTGAACAATTATTTTTTACTTGTTTAAATGTAGACGAAAACATAAAGGCATAAACGTAAAGGCCAACATACTTGGCTTTTATGATCTCTTCATGAAAGTATGAAGTGTTATGGGCATTTATATTATTTATCACAAGGAGCAGGTTTCAAAATAAAGCCATGTTTCCTCAAGTTATTACAAACTAATTGACTGGGGAAACCTGGGCATGAGGCGTTATTCCAGCATAGCTGCTGTGTGCATTGTCCTGTTCTTGATGGAAACCTGGAGTTGCCTGGGGTCATACATAATGCAGGAGCTGGTGGTCTACCCAAGAACAACCTAACAAGCTAATCCAGCTATAATCAGATGTATGTTGTGATATATAAAATGTATGTGACCACTTTTACTTTATATAATTAAAGTGCTTTACCATACAAAGACAGGAACCACTGAGAAGCTTCGTTCTCTTCATAAATAACAGGTGAAACCAGTGGTTCCCAGGTGCTGGCAGTTGCATATGCTGTAGCTTCTGGGTGTTTTCTTAGACTCTTATCAACACAGACCAGGTGTGATGTTGTTATCTAGTGTTAAGATCCTTCTGGAGATGTTTCCTTCTCCAACTTGTAAGTTGTCGGTGTCAGTGTTGCCGGATGTTTTCTTTTCATGATGACAAGGTTAAAAAAAAGCCTTTGTGTTAGCTACCTGCTATTGTTTTAACTATAATCACCCATTTCACACACCTTCATAAATTATGGAAGAACGGCAAAGGAAGGATCATTTGTTCCCTGAGTTTTTCCTGAAGAAAGTGCTTCCCTTCAGGCATGGTGCTATAGTTTTTTTTTTCCCAGGTACTTATGTTGCCTGAGGGGGGGCACTGCCTGATAGACTAAAAACAGGAAGCAGTGACTGTACTGTAATGCCTGATATGATAAAATGATTTCTCCAGCCTACATTTTCATCATATGCGTTGTTATGTTTATATAGCTGTCTCAACCAACCCAAAGCAACAGTGTTTGACCTGGGTAGGACCCTCCAGCATTACATACTGCAGCTTTAAGGATTCACAGAAAAATATTTTTTTAATGGAGCCATTTTTTCCCCAACACATACATTTTCTAATTTTTAACATTTTTTTCAGTGCTATGCATTGTTTGTACGTCTGCCCAATTTTGAGACAGTTCATGCAGAAATGTGTTTAAAAAGTAAGATTTTATTACAAATGTTGGATTATACTGCACAAGCTGTGTGACAGTGCAGAAGCTGATGTTTTGGCATAGGTTTGTTGTTCTATTAACTGCAATTCTTCGGACTAATAGAAGGCATGTGAGAAAAACAGTTTTTCTACTAGAATTGTAACTGATACTGTAAACACATGTGAAGTAATCCCTAAACTATGATTTGTTATTTTTTGGTGAGAAAACACTTTTTTGTGATTTATGCATTAAATCTGTGGGGGGAAAAGAAAAAAAACGATAAATGGCGGGTGGACAAGGCCTCAGGCTTTAACTCTGCTGTAAGATAATTTTAAGTGAGAGCAAGGGGAGAGAGAGTGAGAAAGACTGAGATTGACAAGCAAAGTCATAAAACAAGCAAAACAAATACCACAGGGAGGAAAAACAAAAACACCCTTGGAACATTGACGAATTGGGGCAAAGTGACAGTGTGAGGTACCAGGGGAGCATGCAACAACCTGTGAGTGGAATGACATGTCTCACTTTGACACTGCCATAAACTGAAAGTACGTAGGGCATGCAAGGATGAAGTTTTCATCCTGAGACAGGAAAACAGTGGAAATCCATTGCTCTAATGGCTCTAGCATGTCTAGCTGTCCCTCCTCGGTGGCTGACAGATGGTTCTGTCCCACAGGCTCCGGTGCCATGCTGTTCAGAGAGGACACTGAGAATAGAGCAGACTGGCGGATGAGAAGAGACGATGGTGTGGACGAAGCCACAGAGTGGACAGGAACTCAGATGAAAGTATGAATTAGATGTAAAGAGTGCTTCTGTGAGGATTTTCTTTAGGATGTAATGCAAAGGAGAAGATCACAACTTTATCAGACATGTCTTATTCTAGTTAGAGCCCTTAATGAGCCTTTAGGACAATGCCACAGACATCTCTGTTTTTGATGTTTGACTAAACAGCTTATTCTCATCTGTGCTGTTATGGATCAGATCCCCGAATGCTCTCACAATGCCAACATTTCAGCTTTTGGCCCGGTTCTTGGGTGCTGATGGCAAAGCCAGACTGCTGCTTTGAGACTGCCTTTCCACAATGGCTTTAGATGGCTGTCCATATGAGATGCCCTTGCTGTTCCTCATCCAAATTCTGGACCTGTTAATCCATTGAGTGCCTAAGTCTCCATCATACAGACTGGGATAAAACACAAGTGGTCTTTGACACTTTGAGGGTGATTTATTCAGAGCTGAGGTAAAGGACTCATTGAAGCTTCTTTTGGCTCCACCAAGCTCTCTCCACAAAGCACTCTTCACATATCATGGCAACCTACATTTAGTCAGAATGAATTGCCTCTCCACGCTGCCAAGGGCTTCTCGAAACTCTGGCATAATTTAGCGGTGGGCTTAGGCTAATGCAATCTACCACAGCCTCTCTGGCATGCTGAGAAATGCGGCGGCTGGGACCTGCTAGATGTTTAACAGCGTCTTAGCCTCCTCATATGCTACAGTAAACCAAGAAAAGAACACAGGATGAGGATGTGCAGGTGGCTTTAAGCCTCCAGGCTTGTTTGTGAGAGGACAGGGTGTAGGTGAAACGCTGACAGGGACCGGGAGGTGAGGAGTCGAGATGTGCCCCCGCACGTCTTGTTCCAGGGTAATGAGACAGCCAAGCCGGCCTCTCGAACTCCAACTGTCCAATAGCGGTCAGTTGTGAGGAGTCCAAATGAGGGTGACCACCTCCGTGCCTCCCACATGCACTTTAGTCATTCTTTTCAGCTGGGTGTTTGCGTGCGTTTGTGTGTATGTGTTGGAGGTCGATGCTTTGCTGGCTCTGTATCGTGAGATCCATTTGAAATGGATTGAGAGCCAAGTAGGGACTCTCAAACCGGTAGTTTGACATTTTGTTCCATCATTCTTGGTGAGATGGAAAGATTGATATCTATGTCTTGTTGTTGTGCATATATAATGGAGCTTAATACAGCTTTTACACTACACATTAAGTCTAAATAATTGCCAGTGATTTATCTTTCCATTATCAGTTTAAGTACAATGAATTGCGTACCTGCATCCGAAATGGACCAGATGTAAAGGTCGACCAAAGCTTGCTTGGCTCACCTCCAAAGCTCGTTGCAGTGACATCTTGCCCATACTGGCCAACCTCAAATAAACCTGCCTTGTGAGACTAAATTCTGTGTACAGGAGACCACAGAGAAAGAAGTTGTTTTTAGAAGTCTCTGTGTGTTCAGCTCTTAGTACTTTTGTGGCATCCAGCTGAATCTCTGTGGTTTGAGGTTTCTCTCCTGGGTCCCTGTTTATACTTTCAGATATTTGCTTTTTTCATTGTTTCATGTTCGCTTTGAGCATTACAAGGGTTGTGTCAAGTTGCTGCTCATGAAAGCCAACGTTTCCTGATTTTGCAGCTTCATAATAGAAGCTTTAATTTAAGCTTTTATAGCAAAGTACCTGCGTACATTATTGCAACAAATTCATAAAAAAAAATGAAATGCCAGGTTTATCCCGAAATGTTCTATAAAAGTCTGCAAATGCTGCAGGGAGGGAGTGGGATGTTAGATAAAAACCAGCAGACAACATGTCTTTACTGCACCTCATCAAACAGCTCCGACAGGTAAAAAAAACTTGTTGGAGCTGCTGTGATATGTGACCGAAAAACATTTGCAGCAAATATCGTTGGCTTGAGACCTGCACGTCATCAATCAAAGAGACACCCTGAGGCGGAGTAGCCATGCTGTAATGAAGATGCAAAACCTTGCCATGCCCGGCTGACGCGCCCAGATAACTATGGGAAAAGGATGTGATTAGCCTAGCTTAGCATGAAGACTGAAGGCATGGAAAAAATTACAACGCAGCCTTAAAGCTTTTGTATTTAGATGAGTATTTTTAAGATGAAAATATATTCATTTCATCTTTATATAGCCCTACAGTCAATAATAAATCTGGATCTTTCTGCCGAAAGAAATTGAAAACAACATATGACATTACCGTCCTGTATTGGCAGCATTACTTCTGGAAGTTGGAGTAGATATGTAGATGTTAACAAACACGTGTGTGTGTGTGTGTGTGTGTGTGTGTGTGTGTGTGTGTGTGTGTGTGTGTGTGTGTGTGTGAGGGAGAGAGAGAG
>JAOWBC010000539.1:10331425-10346543 GCA_028566105.1 Hypoplectrus providencianus | reverse complement strand
CACACACACACATGCCAAACACGTAATTGCACTCACAAATTTATTATCCTGACCTCAATGTCAGATTGGGTGCGTGCATGCATGTGTGACAAATTGTGCATGTGTGTGTGGGCAGCTTCTAGGGAGGAAAATGTCCACCATGTGTCATCATGTTATGGCGGCCATCAGAGAAGCCATAAATACAACTCAGATCTGCAGCATTGGGGAATGTCCAGCTGTGCATGTGTGTGTGTGCAAATATGCACTGTATCTCCTAGACATATTGAGGCTGCCATGTATGTCCACGAGGCATTTTCTCTCACCCTTTTGCCCTTCTTTCTTCCTTTCTTTCTTCCTTTGCATCTCACTCTCACACAGCTATTCACAAGGCACCTTTGCCAGTGATGAAGAAAAACATTATGCATGGATGGATGGGGGGGTTGAGGATGAGGGGATAGCAAAAAGATTATTCATATGCCAGAAGATAAATGTATTTTCACTACTTGCCTCTTTCCCTGCCCTCACCCGCAGCTCCTCTTCCATCTCTCCCTCTTCCCTCATTTCGTATTCCTCAGTCCAGCTGCATTATTCCTGCTCCCTCTCCTCCTTGCCGCTGTCTGGCCGGCTGACACCAAACGATAGAGCATTCTGTCATGCTGTTTGGAACACACTGAACATCACTTGTCAGCTGAGGGATGACAATGGCTGGCACGGAGCGAAGGGTACACGGGCAAAGCGGGGCGTTCTACCTCAACTCACTTCCGTCTTTGTTTAAATCCCATTAAAGGCAGACTGGAGTCTTCTTTTCTTGGCTTGTAGTCGATGAGTGTCTCACTTTGTGTTCAAAATGTTTGTTTTTTTCACCGCGAGAGGCCAAGGATGCTAATTCACTAAAGCCTTAGCTATTCCCAAGCTTGAAATGTATCTAAAATTATTTGGCACTAAAAACTTCCAAAAAGCTTCTTAGAAAATCCACTTATATCGATTAATTCTGCAGGCAAGCAAAGCAGTCTGTGACACGACATTATTTTTCTTTCCAGTGTGATGCATTATCGATGCAGCTCAAAAATGTATATGTCTTAATTTGATCCAGAGTGCTGCTCTAATACAGCATGAACTGTTTTACATGGTCTTTAATACATTTCTGACAGTTTTGTGAGATTGCCCCCAATTGTGAGTTTTAAACTTACAAGGCAATATAATGTAGACAAGTGCCACAGTTTGACAGCCTCTGTGTCCTGTAGTCCAGCATGATTTTAAGCTTTGGATCAACCCACCTGGTTATTGTAACCATTTTTTTTCAGACTCCAATTGGGTCCAGTGAGGATTTTTTCAAGTTACCAACAATTATATTAGTTATGTCCAAAGTTATGTCCCACACTGTTCGTTTGGCGGCCATATTGGATTCATGTCAACCAAAAGTGGCAGAAAAAAAATGTTCAGAACTCCAAAGCCAGGAAACATAGAATTAAATGGAACAGTCATTGGTGTGGTACTCCCACTCTGTAGTAGTGAAAACATGTAATCGACACATTTTAGGCTCATAACAATAGTGATAACACTTTTAGCCACTCACTCAACTGACATAGATGGCAATCTGATAATAATAGTTGTAATTGAAAGCACTAGTCATCAAAACCCTTATACTAATCATCTTTGACCAGTTTTATCATGTCCGGTTCAATATTCTCTTCACATAAGAACCCTCTGTGGCATCAAATTGACCAGTAGTTTCTATTAATCCTTAACCTATTTTTAAACTTAGCCTGTTTGTGGATGGCAGTAGTTTCGTGTTAGAGCTGGTTCACCTTATCTGGAACTGCAACTCTTACCTAATAGCCAACTGTTGTTGACTTCCAAACCAAACTTCATTTTTTAACCAACCACATCATAACTGAATAAAGAGGGTATTCATGTAATGTGTTAAATAAAAAATTAGGCTCCAGAGACACCATGTGCCATGTAAAAGTGGCGATCACCCTGTAGGATCCTGGAACATAGCAAACGTTCCCCTCGGAAGGAAGAATCCTGGGTTAAAATTACTTTTAGCAGGGATGTTTTTTCTGTGTAGGTTGGAGGCAGCAGTAAAGTTTCTCTGCAAAGTTTGATTTCTGAATAAATAACAGCTACCAAAATTTACTTTTTTCCAGGGACAATTTGTGTCTAATATTCTGGGCTGCTGTTCAGACTAGTGGGAAAGGCACAGGTGTTACAGACTAACACTTACAATATTTCTGTATTCAGATGTCCCCGTAAGCCATGAAAATGTGACAGTGAACCATTTTTGTTGTTTTTTTTTTAACAGAAGTCAACCTGATAATCATGCACACTACTGCCTCACACTGGTATGATATGGTTGATAGTGAGCAAATGTTAGCACCTCATTTGGAATCATCTGTCTGGTCAACGAATTTTGACCTCTGCTTTGGTCCCCACCATAAGCGCAAAAAATCTCTTTTTATGTGCTGCCAAGTGTTTATACTATGTTAAATAGTTTTCATAACTTTTCGGCCTGCTGTTTGGGGCTCCAGGCATCCAATCGAAAAAATCCAAATGACTGAAATGGTTCGAAAGCCTGAGGTGGAAAATGGAGGAGTTATACTTTCAGACTTTCAGGTAAAAATTTTGACTTTCTGGTTAATTCGTGCCCTATCAAGACAACTTAAAGCGAGGCAAAAACTCCAGGACTGCTAAGCTAGTAGCGCCGCCATTTGAGGAGCTAACAACAAAAACCACAAAGGCTTCTTCTCTCTGCTTTCTGTATTACCATTTTTCATTTATTTTCTCATCTCCCTCTCACCTGTTTACCTGTTTCGATAAGTAGCAGCTAGTCGAGTGGTGCTTGTGCCATCTGTGTCACTCAGGAGTGGCCTATTTAGAGCGGCTAATTCATCATGGCCTGAGAGCTTACATACGGTACATATAATTACCCCCCAACGCAAACAAGACCCTCTCAGTCCCTGTGATTTATTGTCGTGTCAAGGGAGAGGGAGAGATAGGCATGAGGAGGAGGAGGAGGAGGAGGGAGGATAGAGGTGAGCCTCTGGTGCAGTAGGTGGAAATGAAGAAGAAATATCCGAAGAGGACAGGTGAAAGCACAGCAGGCACAGAGAGGTATAAGACTTCCGAGTGTTGATGGGGCTCAACAAATCCCCGGGTTAGACAATATTAACACTAGTGCTGCATGTCAAAGTCAAGGATTTCTTTCTCGGTACCTTTCTCATTTTTATCCCTCTCAACCTATTTACAAAGAATCCTCAAGGCGTCACGCTGCTCATTTCCTAGTCATACCCACTTTGACTCTGCGAGTCCCTGGGTTTAGCTATTGCAGGGCAGGAGCACGTGGCTTCACCCATTGTTTTCCCACATGCCCCCTGTGGTGCTCATTTTAAAATGCATCACTGGCCCGTTTCAACCGTGGCGGCTGCATTGTAAGGCTGAAGGCCGATGAGATGGCTGTACAAGTGAGAAATGAAAGAAAAAAAAAAAAACGGGGAGATGGAGGAGACGAGAGTAACAATGAAAGATTTATGACAGGCATTGAGAGCAGGCGGCGGTTTTATCAGCCTATTATCAACCAAATCGCCCCCACTGAGATGTAGCACATATCTACTCTGCTCTGTATCCCCGCTCACTCTCTTTCCAGATCAATGCTAACCCCCGCCACCATCACCATACATAACCTGACTCTCCCTACCTTTTACCGTTCACTCTTTTACCTCTCCTTGAGTATTTACTCACCTCTCGCCTTTCACCATTCACCACCTTTGCTCCCTCCTCGTCTCTCTGTCTGTCTCTTTTTAAGGCGACCCTTTTGCCTCTCCTTTTCTCTAGTTCATACTTGTCTCTCTGCTTTATTGCTCTCCCTCCCTCCCTCCTTTCCCTCCCTCCCCTAGCCACTGGAGTATTTTCTGTCTACTTTGCTTACGCCGTCTGTTTTCCCCCCACAGCCTGCCTGTATATCTGCCTGCTCTCCGTAACCCATGAGGGCTCTTAATAAATGGCAGTTCACCCTACCTCCCTCTCTTTTTTTCACTTTCACCATGTCCTCCTCCACTAGCTCTAGCCCCCACCCTATTTTTAACCCCCCACTCCCTCTGAGGAAAGCAAGGCTCCTAAGGGTGAACAGGTTAATGTTCTGGCAGTTTGAGATACACTTCTGACATTTCAATCCGGCATCTGTTTTTATCGCAGCTGATTTAAGAAGTGCGGGGGTGTGTGAGGGGGTAATTGAGGGATGAAAGGAGGGATGGAGAGGAGGAGGAGGAGTAGGAGGAGGAGGAGGAGGAGGAGGAGGGAGCCCATGGGATGGTGCTGCTACCCGGAGACTGTGGATTGTGTATAAGGCGCAGCAGGGGCTGTGGACCTGCAGTTGCAGATCGGTTAATAAATGGAAGCATATGGTTATGTCGCCCCCAAGTGGCAGGCAGCAGAACTCTTGGAGCGGGGACAAACTGCGGCAGTGCAACAGACAAAATAACAGCATGTATTCTTCAGGTACCGGAGACAGAGAGGAGCAAACATGCTTGAAATAACTTACAATAATGTGGGCAGAGCACTCCAAAGTAATCTGCATTCTCCTTGGCGCCGATCATGACCTTTGAAAGGACTAATAAAAAATCTGCAAAGAGTTGATTAGACTGTTGGATGCAGAGTGATGATTACAGAATGAAGTAGAGAATATCATGTGAGGAAAATAGCAAGTGGCAGAGCGAGAGGCCAGGTGAGGACAAACGCAGAGCCGTGGTACAAAGCTGAGGCTGAGATAGAGGGGAAAGCAGGGACTGTACCCCAGAGAATAACACAGAGACCGGAGCTTTTGGGAGACTAAAGCAGCCAGAGAATCCGATAAAGAAATTGAAACAGAACTCCAGAGGTTTGACCAAGTGGAAAGAAAAGGATGGAGGGGGAAAACAGCAAGAGAGAGTACAACCAGACTTCCAATGAGTAAAATGTGATAGAGACCGGGAGGGATGGAGGGAGGGGGAAAAAAAGAGCTGGCAAATAAGAGAGAGGGAGCAGATATGACAGAATAAGTGAATTAGGAGGAAGTGGGTTGTAGATGAGCTGCGGGGGGTTGGAGGGAGGACAGACGGGTGATGGCGAGAGGGCGGTCGGGTGGTGGGATTGCTACACCACATCGTCAGCCGGCACTTTCTCCAAAGTTTTATTTGATATGAATTCAATAAGCAGCAGCCGATCTCCGTGCCCCGGGTGTAATTACCGGCAGAACAGCGGAGGCATTGTGAGCTCCGCCACCGCCTAAACGCCCCCCTGCTCGCTTCCAGGTCAGCACTGATCTTGTCTGAGAATGTCAATTATCGTCTTAAACGTCGTCTGAGGAGCGAGGGAAGGAGGGGAGGTGGGGGGGGGCGGTTGGGGTTGAGAACGATGAAAAATAGCAAGCAGGGAGGAAATATTTGCCCAACGTCGCAGCTTAAGAAAAAGAGGAGGAAGAGCATGAAAGATAAGGCCACGGGCTAGAATACTAATGGGTCCCTCTTTATTGTTTAATATGAGATAGAAGGCCAGAGAGCAAAGTGTACTGTATTCCCTGTGCCACTTAAGGTACCATCATCTTGGGTCTATTGTGCCATACATGGCACATGTGAGGTGAGTTAAGGCCAGGATAGAGGGGGCAGCCTGTGATCTATATGCAGCCAAGTGTGCTAGGACTTATTTCCATGCTTTTTTCACTCCCTTCCTCCTTGTTTTCATCACATTTCGTGCCAAAACAGTTAATAGTTTGCCCTTTATTTAGCAGAGACGAAAGCATCTGATTTTCACATAATTGGAGTTCGAGCTACCAGTTAGCCTTGCTAAACACAAAGAGTAAAAACAGGGGAAAACAGCCAACCTGGCTCTGAGGCTCTAATTATTGTATTATATATCTTGATTGTTTAATCATTATAGAAACTGAGGAGCACAAACAACAGATTGTGTTTTTTTTTTTACAAGAGTTGGACTGTTTCTTTTTTTCAGTGTGTTTCTTTGTGCTAATCTAAGCTTCTGGCAGCGGCTTCATATTTACTTTACAGACCTAGAGAGTGCTATTGATCCTGTCATCTAATTCTTGGCGAGAAATTAAGAGCAATTAGCATCCTGAGTGCATTGTTTGCACTTCCCTTAAACCTTTGCCTGTTTGCACTCTTGTATGTCTGGTTTGAATTTCCCTGTTGTAATTATGTCATCTATTGCGTTATTTTGTTGATGTTGACTTATTTTTATTTATTTATTTTTTATTCAAATCTACAAGACAAATTTTCCTGTATTCAACTAGTTCCATTTGGGAATCTTGTAACCTTGATGCTAACTAACCAATCAGACCGTCCTTCTACCAGTTTTAAGCGGGATCATTATAATCAAGGACCTGTTATCAAAGAAGAGGGTTGCACAATGCACAACCTTCATTAGCGGAACAATAAAGATAACCTTATACTTTGGAAGGAGGGTGTATTTCTCAATCTGCTAAACTATCCCTTTGGTCATTATTAAAAACAAATTTGTATTAAACTAATTTGTCCAGTGCTCATTATTTCACAGCAAAAGGGTTTTAGAACTAAATGCATTAGTGTGCTAAATATCGTCAGTTTAACAAAACTGACAATCAACACTAGTCACTTGTCTCCCAAGCACTCTCAGCCGTTTCTATAGTTCTGTCTTTTCCTAAGAACAAATGAGGGCAGTAGCATGAACGTCTCACAGATAAGACTCTCTAAATCTAACCTACTCTTAACCACAGCCTTGTTCCAACATACAACAAGTCTTCTTTAAGAAGCGCATCAGCAGTCGTTGGAGTCCAGTGTGTATTTTGGGACTCATGGGCTGTCAAACCCATTATGTCAACGCATTGGACCAGTGACACAGGATATCACATGCTGCATCCATTTTTGTAAGCAGTCATAAAAGCCCCTTCATGAGAAGTCATTGACTTTCACCATAGAGGCTTACATCATTTGAACTGAATTTGTGTATATATATAGTACAGTGTGGTAATATATGTTGTTAATCTTCTGTTTGTATGTTTGCTATCCTGCAGCAATAGACATATTTTTTTATGCAGATGGTCGACAAATGTGTGAGTCTTGCTAAATCCATCCAACAGTCCTTCCATCTTCATCCATTCTCTGAGTCATTTAGATTCCATAATTTTGCCCTTCAGTCTTTTTCGCAATGCATTTGTCCTCATTCTTTCATTCATTTCCATCAATTCACCTTTATTCTACCCATCAAGGTTTACTACTCTTTGTCTTTTGACAAGGCACTTTCACTCAGCAGTGCCTGTCAGCCTTGATATTGCCTTCAAACGCTTTGTGTTTACACTGATTGAGTTTAGATTCACTGCTGCGCGTTCTGATCATTCTTCTTAGCATATGCACTGATAATGCATGCTGAATATTGTTTTGCCCTGCGCAGGGCCAGCTGCCAGCGAGGTTTTTCATAATGAAAACGTGTGATCGATAACCACATCTAATGAATGTTATTTCATTTCACTCGAGCAACAACGTCTTTGAGAAGCCTTCTCCCCATACTGCAAATGGCAGCAACACATATGCATCACAGATTAGGTGTGATCCCAGTGTAATGCATGTCTGTGTCCATCCATCTAGGAGTCCATTACCGAAGCCATCCATCCAACCATCAATCGAGCCTTATAGAAATTCATTCATCTACCTCTGCTTCCTCTCCTTACCCCCTCGGCGCCCCTTTGGTGGGTGCCAGTGGGAGTGGTCCGCCCTTGATCTGCTCTCAGAACAAACAGCCTGGTAAACATCATGAAACATTTAGAGGAGGCAGAGCAGCCTTCTCTCTAATTCACACTGGCAACCTGGAGAGGCACAAAAACAGCTGCTCCCAAAGCTCACCCCTTTAGGGGGCTTCGGTTAACGTGTGCACATATGTGCTGTATATGTATTTACACTGTTTGCACAAAGATTGAGCATGCATGTGTGTGCATACATTTGAGTGATTTGTATATGGGCATATATTAGTGCTTTTCATAACCCAAGTGTAAAGGAGCAAATCAGGGGTCTGTGCTTTGGGAAAATCCCAATCCGTGCTGTGGAAAAAGTTGGCATATCTTGGTAGATTAACATATTTGGCAAGTGCCTTGTAGGGAGGGAGGGAGGGAAACAAATGTACGGATTAGAATCACAACTCGCTCAGCTGGAGGTCTGAGTCAATGCCTTGTACAGAACAAAACCCTTCACTGATTCCTTCTAACTCTGGCACAGGAGACTGTCTTGTGCTCAACATTTATAGTTATTTGTAAAACTGGATTGCCTCAGTGGTTGGGTAAATTGAGCAAAGCTGCCTTGAGATCTCACCTGCATGTAAACATCGCAACTCAGATTTCAAACCTCCCTCAAGCCCATAGACATTTACGTCTTGTCAAAGAGCAATGTCCCAATAACACAATTCCCCAGCATGTGTTGTAATTCCAAATGCATCAGCCCCCCTAAAAATGTTGTTTTCCCTTAGAATCAATAACTTGATTACCTGGAAATACAAGTTTTCTGAAGGGCAGATTTTGAGCCAGTGGACAGTTTCTCTGCTCCTTCCTGTCTTTTGACTGTGAAATATCCATTAAAATCAATGAATAATGAATTAAGGCGTGCAGCCTCTTACTCCCTTTAATAAAATGTAGCAAGCGGAACAGCTTATTCAGTAATGTCACGCATAATTAGCCGTGCTGCCTAGACCACCTTCATGCAGTAATCTTTCGAGGCCTGACCTGCATTCTGTTTCCCTTTCTTTCTTCCTCGCATCCTTCGCTCATCTCCTCCGTCGCAGATCTTCCCCTGTATTTCTCTCACTCTATTTCTCTCTCTGTGTCTTCCCTTCTGTTTAGATTGTTTGGATTTTGTGCTGAGATCATAAACCAAGAAAATCCCTTCAAGTGTGTGGCTCAAAGGACATACGCATTCACGCGTGCACACGAACACACAGTTCTCAGATGAAAACAACAAACAAGCACGAGTGGGTGAGCACTTGCGATGATAATAGGCCCCCCGTGTCGTGCAGACTCCCATGCGGTGTGGCAAATTATTTACTCTGTAAATTTGTGAAAGTGTACATGTGAGGGCATGCATGCCATATCAAGGCCGTAAAATCTCTTTTCAAACCAAAACATTGGAGAATAGTGACAACGCCTTGGTGAAGTATTAAAAACCAACTTCTATTGTGTATCAGTGGACCATTGCAGCAGTGCTGTGTGGGCTTCAGTGTAAGCCACAGCGAGGCAGCTACTTACACTACAATCAATACTACTAGGCCCTGTTAGGAGGGAATCGATCAGCTTAGGACTTGATGTGGAACAGTCTCTTTCTCTATATATCTCTCTCTTTCTCTTGCTGTCTTTCTCTATTTGCCCTCTCTCTGTTCTCTGTCTCACACCATCATTGATCTCGGGCGATGATAGCGAGCATATCTTCTCTGCAGGGGTGAAGAGGTCAACTCTAAACCCTCTGAGACTCTTAATGACCAGGACAACGTGAGGGAAGCAGGGCGGCAGAGGAATAACAGGTCTTCATGTCAGCCGTTTTCTAACCTGAATGATTCTGCCTGAGCAAGCTACGCATGCTTAAGAGACAAAGCAGCACACTGTGTCTTTGTTGAGGCGAGCTTCTGTTCGCTGACGCTGAGAAGACTTCATGTTGGAAATATCACCTGCCGACCTCGCTGCTGCCAAAGGGTTGGGCTGAGGCTGGCTTCCCCACAGCGGGGTCTGGCTAATCTAAACTAATTGCAAGGACCACTGATGCATATGAAAGAGAGAGAGAGGATATGAGAGACTACGCACAGACAGATGCCAAATGAAAGGCACTATCCTGCTGCTGCTTCTTCTGCTGCTACTTGCCTACACCTTGATGGAAGACAGAAATTGATTCTGCATTCTTAAATACTCAATGTGTTTCGACAAGATGAGGAATGATGTAGTGGGTTTACATCTGGAAATAAGTATGTAATTGCACATAGCTAAAAGTCGACAGTTGAGTTTCTAGAAAGGAAATATTGGGCCTAAGCCTGGATCTCTGTAGAGGGTTTATTGAGAGGCTTTTTCCTTCACATTGACACATTTTATACATTTAAGTACACATTACTGATTGTTCCATAAAAAATATAACTAGTATTAAATATTTGGAAGTCATTGCAAAATGTGTAACTTTCCTATATCAACCAATGGTACTTCCTGTGTCAACCATGCATTGTTGCTTCATCTTCTTTCACATTAATGGCAGATTATCATCCCTATCGTAAAATCCAAAAATACTGAGTCTGGCATTGCCTATCTTATTCCCATTGGCTGTTGTTCTACAAACTTTAGGTTCATTATCAATTTCCAAGGTTATCAATGGAAATACATCAAAATGCCTCTGTTTAGTCCTACAACCAGTCAGTCCAAAGAAACGTGTGACCTAGCACTGAATGACACATGCTAATTGGGGCAGTGCTATTCTCAAATTACAGTTCAGTTGCATTTAACAGGTTACAATGTTATGAAGACTATTTCACATTCATATCACACCCAGAGATGCTGTGCTGCCACGACAAAAGCTACTTACTGAGATTACTATGAGCAGCAAGTCACTAAAAGGGTCTGAGAAAGTCCAGGGCGCATCATAAAACATTCAGGGTTGGAGGTTTGGATGCCTTGGCCCAGTGCTGCTGCTGATCACATAATGGCCTACGTTTCACTTGTGCATTACTCACATAACAACGAACCAAAAGGATATTTTTTGGCTTCTAGTCTGTTCTGTTCCAACTTGCAAGTATAACTGGATTATATAATGGGGCTGTGAGCACAGCAGAAATGCTACTTACTGGTACACAACAGCACTAGGATTGAACTCATCCACTGTCGACCATAGCTGCTAGTTTTAGCTGCTGATGTATTATATCACATTTTCATTTTTGATTTAATTTTCCATAAGAAGCAGAGAAGACACAAGCGAAAAGAAACATTACAGACTAGTTGGGAATTACTTTAAGCCTGCAATTCAGGACTGTTTGTATTGTTTGTTGAGCATGGCCTGTCCAGTAGGTGTAAATGGGCAGTTCACCACATTTGAGCAGTTTAATGCAGGAACTATACTGGAAAGAAAATAGTTTATACAACAAGGTGGATGAGGAAAATATAGTTAATTATCATAAAATAAAAAGGTGTGATTGCTGTCTTTCAAAAAAGATGATTTTTCTATCTTTGAACAGAAAGAGGAGTTGATAACTTACATCACTGCTCTTCTTTCCCTAAAATCTTTACAACATGGTGATGAAATAATTAATTAAATAGGTTTGATGAGTGAAAGTGAATGATGCAGTCTATACTCAACCTTGTTCTCAGTGATTCAACTGCAGCACCATGACCTTTCTTATGACATCATGACATAGATTTAGGGAAATAAACTGCCACTGTCCACCCCTATATGACCCCTGCATTCATCTTTTATTTCTGTGGGAGTTTGTTAATAATAAAACATGCAAACCTGATTTAGATGACTTGCAAGATTAATTCACCAGACCCCTGAAGGCCAGCTCCAGATGAGCTAGTTTGGAGCACATTGGAGACCAAAGCCTAAGGCAACGGCAGCATGATACCTGAGCCCTGCAGGCTCCCTTCTCACTGCTGGTGCAGGTTTACTCAACAATGTGTCAGATATGAAAATCAGAATAAATTTTAGCTATTATTTGCCTGTAAAAATAAAGGAAAGGAGAGAAAATGTATGATAGTTGTCTGTCTAACCCACTTTTAAATCCTGTCTGTCATGCCCTGACACACACAGCAGTCGAGAAAGGAAAAGACATGGCAACATAATATATGACAACACACGCTTGATTTTCTGACAATAGCAAGCAGCTAAATAAATATCTGACAAGTTGCTAATTTTGATGCTTCTGAATAATTTTAGTCGTTGAAACATACAGGTCAGTTTTGTTTATGCTGTATTGCATTTTTTTTTCTTTAGCCTTAGTCACATTGCAGTCATTGAATTGCATGGGCAATACATGCAGTCTTCCTGAAAGGAGGACAGTCGTACCACCTCTTATTTGTGTAGCCATCACTGCCCAAAACAAACTTTTGCACCTGTGCAAGATCCATCATTAGGATGGAGAAATAAGGTGAACCTGCTGCCATCTGATGCCTTGTGTCGGCAGACCTGCTGATAACATGTTAGCAAGTTCTAAAAACAAATCTGTTCTAATGATCTCTCAAAACCGTTAGAAGTTTTATTGTGTGCTGAAGCTAATTAGCTATGGATGTGGTGGATTGCAGTTGAGATAACGAGCCTGGAAGGGACAGCACGGTGCCACCGTCTGAGCCCTATGTTAATGAGCCAATGCTTTCATTAAACTTGCCACCATCGGCTGTCAGAAGTATCCTGAACTCCTGGTGTGCTTCGTTTACCTGGTGGACAGTTCGATTAGCCTAAAAGCCTCCGACTCTGGGCTGATTTACATTAACACTGTCTGGTTTTTGGGGCTGGAGACCAGAATTAAACCTCTCAGAGATCTAAGTGTGGTTCTAAATATACCCTGCCTTAGGATAACTCTCTGCATACACATTCATCACAGACATGTCTTACTTTTTTGTAGGAATTCAAGAAGAGTTTTTGGCCCCTATGGGAGCAGTTATAGCATGCACAGCACTGGGTTTACAGCTGAGATACACAACTCTGATATTTCTCATATTGATTTGATTATAAACGCCTCCTGTTTGAGCATGCGCTCCATGAAGCTAGCTGATATTGATTCAATCAGACACTTGCTGTGGTATGTATTTCATATGTGTTTTACGACCTGCTTTAATTAGCTACAGAGCCACTGGAGGACATGCAGATGCCTCCACATCCGCCTTATATTAGCTTTTAAAACTCTTCATGCTAATGCAGTTTTGCTTCTGCTAGCCCAAGTCACTGTTTGCTTTTGCATGCTAAGGCATGCAGTTATGTGTGTTTTGGGATGCGCATGCACACACTCCAGCCAGGAAAAACAATCCAGGCTGATAAACACAGGGAAAAAGTCTTGGGTGATGCTAAATGGTAATATGTATTCCAGGTGTGTCTCTGTAATCTCTTAAAGTGCAGTTTTGCATTTGAAAGCAGATTGCATGCCCATGCAGCCCCTGGGCAATTAGGAGGCAAGTGTCAACAGTCGACCTTGGCCAAGTCTTAATGCTCCTTTGGCCGTCTCCAGCCCTTGAACTAAAGACATCACTTCCTGAGTCCTAAGAGACAGCAAAGTGAAGAGGCCCTTCTTTTTGCAGAGCAGCTTGGCTCACTCACACATCCACCATAATAAATAGATTAACTTCAATTACTGATGGAGAGCAGTACACCTCAGAGGGAAGTTTGTCTGCCCCGTGTGACAAGGTACCAGCAAAGGGATTAATGATAATCATCCTGAAACAGTTCTCTGTGTCTGTAGAATCAGAATCTGCCTTAATATGCTGTCCAACCAGGGCTAAAGGGGGAAACAGGGTTATAAAGCCCCAGCAGATTTTTAGTATGCTTAAAATAAGAAAGTAAACGTCCATCCATTTATTCATGTGTTTTCAGTTGGTTATCCAAGGCCGGGTCGCAGGTACAGCAGGTACAGAGGATTTCCTAAATAAAATGAGATTCTTTTAAATAGTTATAACTGAGGGCAAAAATCAGAAAACCAATATGCAAGAATGATTTGCACATTGTCAAACTAGAATAAAATATAAATTCTTAGACCCTTTCATACACTGTTAGACCTAAAAATAAACAATTGAAAAACAGATCCTAAGATCAGAAAACGGGGCCCCACAGTAGCAGTGGTTAGCACTCCTGCCTTACAGCAAGAGTGCTTGGTGCCGAAGGTCGCGAGTTCAAATCCCGGGCGGCCGTCATGTATGGAGTTTGCAGGTTCTCCGGGTAAACCCACGCACTTCCTCCCACAGTCCAAAAACCTGCACATTAGGTGAATTGGCAACTCTAAATTGACCGTAGGTGTGGATGTGTGCGTGAATGTGTTTGTCTGTTTGTCTGCCCTGCGATAGACTGGCCACCTGAGTGTACACCGCCTCTGGCCCGATGCCGGCTGACCCAGGGTTACCTGGATGAAGTGGTTCAGAAAATGAATGGATATCAGAAAACTGAAGAAAGCTGTCTGGCACATGATAGGATAAATTGGCCAAATATCCCAAGAAGATGCAAAGATAAAAGCAGTCCACTGAACAAACACACAAAACCTGCTTTTCAGACCCAAAACCAGTACATCAATAGAAGATCAGCACTCCACTCATATAGAAGAAGCTCTATGTATTTGCTCACCTCCATGTGCACAAAAAGAAAGATACAGTGACAGATCACATAAACCCACTATTTTCCATGATTTTTACTCTACATTTGTTTTCATATACTTTGGGGCTCTGCAATACCATCCTATAAAGTATTTGTCTTTTTTTATGACCCTATCTGGGGTTGAATTCAATGAAATGGACTGTTAAGAATTATCCAATGTTCTGTGGATCCTTTATTCTGAGTAATGTTTTGTTAACGTGGAGCTTCTTCAATATCATAATATTTGTATCAGCTAAAATACTTCCAGACAGCATCACCAGCAGCAGCGAGAGTTATCGGAAAAACTTTTTATAATCCAGATCAGTAAATAATGCAGATTTGAGCAGCTCAGAGGAAATTAAATTTTATCCATACCTACACATTGGATTTTTCTTCCTTTCATGAATCACTGGTCAGAAGATTGTAGCAAGCATTTTTTTTTTTTTTTTTTTTTTTTTTTTGCTTAACATCACAATTCTAGCATTTTCATTTTGAGAATGTTGTATTTAGGCTGTGCAACAAATCAATGAATGGCATTAGTGCCATTCCTTTTACCTGTCCTGGTAATTCTAATGCCTCAGGAACATGAATGAGTTGTGTAGTTGTGTGTTTTGGACAGGTTGATGTTGACACTCTGTTGCAGGGACTCAGGTAGAGGCTTGTTGGCGTTGCAGCTGCACAGGTGTGGTCAGGTCCAAATTTGAATGGGACACTATAACATGCACATCAGGAATGAAACAAGTTACACAAACATATATCCACACACGTCCACGCTTATACATATCATTTACATGTAAAAACAAGCCTTCAGGGAGTAACTGATAAATTAGAGG
>JAOWBC010000539.1:10320592-10331325 GCA_028566105.1 Hypoplectrus providencianus | reverse complement strand
ATCCACACACGTCCACGCTTATACATATCATTTACATGTAAAAACAAGCCTTCAGGGAGTAACTGATAAATTAGAGGTGATGAGAGGGGACAGGCATGGGCGGATTGTGAGACAATGGGCCCCTGGGCACAGACTTGCACCAATCCCCTGAACCTCTCCTTTTTAGGAACAACACACACGCTGACTTTATTGTTGTTCAGCCTCTTTTTGTTGTGGTTTTGTGTCTCTTTAAACTAATTTGGTATCTTATTATGCTCCCTTTGTGCCTGTTATGCATAATGCTGTTTCCGTTTGTAGTCCTTTTGTGTCACTTTGTAGATAGCCTTGCCTTTTTTTGCAGTTATTTGTGGTTCTTTGGTTGTTTTGTATTGATCCTTTGTCTCTTTGTAGTCCTGTCGTTTCTCTTTGTAATATTTTGTGTTTCTTTGATATAATATTAGGTTCTGGGGTCATTTTCTTTCTCTTTGTACTTACTTTGTTTTAGTTTTGTGTCTCATTTTGTGTGCCTTTGCGTCATTTTGTTTTTTCTCTTTTTAGGTGATCTTGTGTCACTTTGCGACGGTTTTGTGTCTCTTTTGGGTTGTTTTTCCCCCAAAATGTCATAGTCATTGTCTCTCACAGTCTCTTTGTGTCTTTTTGCAGCTGTTTTGCATCTGTTGTTTTTAGCTCTCTTGTTATACTGTCCTTTTACATTTGTCTGTGGTCATTTTGGAAATGATTCACCTTTGAATGGCATTCTGCAGCAGGAGACCATGGACACTTTGGGCCCCTGGGTCTGTGCCTGGCAGCAGTCAGTCTGATACAGTTAGGAGAAAAAAGTGGGACTAATCTGAACAAGAGGGTTGTCTGTGTTTAATGTGGAAAATGCATTTGGCCTGCTGTGAGACTCATGTTAATTATATACAGCATGTTTGGAAAACCTGGCAGGAAGAAAATCCTCCTCTTTCAAGAAGTCCTTGAACCAGCAAGCTCCCATAAACTTCTGAATAACGTGGCCTGGTGATCATGTGACCACACATGCTCCCTGGATCCAAGTGAGAGAGAGTACACCAACTCTTTCCAGACTCCAGTGGAAAACTACTGCCGCAGCTACTGTATTTCCTCCACAACTTTCGTCTCTGTCTCCGTCTTTGTGTGTACGTCTCTTTGTATTTCTCCCCACTCTTCCCCTCATAGGCCTGTGTCAGCATATTCCACGGACCCATCCCCCCCTTTCTCCGCCTTTCCAGCCTTTCTTTTGGATGGAAAGAGTGAGAGGAGGGAGCGGGGAATATGTGTCAGTTGGCCAAATAGCCTCCACATGCTTGTCGTCATGGCAAAGGATGTGGCAGTCATAATCAACTCTTTCATCTCTTTCCTTTTTTTTATCTCAAGCCTCCCGGCTCCCTCAGTAACTATCTTTCGCTCTTTTCTTTATGGATCCCATTCCTTCTCTTTATTGTGCTCTATTTTGTGCTTCCACCCGATGACACGACAGGCAAATTAGAGTTTAGTAACGTATTACTGCATCTCGCTCCTGTCTTAAATCCAAAGTGCGCTCGGTGTGCGGCAATGTTGTAACTTAAGTTGCCGGTTTGCTGCAGCGGTGGGACTCTGACTTTATTCCAGTGCTTATTGCAGCAATAATGCAGACCAGCAAATACACATGCATATATATATATGGTGTTTTATTCATGCTGAGCTGAAGCCTCAGTTACATTATCAGTCAACAAGAGCCAGTGTTGGGTATTAAGCCAATTTACTGGTACACACCAGTGCACCGAAGCTTTTAATGACTATCAAAACAGGAGTGCCTCGCTGTAATTCAGTGCTGGGATGTGTTTTGTGCGACTGCCCATCTATAAGCATGTGTGGCTATCTCTTTCCTCATTGATTGACTGATTTATATCGGCACTCATGCTTGAAATAGAATCCACTCCTCTGCCTGCGCTGAAGATGCAGGGACTCGCCAACTGTATCTTCTCTGCCGTGTGTGTGTCAGATATTCGGCATTGCGCGCGTGAAGGTTCACCGCCTGCAACTCGAAGGTGAATGCAAAGAAAAAGAAAAAAAAAAAGACACTTTTTCTCTTTCTCGTCCCCCCATTTCTCTTCTCACCCACCCCAACCGAGCTAACCAACGACCCACCCACCCATCCTGTGTATTCCCCTCTTTCAGTGCTCCCTTGCTCCCCCATCCCTCATCCTCTTAGGGGAGCACGGGAGCATGCAGTGGAAATAACAGAGCCAATAAAGACACTGCCAGAATCCATCCACTCCCTGCGCCTCACGTAGCTGCTGAGGGAGAGAAAGAGTGGTGGGGATGTTGGAGAAGGGAAAAAAGGGAGGGGGAGACAGGGAGAAAAGTCCACCTCTAACACAGCTATGGGCGAAGAAGGTGGTGGAGGAGAGGATGCAGGAGGCGTAGGCCTGGAATTAGAAGATGAATGAGGGAGACTGTGGAAGGAGGGCAGGATTGAATGAAGATCGAGAGACTCGGATAGCAGGATGATCGTTCTGGGAGGGAACATGTGCGCACACATATGGACCCCCTCCCATGATGCCCAGGGGTACCTGTGCCGGTCCTGGAGTACCCCCTAGAGGACCTTGCAACAGGTGCAGTCGCACTCCACTTGAGACTTTTATATTTTTTTATTCGGAGCCAGAAGCTCAAGAGTCCTCAGCTGTAATCACACTGGATTGCCTTTCTACTCATTTTTAATTATAGGATCTTAAGAGAGCTTAAATAGAGAAGACCTACTTAATTTCAAAATTGGGGTCCAAATATGGAACAGGTGCAATAAAAGAAGGAGGAGGGCGAGCAGAGTTAGAGTTGAACAGAAGGTGAGGTGAAACTTAGAGTGCTGACAGCATAGAGCTGGTTAGAGCGAGGCATCGCATCTCGTAAATCATGGAACATTTTCAGACCACCATACGATGCCGGTTGACTAAGTCATTGATCCTCCTTTTCAGAGATGGTCCCCCGTCGAGATCTGGAATCCGGCCAAACCCACCAACCTCGAACAGTATGTGTAATTGTTATGGATCGCACCATCTCACACACACACACATGTACAAAATACACACACCAAGCCTGTAAAACCTGGACGGCTCTAACCAGGCCATATTCAGAAGCCTTGTGTTCCCTGTCAATTTGTTTAACAACAGCGCAGACTGATTTGAGATGAGGCCAATTTCAGCCCGTGCCTCCCCCAAGGCTCTGAATTTTTACGACAATATCTCATTCGTCGATCCTTCACGGCAATCTTTTACTTTGTTTTATTCTTTTTCTTTTCCCTTTTTTATGATGAAGCATTTATGATCGTGTCTCTCAGGGTTGTCATCACAATTTAGTCCCACCAGGCGAGGATATGAATGGCTCATATGCATGTGAACTGGAGCATTTACATCAATTCTCATTGAAACTGGAGTCGCATGCCGCTGCATGGCCTGATTTCCTCGTACACAGACAGGAGCTGTGAAGAATTGGAAGAGAAGACAAATCTGTTACCCGTATGTAGCTCTCAGGAGGCCTCTGAAACAGCATCCTTTCATGTATAATACAGAGACCTTCAAAATAATTGCCTCTTTCTTGTCAATCCTTTTCTCTTTTCCCCCACTCTCCATCTCACGCACCACAAACACTCACAGCACCTTTGAAGGAAAGGTCTAGTGATTATTATATGCAATTTTCCTCTGCATTGGCAAGTTTGGAACAGAGCACGATAAGGCGGAAAACTTTGGCAGAGAGATTTATCTCTGCTTCTTAATCGATGACATTTATCGATGCTGACAAAGTGGATCAGGAACAAAGCTACAAGTGGATTTTGATGCAAGGGTGTTTGGGAAGCAGCAAAGAGGAAGTGTACCTGAGACTTTGTGTGTGAGGGGGACGTAGATGCTTTTCTCTGTACTAGAGATGGAAACATCTCATCCTTTCCTTCTATGGGATGGACATTGAATGTATGGAGGCACAGAAAGCTGGTCATAATGTCACGCCCCCATCAGGTGCAACCACTTCACCCAAAGAAGAGTCAAGAGTCTGAGCCTTTGTCCATTCTCTGAGCCGGGTCATGTTGTGTGCATCCTGTAAATCAGTCTCCTTATTTATTATTCCATTAAGCTTCTATTCCTTCATGAAACACAATTTTTATCGAGGTGTTTGATTTAATTTTAAGTTTAGTTTAAGTTAACTTATCTTTGAGGAAAATAAACAATGGACAAATACGATCACAAACACATGAAATGAAAAGAAAGCTGCTCCTTTTTTTTCAAACATGGACTCTGTTCTGGACCAACAAATATTCATAAACACGTATACTATCTTCAGAAAAGTTAATTTCAAAAGTTTGTATGTTATCCCACAAAATATGACAGGTCTATTTCACATTAAGAACCATAAAAACACATGGTTAATATAGTGACATGGAATAACTTGGTTAGGTTTAGGCAATAAAATGAAGTTTGTAAAGGGACAGTCTGTATTTTTTTTAAAAGTCGGGTTGTGTGCAGCACATACCCATATTTACTGTTTTACCTGCAGTTTGGAACAAATGAATGTATAGCTACAGATGGGACTGACTTTAAACTTCTTTTAACAATCTAATCAAAGGACCGCTCTGAAGATGTCATTCCAGATATATTTCGATTATGTCCACTTCAATCGTTGGCTGTTTCAGTTGGCACTACTTTTTCTCAAGTCGTTCTCATGTTATTATGCATAAGTGTACTGAAATGATTTGTGCACTGCCACAGATCACCTGTTTTTATCAGAAGAATACTGTTGAGTTATACAGTGTATAAAAAGAATTTGTATAACTTGCAACCCCACTTCAAATATCAGAGCTACTAGGCTCACTTAACTTTCAAGCTCTCTACTTCTGCGTGAAAGGGGAAAATTGGTATAAATTTCATTTTTCGCTTTGCAATCATACCTACATTTTTTTCGCTGACATATTTAACTGGCTCACACTGTGGCTCAGTTGGTACAAGTCTCCCACTAATCAGAACGTCGTGGTTTCCATTTCTGACCATGGAAGGCTACATGTTGAAGTATCCTTGGGCAAGTGTTTAGATGGGCCTCAGCCACCAGTATGAATGATTTGAAAGAGTATATGAACACCGTCTATTGTGTTAAAGCACTAGTTGCAAAGACTTAAAATGGTCCTATAAGTGCAGTCCATTTACTATTATGTGTATAATAATCATACTGCTAAAACTTCCAGGCGCCTTCTCCACAGCACTAATCTGTAATGTTTAAATCATAAGACAAAATTCACCTTTTCAGGACTGCTTTTACTCTGTAATTCAGTATATTTGAGTAATATTCTTAGGGTTTATTTTTCTATTATGAACTTAACTAGCACACAATGTGCCTTTGAACAGCCACTCACAATGACCTGGGAATCTCGTTCAAGTAAATTGATGTAGATGTAGATTTTGCACCACCTAACCACTTAGATTAAGTCGAGAAATAGCCCCTTACACTGCCTTTATTAGTTAGATTGAGGGTGCTATAAAAACCAAGAATGAATGAAGAACTTTATATAATTGGTTGGATCAGGACAGAAAATTATTGAAAGAAAAATGGTTATATCATCAGAGGACACTGTCTTTTCACTGGGATCGTACATCTTTAAATGAATATGGGCCTGGAGCCTTAACTATTTCACTTATAAATACTCCTCCTGCCTTTTCCCTGCCAGGCCTTGCACTCAGCTGATAGCACGATTGAGAATTATCAGGTTAGTGTGACCTTTGTATGTTAGTAGAAAATGCCAATGGAAATACTCGATGTCGGCCTAAACCCTTGTTGCGATACTTTTGTTTAGTATTGTGTAATTTAACCTGAAATGAACAGGGATATCAGGGACAATAGTAGTCATGGGCATAACTGAAAGTCATCTTTATAAGTATCTCTAAGTACGGTATCTCTTGTCAATCCAACCATGTCTTCCTCTTTGATCGTATTTTTACTCCCGCAGCAGCTGGTCGTTTCTCCTTTTGTTTCCTTCCTGGTTCCCATTTGATTTGATGTAAGATAATGACTGTTGTTCCCCACAGTGATGTGTCTGTATAAGGTTTATTATAACTTTGGCCAACTGGCTTCCTCCACTGTACTTCTGGCTACCACCTGTCCATCCTTCCCTTACTAACTAACTTACCTGTTGTGCTGAAGTCAGAGCTGTACTGATTCGAGCCAGATGTGGTGTAGCGGGATCAGATGAAAAACATGCTGTGTGTATTCTATCAGAGGCAGGGGAAAGCCAGTTCCTGGTTAGCCTGGGTGAGTCATCGAGCATGGCATCAACCTGAAACATTACCAGTAAGTGGAAAAAATCATTAAGGGGGTGCCGTGGTAGAATAAAGGGTTGTGTAAGCAGTGAATGTCCACTGACTGAACTGTCCAATGGGAATGACAAACGTATAAAAAGGTGAGTTAACCCTAATCTTCAAAAATGAAGCCATATATCTAGGATGTTGTTTTAGCTATAATAATCCAGATGATGGCAATCTTAAGTATGTGATTTCTTATTTCATATGCACATTTTTACAATCCTAAACAGAAATTTTGGAAATCAGAAGCCTAATTTTGATCCTTTCTCTTGTTTAAGTTGCCATGTAAATAAATAATGGAGCAATAAACTTTAAGGTGTTTGATATCTTTAATATCTTGATGTATTGTGGAGTTGGGGGGTGCTTCTTTTCTTTTGTTGCACATCATAAATTTAGTTCTGCTTGTAAATGCTGCCGCATGAACACAAATCAACATTGTAACAATATTAAACCAGAGCAAACAAACTACTACCCTAACTATTCAGCACTGGGTAAACTTCAAAAGCAAGTGTTTAGTTGCTCTTTAAATTATTTAGTCCTTTCTTTATTGTGCCACCAGCACTTATGAAGACATATGCAAAAAAACCCAATGCATGACATGCCTGACAGACAGTGGACAAATGGCTGTTAGTTCAGAAAGGTCACATCCAGGTCAACATGCAGTTCAAAGGTTGCAGCCTTGTTAGACACCTGCAGAAGTCATTGAGTGTGATCATGTTTCTCCGTCAGAGTTACCCTGCTTGGAGTTATTCAGCCTCTCTTATGCTGTTTGAACTTTTTTTTCCCTCTCTGAGCTGTAGGTTAAAGCTAATGAGAAAGTGAACCTGACCTCTGAACAGAGGACAGGAATAAATATCTTTAAGATGTGCGCTCTCCTTAGTACCTATCCAGCCATAGCGGACGGAAGAGGCATGCATAAATCAAATGCCAAAGTGATATTTACTCGCCTCCTCAACTATTTACTTACTGACAATAAAGGTTGAATTTATGTGGCTATTAAGACGAGTGTTTCTGAATGGTCAGGGGCTGCAACCGAGGCCACTTTATGGATTGGAAGCAATAAAACCAAGTGATAAAACAATATGGAAGCTGTGGACCTGGTCGTCAATCAAAGGTAAGTATGATAAGCAAGTTCATTAATTTTAATGGAATAAATTCTTCTCAATAATGCAGCAGCCATTGCTTAATAATATGCTTTAAAGCAGATGAAGAAGAAGTTTTCCTCACCCTCCAGAAAGCCATGAATCAAGCAGTGAGGGGTGAGGGAGGGCGGTGTTGGGGTGGGGGGGGTAGAGGGTACAGAGAGGGTAGGGGCCTGGAAAAAATTGGGTAGGGAGATTAGAGACATGCCCCAGGCTCATTCTCCAGCACCGTGGACAAGGTGATGTCACTACACGTTGCACTGTGGGATCTCCCTTACAGAGAGGAAAGGGAGAAACTCAGGGAGGGAGAGGAGCCGCTGAAAAGAGACAGGAAGAGAGATAGGCGGGGGAAAAGATAGAGACTTAGAGGAGGGGAAAGAAAAGTAAGGACAGAGGGAAAGCAAAGGGAGGGTAGAAGAAGGGGAGAGAGAGAGTTGGGATTTGGATTGTGCAGCAGCGGGAGTGAGAGGGGAGGGGAAAAGTTGGACACGGACAATCTTGCAGTAACTTTTTTTTTTCTTTTCTTCTTTCCTTTCTCCGTGGAAGAAGCCTCAAGAAGAAAAAAAAAAGTCAAGGGGACAAAAAACACACTGGATTACATTTGGATTGCATTTACATCGCCCGGCAAGATCCCCCGTGGATACATAGACGCATTTTCTTCCGGATTAATGTGGTCGCAAATTTGTGGATTAATCAATAACTGAAGGTATGTCTTTTGCGAACTTTTATGGCGATGCTCGAAATGCATTAAAGCGATGCAAGTTTCTAAAGTTCTCGAAGTTAAGTCAGTATGATAACTTCTGCAGTACTGCAACATTATCACATGGGAATATTTCTTATTATACAGTAGATGGAAAATAAATAGCCAGACAAGACAAACTCCGTGTAAAGTCACTATTGAGCACAGTGATACAGTGCAAGTCCCTGTTTGCTTATCAGAGTGATACTAAAACCAAGATTCGTGAGTTTCGTAGATAAACAGGAAAAACATAAATGAAAGCATGATGCACTCAGCTTTTCTCAGTGGGGATCATTAACGTTATTTTTGCTGAGTAACTCCGGTACATGGTAGAATTGTCTTTATTGTAGAGAAACTTTTAAATCACATCTAGTTGGTATAGCCACAGGCAAAAAAAAGAAGAAGAAAGTGATGCTGATTTTCCCTTCGTATCCAAAGCCAGGCCTTAATACAACGCATCATGAGCTGAGCTGTTACTGTAAATCTTAGTGGCTAGCATCCAACCCCTGTGGCACGGAAAAGCCTCTGAGCAGCAGCACTGTGTCTGGATCTGCAGCATGCATTTCATTTAGACTGAGTAATGTCTGAGCCTTATGCTGCACTGATTGGAGATCAGTGTCCAAAATCTTAACTTTTTGCTCTACCTGGGGGTGGGGGGTAAAAGTTCTGAGGAGGAGGAGAATGCTTGAATGCCACAGCCACATCTGCTTTCCTCATTACCCATGTTTGCTGGCTTTTGCATCATGTCTGCACCCATCTTGAAAGTTTTCTCTAAACCCCCCTGCAGAATGTGGAACAGCTTTGGTTGCACGTATTTAATTCACCAGAGAGCTGCCTCTTGAGAGAATATAAGATTTATTTCTATGATCAGAAGTGTCAATCTCTCCATGGTTACCTCTTCACATTCAGTAAACAACAGGTATCTTTTTTGAAGGGTTTTTTCCAACAAAAACACAATCTAAAAAGCTTGAAAACCCTTGCATGCTTCACTATCTCCAGGGACACTCCCCCCCCCCCTGCAGTAACAGGTTCTACTCCCTCTTCAGACCCTGGGGAATATAGCCCTGTAAACATTACAAATTGGTGTCCTTGAATTTTACTACACATTAAGCGTTGCTCACTTAACCTGCTGCAGGCTGCTCATGCAGCGTTTAGCTGTGGGCCATGCAGTATCTGTTTCATTTACTGCTTCCAGTTCTAGCCTGTGCTATGTGCAACTCTTTGCTTATTAAGTTCTGCAGTGAAGTGAACATTAAGCTATCAGAAACGGTCAGCCTTCAGCTGGTCATCTCCCTGCTGAAGACTGACTCAGCCATGCATAGCAATGGCTCGAGGCCAACCAGTTCATGCCATCAGAGCAGGCATTACTTTAGATCATTACTTCTCTAAGTGGACCAAAGTGTCCGTGGCAGTGGAACTTTAAAGAAACCCTGAACACTCCCTACTTTTTCACCATCTGCAACTGCCCTGGCCTGTTTCTCATTCACAAATATTCATGTGAAGGCCCTGAACACAGCCCAGTATGTAAGACTAGTAAAAACTTGCCTCAGTCTCCCCTGAGTGTCATACAGCTTGGAATATTGCCTTTACTAGTTTGTGAGTTTCTATCGCTCCCGGTCAGGGGATCTCTGGATTGTCTATCGAAGCCTTGGGGCATCTTCAGTTACTTTTATTCATTCCAAGTTCCCCAGTTGTAACAGGCCTGTAAATGCACTCTCAAGTTTGGCCTGAAGCACATCCTAAGTTCCAAGAGCCATGAGTTTTATGGACAAGTTGTTGTGTTCATGATGACATGTCAGAATTACAGGAGAAGAAGCTTCTGACAGATATGCTCTGATACTTACTATCTTACAAAAATAGCTCTGGCCATGCCTGAAAAGATGGCAGCATATTGACTGATGTCAACATCAATCTCTTTTGAATGGCAGCGTCAGTCTGTTGGTGTACCACTGTGGTCTAGACAGAAATATCCTTACCCCTATATGATGGATTGCCATTAAATCTGGTATTGACACACATGGTCTCCAGAGCCTGGGTCCTTATTACCTGGTTAATGTTTAGCTTTATCTATAGTGACATCAGCAGGTCAGATTTCTAAGTTATCCTGTGGAATTTCTCAACACCTACTTGATGGATTGGCACAAAAGGTGGCACAGACATGCATTGGTCCCAGAGGATGTGAGTGACTTTTCTGGGGCCACTACGAAGTTAATATTTATGGTATAAAGTTAAACAACAACTATGGTGGGAATGCCATGACATTTGGACCAAACATTCATCTTCCCACTGAGGGAAATTTTAATTTGTAACCCTGCGAGTGCCATCAGCGGTTGAATAATACAATTTGTCCACTACTTTGGCTTATGACCAAATACCTACAGAATCCATTTTCCATGATGGACATTGATGTGGGGCCCCACGGTGGCGCAGTGGTTAGCACTCATGCCTTACAGCAAGAGTACTTGGTGCAGAGGGTCGCGAGTTCGAATCCAGGGCCGGGCACTTCTGTATGGAGTTTGCAGGTTCTCCCCGTGGGTG
>JAOWBC010000539.1:10271670-10320492 GCA_028566105.1 Hypoplectrus providencianus | reverse complement strand
ACTCTAAATTGACCGTAGGTGTGAATGTGTGCGTGAGTGTGTTTGTCTGTTTGTCTGCCCTGCGATAGACTGGCCACCTGTCCTGGGTGTACCCTGCCTCTGGCCCAGAGCCGGCTGAGATAGACACAGCCTCCCCGTGACCCGGGATTACCTGGATAAAGCGGTTCGGAAAATGGATGGATGGATGGATGGATGGATGGACATTGATGTAGACAGCTCTGAGTTGCATGTGGACAGCTGTGCTTCTGTACATAAAAAAACTTGGCAGTATCTGTACATGTTCCATAAACATGCACTAGCAAACATTATGGCGATGGCGAAGCATGTAGAGCTCTATTTCTTGGTTCTATTTGGTCAAACGACATGAGAAAGTCATTAACAAAATTATCATTTCTGTGGAGGATGTCAATATACATCCATTCAGCGAAGCGCTTGTAGTGTGGGCAGATTGGTCACAAAACTTTGGGCTACAGGCAGATGTTCCCAGAGTGGTCTACGCTCATTCTCCCCAACTCCCTCCCTCCAAACCAAGGCAGATGATTTAACTTGTGCAACTAATGCACCTCCAATGTGAAGACCAAGAATTTGCTTTAAGAACTGCTTCAGGGACCTGCCAGCATAGACTGCTGTTCTTCCTGTGGTCACATTGTGAGACAATTGAAATGATTGTTGGACTGTCTGCAGCACTAAGAGTGTGCTTCACTCACAACAACTTAAACTAAAGACTTGATTTTTCAGCATTTTGTAAACAGCAATTAACTTTAAAGTTGTCTTCTTGGACGTTTGGTGCTGCTTACTGGTGTGACATTGGCCTGCATCACTGTGTGTAAGCATGTATGCAAAAATAGCTTTCTACCTATATGTCTGTCTGGCAGACTCATTCTGTCTGTGGCCACATTTTTGTATCTCTGCCCCCTTTTGTCTTCTGTTGCACACATGTTGCAGTGTCTAATGAAGTTTTTCATATCAGTGTATGTATTCATGGGTTTTTATGCAGGTCTATTGTATTATGGCTGCATTCCAGTCAACTTTAAGTGGACTTTCCTTCACAACTCTGCTGAGAGAGGACTTTCTCTGGAGATTCAGTCAGGGTCACGACACTGCAGTCAGATCAGGAGGTTGTTTTCTCTGCCCAGCATCTAAACCACTCTTGTCAGTGTGTGTTTGTATGTGAGAGATAGAGCAGGGTAAATTGGAAACAGATACCCTGTGAGCTAGTTGTCCATCAATCTTCCTGCTACAGAATGCTGAGAGAGACAGCTGGAAAGGCAGTGAACCCTCAAATATTACATGACCGACACATTTATGCTGGGTTTTCCCATTTAAACAGATGGAAAGTAGACAGTAAACAGTGAGCTACTGGTTCACTGTTATTTAATCATCCGTGTCTCGGCAGCTAATAAGCAATTCTCTTGTCAGGCCATAGAGTGGACATGTTTCATTTAACTCTGTCAGAGTGTGTTTCTCCAAACTGGCTCTTGTTGGGTCTGTTGTTCAATCTGTAAGCTGTGGCAATGATGATGAAATGTATGACAACAAAAATTGCTAAGCACTGGGCACAAATTGCCTCCATTGTCATAACGGGCAATATTAGTGGCTTTTTTGTCCCTGTAAACAAGCCATAGAACACATTGGAGCTGGTAGCTGTGTTGGAAGTAGAAAATAGGCAACAGGTCTGGACCTTGAACCAAAATGACCCCTTGAACTACTGAACAGGGTTGTATCTTCATGGGAAACTAATGGTTGTAAATAAAAAAAAAGAAAAAAAATCACCCAAACTGAAATGATGAGGCATGTGTTGTGATTGTTGATGTTGGTCACCACTTCTGTCTGCCAGTGCTTGTCTTCGGGCTTTTAGTGCTGGAAGACTTTCAAATCTGTCATTGTTTTCCTTCCTGTATTGGCTCCATACTCAGTGACCCGATCACTCGCAGGCCTGCTTACCGGGCTCATGGCCAGCCCAGCGGCCAAGCCCAGTGGCCTAACCCCACGCTGGCTTTATCTGCTGGAGCCAGCTGGGTGGCCCGTGAAGCTGCAGATGGAGTGCAGAGAGAGAATGAGAAAGAGAGACATCCATTGCAACTCATATTAGGAAGCCCATTAAATTGTTTTGGATTATGGCCAGATAATAATAGCAATGAGCTGTAACTTTTCCCTCAGCCTGTGTTCTCTGGACTGTGATGCATTATGTATTATGTACTGTGTGAACTTTCTTATTATTGTGATCATGTGGCATGAAGCTTATAATAATGGCTGCAGCTTTAGAGTGCTCAAACACAGCATTCTAAGGCTTTGATTAACCCTCCACCCATCCAACTGCAGGAGAACCTTTTTTCTTTTAGTCATTTGTCTCTTCTTTCTAGCTTGGAGCTACTTTTACTTAAAATAGTGGCCATGTTGTCAAAAGTTGTGCACATAGATAAATTGTGCTGTCGTGTGATTATATACTGGCTAAAATATTGCAGTGGGCATTCAAATCATGCCTGCAAGTATCTTGGCTTTCGGTGTTGCTGTTAGCAGATTTCTCAAGATCTGCTTATCCAAACAACTCCACACTCAACACTTCACCTCCCTCGGTACACCAGCCATGAGCCATGTGTTAATTGTGAAAATTGTAAAAGTGTGGGTGCTTGAAATGTTTGCCACAATGTGACATGACTGGTCTCTATGCTTATTGGAAATAGAGGAAAGTGACCACCTGACAGGGTTGGATAAATTACTTTGTCTGTCTTTTTATGTTTCTATGTTGACTCCCATATCCGCATGGCAAGTTAACATTAGCTAGCTAACATCAGCTGCTATTTTCTATACTAAGTTACCTAAGGTCATGGAAAACACCTAAAATCTGGGTTAAAGTAGTTACAGCACATGTTTATTGCATAGAAGTATCTACTTGAGAATCATATGACACATTGCTTTAAGGTAAACATTTAAGTTTGACATTTATTGAACTTTGCCTCTCAAGACTTAAGATGGAGGCTCTTGGTCCACATCTGCTTCTGTTTCTTTTTGTTATGTCTCCCTTTTATGCAATACTATTTTCAAAACTCAGAAGTAGCCCTTGTTTTTTTCCCAATGTGATTTATTGGAACAGCTGTAAAACAGTGCAAATCATAGGCATTTCTGCAGTAGTGGTAGTTTGTGCCCCAGAACCTGCGTCCATTTGCTTCACCTCTGTCTGAAATATACTCTGATGTTTGACTTCAAATGCAAAGGTGCTATATACTACATAACACACTACTAATAAATATATCTAGTTAATCTGAAGAGCTTTCACTAGACTTTGTATTTTCCTGGAATCTCAGCAAAACACCCACGCAGTTTGAAGTTGATTGAAAGAACAGTTGTCAAGAAAAACAGAGGGATGGACGGAGACTCCTTCTGCTTTAGTTAGCTGGTCACCTGGCCTTTAAAAGACGGAAGAAAACAAGGGAAGCAACCACACCTTGAGCCCCCCCAAAATTCAATGCATAATTCACAACGTGGAGCATGTCAAGCTGTCCTTGTTATTTCGGGACATAATTTAAAACACCGTCCTCCACCACATTGTCTGTTTAGCAGCAAGCTGTGGGCAATCGGGTCGGGCTAGATTGTATTCACACAGTGTCCTCTGCTGGGCAGGAGCACCACATTGTGTAGCCCCAGGGGAGAGTGGGGGTCATTTCTCCTGGCAGACGGGACAGGTGTGTGTACAGAGACACAGTCTGCCTGCCTGCCTGCCTTCAGGGCCCTGCTGTACCTGTAAACACTGCAGAGTTATGGGGTCCGCACACATGCTGAGGGCAAGTCCAGGTCAGCTGGGATGTGTTTATGCGAGTCAGAGTGGGCGGTGCAGAGTGTGTTTGTGAGTGTGCATTCTTGTGTGTGCTTCTGAACAAGGGGTTGTAGTAAGGGAGAGGGGACTATGGAGACTGAATATAATGATCATTTAGACGTGGCATGTATTTATCTGTGTGTGTGTGTGTGTGTGTGTGTGTGTGTGTGTGCTTGTTGTTGGGCCACGTGGAAGCATCTGGTGCAACACAACTATGGCTCCAGTGGAATAGTCTCCAGATGTGTTTGTGTGTTTTGGCCCCACTGTGTGTTTGACTCGGGACCAACGAGCCTGCATGGAAGTCATTTTACTCTTGTGTGCGCATTTTGCTTTGTTGTCTTGGTATTTATTTACAGCAGCATATGTGCATTGTTTAGACTTCACTTCACTTCTTTCCTACATATGGTCATGTGTGTTTGTGTGAACTTAAATGCACTCTCAGACACATTCACATCTCTGTGTGTGCGTAGCAGCTGCCCAGTCAAAAGACCAACCAGATGGACAGGATAATGACTATGATCAGACTTTATAGAGTTACACTTCTTAATGAGGGACATTCTGGTTAATTCATATGCCACTAACAAAGCCTGCATCATACCACATAATTAACACATCAACTGTGACTGACTCATAAATATACATCAACGTCTATTTAGGAGTCAAGCATAATGCGCAGCTGTCGCCACACTGAGAAAAACCGGGTGGCATTTTGAAAGAATGTAGGAAGGATTTGACTTTTCTGACTTTGCCTTCTTTTTGTTTGTCCATCCATCAGCTGGTGGCTGAGGTGACGTGAGGTGTTTTCCGGTGGAGTGAAAACATGTGGCTGCTCTGCTGCTCCGTGACTCTGCTGGCCCTCAGCTTTGGATCATGTGACACGCTGACGTCAGAGCAAGGTGAGTTTTTTTTTTTCTTCTTCCCTTCTGTAGTTTTACTCCAGTAGTTAATGCATGGATATAAATTAATATTCACATCATAGAAAACATCCTGCTTCATCATATGGAACAGTTTCTCATGTGATGTGCTCTTGTCTAGCAATGATATGACAGTAATTGTTCTATTATTTTAATTGGGATATGGTTTGATACTGCACATCTTTTATTCACAACTTCCGTACCAATAAAAACAGCAACTTCACTTGAGAGAACATTTAGATTAAATACAAAGGACTCAACAGTTAAACCAAAATTCTTTCCAAAAAGATGCTAGGAACAAGTTGTTTTCAGGGATAACAGGATGCCACCTCCTGCTCAGTATTTATAGCTTTTTTTTCGGTCTATATATGCATGGAAATCTTTGCCTTTTGTGGCAGTTGGATTAAAGGATTAACAATATTGGGTGACAATTTCAAGATCATGAAGCAAAGCTGCAGAATCAGAAAACATGATTCAACAGGTAACAGTGAATGCTGATACTTGTGAAAACATATTTAATAAAACATGCAAATACATATATAATTATAATTTAAATATTAATCTTAACTCAATAACCACTTAATTAATTACTGCAATATAGAAACTGTACAATAGGAGGATAGCTTTGAACAGAACCCAAGCTAAACATAAGCTGCTAGCTGTAACTTCGTTGTTCAAGCATTGCAAATTAAAAAGTAAAAACATTCAAAAGAATAAACACCTTTCTTTGAAGCCTGACTGCTGTAAATTTACCAACAGTTCAACGACTACAATAAAGCAAACAAGCTTAAGTCCATAATTAAATTTTAAAATTACATTTAGATAAACTTACTCTGAATTAGATGTACAAAATAAAATTGCATTACAAGAATGATCACTGTGGATAGGTAGTAAAGATGTTTACAATGGACAAGGCCACAAAAAATGAATTAAATTGCTTTTGAACAGCGGCCTCTCAGATTAGTCCTTGTGTCTTCACTGAAATGCTAAAAAGACAAAGTCACCAACCATTCCAACAGTTAGAACTGAGACAAATTGTCAATCTGGAGTCGTATGCTTGACCAGCTCGTCACGCTTTGGAACCCATCTGGGTTTGATGAAACTGTCCTCGCCAGTGTGTGTGTGTGTGTGTGAGTGTGTGTTATGGGGCCCAAGGCTACAATGAAAATGGACTGTAATTACAGCTTATGTGCGTTTCCTGCTGGTGGCTGTTGGTGGCACGGTGGTCAGGCTGTGGCAAGGAGGCGCATGTGTTTACCGTTTGCGGTTGTGTTCCTCTTCATGGGCCATGTCTTGCTGCGTTTCTGTGTATTTGTGTGGGAGAAATATGATTCCTTATATAAGCATGTGCATATGTGAAATTGTGAGCCTTTCTGCATTCATTTAATTGTCTGTTGGTGTGTACAGCATATTTGTATCCAGGTGCATATGTGTGTGACAGAAAACAAAAGTCAGAGAGGTGAAGCGGAATCTATTTTCGTGTTTTGTTTTAGTCGTTTATTCCATTCCCAACTGTCACACTCCGTCATCACACTGTCAGTGTGTTCTCAGGGGCCAGCTCTGTGATATCACTTGAGGGGGCAAGCAATCCTCCATAGCTCGTGCAGCTCCGATGGGAGTTTTGTGGAGGTGGGAGTCCCTCTTGGGAGACCCTAGTCAGAGCTTTTCAGATGAGACTGAGTCAGCCTGCAGCTCCCCTGAGTCTTCTCCCCCAGTGGTTGGAAGAAAGTGCTTTCTCAAGAGCAGCTATAACACTTTGTCACAGCAAGCACCACACACACACTCACACATACGCATTCCTCTGACTCATCCAAATCTCTACTTACTGGTAATTTGCTGACATTACAGCAGGAAAGCAGGTTTAAGTAAAACTAGTGTTGAGGAGTCGAGCTGGATGATTGCACTGCAGTTCTGCAGTGTATCAGCCACAGAGACTAGTCCCAGTAGTTGAATTAAATTGCTGAGATTCCCTGTCTTTGGTAAAGTCTTGCTGATATGGGTTTTTGTGCACCACAGACCCTACACAGTCTGAAGTAATGGATTTGTGTATTGATTTGTTTTCACTCACTTTCCCTCCGTCTGGGTCTGCGCTAAGTTGTATGTTTTCTGGTGCCAATGCACTGTAGCAGTTATCAGCTCATTTGCAACAATTCAGAAGGTAAGGACCAAATGCACTGAAAGCCATAATTGGCACGCCTAATCTGAGGCAAGTCAACTGATGCACTTATGGTGCACTGCAGGCATCAGATCTGAAATGCCAACACCACAGAACCAGCAGAATTGTAGGAAAAGGTCACTATTTTGGCAATAATGTTGTACATTTAATGTATCCCAATTGTATGAATTTCTGTTTGAGGGAATGAAATGCCATCAAAGAACCAGCATTAATGTGGAATAAACATTGCTATCTATATATTAGCAGGCAGAGGATTGTATGCCGTATAGTTACTGCCCATTTGTGGCATTTACCAGCCATTACATTTCATCCTGAATGTTTTCTTCCAGGTGAATGAAAGTCTCATGAAACACTGTTAATCATAACTCTATACTATGTTGATAAGTTTCTATTGCTTTGTTGTAGCAGGTTTTATGGCCATTAGACATAAAAACAGAGAACATATGCGAATGCTTGATAAAATAAATAATAAATGATAAAACTGGAACTAATCAGTTAATATGATGTAATTCCAGTTGAAACAGGATGTTGGGAAGCGGCAATCAAAGAAAGACTTTGAGTACATTCATGTTCCCAGTGGCAGACGGTGCCTGAACTTCACTGGCAAGAACTGAAGTTGAGAAAAACACTTAAAGTTGTAAGTGCTTCAGGGAGGCTGCGTCATGAAGGAACCTGTCCTGTAATGTCTTTATGTCTCTACACAGAGAAAATGTGTTTTAGGAGTTTCAAAAGAATTGCTTGCACAAAGCATAATAAACATGTTATAAATAAAACTTGCATTACCATATCAGTGCATACAAATGACCAACAGGTGACAAAGGGGGTCAGTCAATAAGCTAGCATGATAGCAACCAGTTTCCCATGATGTTTTTCCCCCCTTTTTCTGGTGTTCCTACAAGCATGTATATATGTGCATACTTTCCACAAAAAGACACAGACACCAGCATGTCAAACAGCACAATCTTGTCTGGGCCGTGTACAGACATCTGCATGTTCTGTCTCAGTTCAATGTTGTGAAAAGCTTGTAAATGATGTGTCATGGGTCCAGACTGTGTGAGCTTGTGAGTGTGTATTTAATGTGGGCCAGAGGCCTACAAAGGGGAAAATGAGTGAGCTCATCCCTCTAAAGTCTAGTGTTTTAAGTCTTTCCACTCCTCCATGCTGCAGTTTTATCTCTGAAAAAAAAACAGGCATGTTCTCTCTGGACTGTCTCATTTGGCTGGAAGGGCAAGTAATGCACTCTTTGTCTCAATCCCTCCTTTTTTATCATCCTCTGTGTTTCATTTTCCCACTCTTTAACCTTACATAGGCTTAAGTGAATCATCATATTTGAATCACCCTATTGAGTCAGCTACAGCACCCAGCAAGCCTCTCCCCTTTGCATGCGTTGCATGTGTATAATAATGGCTCCGGGACCTGGAAAACTCTCCCTCTGCATCTGACTTTTTTGCTGATCAGCAGCCCAGTCCAATTATCTTGGAAATGTAAAGCACATTCAATAACTACCATACCCTCTCTTATTGCAAACCACACACCACAACAGTCTGACACTGTGAGCACTTGTGACCTCCTCTCCCTAATGAAAACACTCTGCCAATTGTTGGCTGCTACAGGAACAGAATTAAAAATCAGGCTCAGTTGTTTTCAGCAGACCGTGGCCACAACAAGGCACTGGTAGATATGGCCATTTATTCTCAAACCTACTAAAGGTTGAGCGGTGGACAGACTGTCCCACAAGCTGCATGTGGTCGGGCACCAGTGAGAAGAAAGCACTCTAGCATGTGAGGCAGTCTGTATGGCATTGCATTGTCTTTTTTATTTTTATTTTTAAAGGGATAGTTCCAAATTTTGGACAATAAGTTGTATAGAATATTTATGAGTAGTTTAGTGGATGCAAAGCTATGCGCTACATATAGCCTATAGAACTATGGGCTTTCATTGTATTTACTGGCTTTTTCTAGAAACAAAATTGTCCCATGTGAAGTTTCCATTGTTTTGTGGAGTAAAATTTTGCAATTCCTGCCAGCTTGCGGAACTATCTATTCCACAATGGGAACCAGCCAGAACTCTGACACCAGAGCATGCCAAGTAAGATAGTAGCGGGCAACTTAGCACATTTTTTCCTGAAATAGAGAAAGTGTGATAAGTTGTGTTCTTCATCGTAAGGACACCTAGAGGGCCATGTTTTGTTTTTTTGTTGTTGTTTTCTCCATTTAAGGGCACCCAAGGGGGCACTTCATCACATCTATCCAGGGGCATCCAAGAGGGCAACTTTACCATTTCTCTTCCAGAAACAGTGTCAAAGTATTAAAATATTGTGTGTCTCACAGCAGCTAGATTTGATTTGGTACTCCACATTTTGCCGCTGTTTTAAATTGAATGCCTGAGAGACTGACTTTTTGCCTAAGGACAATTTATATTAGAGTTTTCTCCCCTCCTGTATATTGATGCATTAAGCATAATCAAATCCCCCTGGTTTGTCCTTGTCTGACACCTTTCACTTGTACACCCTGCAAGTAAAGTGCAAGTCAGTTTACATCAAAAGTAGTGTTTTGCTTCCCTAAAGACCCAAAATGTCCTGAATATTTATCTTTGGCAAAGTGTAAATATGGGGAAACACTCACAGCAGTGTACCGCAGGACTGCCAGTGTACAGTCGTATCATTACCTGCTTTGGCAAGACTCAAACACAACCCATCAAAGAGGAAGTGAACCAAGCCAAGACCATCCAATCTCTTTAAGGCTACATGCAGCTGCTAGCAGGATCCTGGAGTGGCACTCATACTATGTGCTAATTAGCTTGTCAACAAGCAAGCGCTTTCCTTTGATCACAGCATGAGAGGAAATGGGGTTCAAGTTTCACAGTATGTCCTCTGCCAAACTGCCAAGTGTCTGAGCGCGCAACAGTCCACTAAAATACCATCCGTCCATCGAGTTATGCCGAAATAGCTTGTTTATCCCATGAGTGCAAGCAAAAGACCTGTGCTCTCGCAAGTAAACACAACACTATCCGCAGCTTTTAAAGCAAGAACAATTGTTTTTTTTAAGTTGTTTACCACTGTGATCAACCCATATGCAAATATAGCCTCAGAATCATGTTTTAGCATTTTCAGCTATGCCACATACTGAACATGTTGGCGCGAGTTATTTTCCTGCATGAGCTTTTTCTATGCTATTTATTAATTTCTATGTTAATGCTGCCGTACCTTTCAGCTCTGCAGAACTTTTATAAATATACAGTACTGTACGTGTTTTATACTTGTTTCGATAGCAATGCTAAGAAACGGCTGTCAAGGTGCCTTATAATATTATATCTATCATTTGGATAATGTGTTTATCTATCTAGAAAAAAGTCAAGAATTCACTCCCCACAGTAATACACAAAAATAGTCTTTACTATTTGGTTATTTCATAGACTACATTTATTTATGAAACACCAGAAAAATAAGATAATATATAAAATATAGTATTGTGATATATATTAATAGTTTTTGGCCATATTGCCCAGCTGTAGTCGAGGCAACTTAACTTGAAAAAAAAAGGATGAGAGATGTCCTGAATTGGCTTCTAGAAAGATGACACAGCCTTTGGGTCAAGAAACATGTAATGCAGCTGAACGTTTTCTCTTTACCTCTCCCCGCTCTCCTGTTTTTGTTCTTCATCCTCTCCCAAACTTCTCATCTCGTCTGTTGCTTGACTTTTCATTGTGTTGCTTTCTTGCCTCCGGCCAGGATTACTCCTGACAAAGCCTTCATCTTGATTCTGTCTGATGGAAATGGGGCGGTGATGAAAAACAAAAGAAAAGGAGAGAAAACAACAGAAAAAAGAAACGGGGAAAGGTGGATCTTACCATCTCTTGACTTAAAAAAAAAAGAAAAAAAAACTGCAAGAGAGATATGAAGATTAGCTCTGGGTGTGTTTATGGGAATATGAATGTTGCTTTTATTTAAGGCAGCAGTGTCTTTGTGGGGCTGCAGAGAGTGCACTTAGTGCTGAGTCAGCCGATAAGGTTTCCGGATGGACCAGTCAAGTTATAAATACAGCATGTGTGATTGTGTGTGTGTGTGTGTGTGTGTGGGAGAAAGTGAGAGAAAATAGGATGTAAGCTGTGAGGGAGTATCAGAGGGCTCAGAACGCTGCTTGATACTTCCTGTACTCTCCACTGCATCTGCTCCTTGTTCAGAAGAAAGAAGTCAAATTCAATTCATACAATTTCTTTGACTTTTCATCTCGTCGTACTACAACGCCGCTGTTTGACATCTCTCTTCCATACCTTGATTTGTGCTCGCAGACAGCAATAAGGAAATGACACACTGCAGGCAGACAGGATGAAATGTGCTGTGCTCTCAAACAGGCTTTGTGTTCTGAAACCAAGACGAGCAGAAAGCTGCAGGGTGTCAATTGATGAACTTGATAAAAGGTGATGAAGCGCTGAATGTGATTTAATTCTTTCTTGAGCCGGCCCTCCGTGAAATTAAATTCCTAACTCTTAATTAAAGTCAGTTGGATGTTATTATTTAAGTAATTATATTAGGCAATTTCCACTTGTTTTGCTGTGACTTCCAGTTTGGATCAAGTTAAATTATGGTTGGAAACAGATAATGTGTTGCCATTGCAAGCTGCAAATGGCTCTCCATGCAGTGCACTCACTGTTTCATCAGAGAGACACTGCAACAACTCAATCCATAAAGTTAGGAGAGACACAAACATCACTTTGTTTGAAGTGTATAATTATACTCAATGTCTTAGAAAGAAAGCTTTTTCTTCTGGCTTTGTTCTTCTCAGTTCTAGCAACAATCAATTGTGACCTTCAAACAAATCCTGCCTCTGAATTAGCAGCTGATCTGTAGTTTTTATTTCTACAATTGCAATTGCAATATACAGATAGTTAGCCAAGCTTAGTTGCTGTGATATGCCTTTCTATTGTCATAAAGCACATGCTTTTTACAATGGCAGAGGCAGATTTTCCTCTTGAAATTTGCAGCCGTTTCGAAACAGGTAAACAAAAGCACGCATGCGATTTTTATTGGCTGTAATGTCGACTGTAGTTATATTTTACAAGCTTTAGCTTCCATCAGGTAAAGCAATTTCTGAAACTCAGTCAGTTGACTCAGTGACTTTTTAATAATATAAAAATGTGGAGCATCTTCATCATTCATCATCCTGCCTCCTTTAATTGAGAAGTAGGCTTTGAGGGCAGTTTATTTTTAGGGGGGGAGCAGGTTGACAATAATTGCCATCCAGAAGTGGCAACGTTTTACCCAAATGTTCCATAGGTCAAAGGTCAATTTAACTGCGGCATCTATAAATCTGAGTTTTTCTGAGTTTTCTCAGTGAACACACACAAAAAATAACAGAACAAGAACACAGAAGCTTAATAAAGTAAAGTCAAATCATTTTTAATTTACATATCCCTATGTTGCAGTTAGAGTAGTTGCCATGAGGAAGTTTTAGAGCCTGTACAGTAAACATGCTTGAACATGCTTGACTTGAGGCAGTAATTGTATTGGTTTTGGAAAAAGTGATTTCAGTAAAGGTGCCACTCCCCACGCCCTTAAGATACAAAAAAAAAATCACTAAACAGTCCACATGCAGTGCATGGGGCAGCATTTAATGAGGCTGAATTAAAATATCTAACCTTCAGCTCTGGCAGAAGCCTCACATTAATGATTTAGAGAATTACTGACAGCAACACGGCACAAAGAAAGTCATTAGTTTCTAGTCGTGGTCAATGCAGGGCACCACCTGTTTCCACACTCGCAGTCATAGGACAAAAACAACACTTTAAAAAAACTGGACCCTGTAGGACATCTTGCTCAGGGCCTTGGTCCTTGGCCCCAAAGAGATCAATTAAGTGCGGATCACGGTGATTCACTGGGTCCATGTCTACCTGCAAAAGCCCCGTTTTTCTCCACATCTCACATCTCCCTTCTGTAGGGAGGCAGGCCGCTCTGACAGGCAACACTTTTCTCTGTAACCTCCCCTGACAGGGTGAGAACATATCCATCAAACAGAGGCTACCGCGACAGACAAGCGTGGTGCAAGACAGCCTGTCAGACCGGGGCTGTGTTCCTCTCCACAGCTTTGCCCTCATTTCATCTCTCGCTCTGTGTTTTACACTTTTTTTTTGACTCTCTTTCACCCTAACCCTTTACTCTCTTTCTTCCAGATCAATACTTGTGTTACTCTCAAATGCATGTATGTTTGCACTTGCTTGTTCTCTCTCACCGAAACTCTGTCCTTTTCACCCAGCAGATAGTGTGAAAGGTTACTTTTGAAATAACTCCTCCAAAGACCGATGGGCTGTTCTTGACTTTTCATGAATGCTACTGTAGAGTTCAGGGTTTTTTGCTGTTTACACACCACCCACTCTTTGACTTTTTTCTTTTCTTGCTTTTTCTCCGTGTCAACTGTTTGCTTGTCTCCACAGATGAACAATGCCCGTCCTTGCAAGTGGATGAGTGGAAGTTTCCTCAGACTGCCCGGCACAATATCACAGGTGAAAGAGACCAGCTCCGACAGACACGTACCACTCAGAGTTTTTCTTCCTGTGGGTGCTGATGAATGTCGCTTGGTTGTCAGGTTTTAATCTGGTGAGGCGCTTCTCCCTGCTCAAGAGCACAGATGTCAAGAAGATCCGCAACCCTCGAGGACCCGTCATCCTCCGCCTGGGCAAAGCAGCACTCCTACGCCCCACCGAGTAAGTTTACAGCACATGCCTCTGACTGCTGCTTGCTCTTTTCTCCACCAACCTACAGACAGACACATCTCGCACATTGTGTACAGCTTTAGGTGCTAGAGAATGCATTACAGGAAGTTAGAATAAAAGTGCATTTTCGGTTAGATTTTCAGCTTTCCGTAGGCCTATGTCGACAGGCTCTCTCTTTTCATGCCGCGTCTGAACAAAGAGGGATGCAGAGAGACTGAACAGCCGACAGCGAAGCAGCCTCTGAACTCTCACTCAGCATGTCAGCGCTGTCCAATGGCTGTTGTGTAAAAAGCAGACACTTGGCAAACCAAACAGCACGGGTCAATCTCTGATTGCATTTCCAGAAATACCACTTCATTTTCCCTCACCACTGACACTGGCTTGTAAACTCGAACAGCCTTTTGGTTTTCCGGCTCTGACCGCATGTAATTATTGTAACTAATTTTCATAAGAGATGTCTGGCCTTTTTACTCGAGCACAAACTATAGAAGTGACGCCTTAATTAGTAGGCGTGATGCAGTTGCCAGTGAAGAAGGATATGAATTTAATAGCTGCGTTTTAGAGTCTCTGCTTGTTCCTAACTTGTTTCTGGGCAGCAGAGACCTGCAGCCGTAAAATCCAGCAGAGCACAGCTTCCTCGCACAACATGATTTTGCAACTTGACATGGTGTAATTATGCTTTCCTGAGTTTTCATGTTGTTATTACACAGTAGTTGGGTTTAGATTGTGTTTGGAATTGCGTGACAAGTGCTTATTAGGGTTACGTGCGAGCTGTTTTTTTTTTTGTTTTTTTTTTCAGTTCTTTCAAAATTGTAGCCAGTTTTCGGGCTGCTGAGCTTCTTTCTACCCACCGATAAAGCAGTTTTTCAGAACTTGCCAATTGGGTCAGCCCAGAGTATTTTATCACTCTGTCCAGCACTGTGAGCTCCACTTGCTTGAAGGCCAGATAAATCTGTCTACAAAACACTCTTTTTTTCGGAAGAGACATTTTGTTCTAAAAGTGTCACATATATTGTTTGTCACAGGCTTAGAGAGTACTAGTCCTTAGGAAAAAAAGGAGGGGAACACTAAAAAAATGTCACTTCTTAGGAAATCAGAATCTTTGGAGCCAAAGAGGAAAATCCAAGATGTTTTTGTTTTGCCTCTAACCATACAGACAGAGGACGGGAACACCATTCATCGTCTCATCTCTGCTGCTGGTTTGGGATTTTGTTATGGCGCGGCGTTTATTGAAATGTTGATGCCATCGAGAGCTCTGCTGTCAGTTTTATCAGTGAACAATGCTACCTGGGTGACTTCTTTTGTAACTCAGACACAAAATAATCACTGTCAGCGCATCAGCTCTGCCTGTCGGCTGCCTTTCATTATGCTCCTCTCCATACATAGAACTCACTGTCTTGTATTTTTTCCAAAATGACTCAACAGAATCAGAGGGGATTTCTTTTTTTTTTTTTTTCTTTTTTTGCAATCGCCTTTTCTCCTTTTGCCTTCTTGCATAGAGAAAGTACAAATCAGAGGGGGCTGTCTATCCACATCCATTAGTCATAATGTTCCCTTTATGCGTTTAATTTTGTTTTACTTTTGTCTGCGTCCATGGGAGGGTTTTATGCATTTAGAATAGAAGAGTGGAGGCGGAGAACAGATGGGCGATTGAGAGATGTAGTGAGGGAACAAGAGGGTTAAAGGTTTAAATCCAGGCAATAAGTAAATGCATCAGAATAAACCCTCAGGCTTGTTCCTTGTCTTTTTCTCTCAGTAACAGTGTGAGTGTGTTTGTTCTCCGCATGTGTGCACTTATGTGTGATGGTTAGCATGCGTGTGTGTGTGCTAGTTTGCTTAAATCTGTCCTCATGTGTATACAGTGTGTGTGCAATTGCAGCATCTTGGACATTAGATGTCCCCCCCTTTCTTCCAGTCCCAGAGTTAGGGGGTGTCACCAGAGCCTATGCTTCAGCACCAAGTTGATGCCACAATTCTCAAAAATATGTCGGTGCTCATTTTTCTACAGAACTGCAGGTTCCAGGTGTGAGGAATGCAATTCTTCCAGACCTGACAGGAGGGAAAAAAAGTTTAAAGTTAATGTGGTGTCTGGAAAATAAACTGTAAATGGGTTTTTTTTCTGTTGAGGTGTTACACAAGTCTCCACCAAATGTTGAAGTAAGACTCATGATAAAGTAACACAAAGTTACTCACAATAAAAAAAAAACAAGTAAAAAGACTTATTTTTTGTTGTGCAGAAGCTATTTGTAATTCATTGAATTGCAGCATCTTTTTGAGACTTTGTATTGGAATTGTGTCCGCTGTCAAATAGAAATACCACAACAACTATAAAAGTGTAAAGGTACAAATGTACTGGCAACAAACAATGCTTAAAGCACAAAAAAGGAAAGTACCCTTACTTACGGTACTTACATACAGCGTGCCCATGTCACAAATATATTATTGGATCATAAATATTAAGTGTTCATCACTTTATCATCAGATGATTAAAATTGAGCTTATATTAATTTCTGTATATCTTGCAGTGTAATCTATAATTGTACATCGTATTATATTACTAGGTTATATATTTATTTTGTATTCACCATCATATACTAGTTTTACAAAGGTAACGGGAGAAAAAGTACAATATTTCTCTCAAATACTTACCGGTACTTCAAATTAACCTCTGGAGTCACCAGTCACACTGGCTCGATCAAATCACACGACTTATCCAACATAACTGGACATTTTTGTTTGATTAAGTAAAACTGGAGATAACCTGTGGTCATATATTCAACATTTAAAAATATTTATGGAGCATTATTTTGAAAGAAAAAAAAAAGAATATTCTCAGGAATCAGGAAAGTTGCATGTTTTTTTCTTCTTTTTTTTTTTGTGTACAAAATGTTCAATCCAGTAAGTGAAAGTGAAAAATCTAATCAAGTCATAGGTTGATGTTGTGCTGGTCCAAGACTCCAAACGGTTGAGTTAAAGTCCATCTAATTCCACTGTACCACTGCCAATCAGAGGCTGTGTTTATGATTGTGCCCAGTGACCTACATTTTCTTTTTTGGACAGGTTAGTTTGGCTATCAAGCAAAAAAAAAAAAAAAAACATCTCAGCATGTTATCATATTGGGTATAGAGAATTGTGGAATTTCACTGATATCGACTACTACATATCTGCTGTTGTGACACTGTAGCCACATTATACAGTGTATATTTCTGAAGCTGAATAACACAAGGCTCCCATCCTCCTCATAAACTCCCCGTCACTCAAACCGCTTTTTAATTCATCGCGGGTTAGGTTGACAGAAGTGCGAGTTGTACGTATAGTAATTGGAAAGCAGCGTTTTGCTTTGTATCAGAGGCTAATCCATTCAGCTAATCCAAGCTAACACAGATGAGTGACAGCCACATGAAGCTACTTGTCTCTCCGCTCTCTGCTGACAGAGGAATGGGCACCAGTCACAGCTGGTCACATGCATTTTAATTTCAGCAAAATGTGATTTGATTGCTTTGGGCCTGTTTTCTTTTCTGCAGCTACAGTGTGTGTGGAGCGAGGGGGAGCATAAATTTGACATCATGGCATGAGGCCAAGACATTTCTGACAGAATTCAAAGGAATTTGATTAATCTAACACTTTTTTTTTCATGTGGTATAGTTTGTTTACACATTGAGCATTTTACCGTGAACCGTTTAATAAGCATAACATTCAGTTTTTACAGGAGAATGACAGGAATTATATGCATCTTAATACAAAGAGTGCAACACTGGTGCTTTTAAAATATCTATGTGACTACGGAAGGATCATAAAAGAGCAAACATGTAGGAGGAGGGAAATAAAAGAAAAAGCTAAAGAGAGGAGTAGTGGTTTTATTTTTAAAGAGCAAATGCAGAAGGCAGATTGAAGATATGAGTCAGTGAGGAGTGGGCCATGTTCTTCTTACGGAAATATTTCAGCTTACATCAGCAGACGGAGGATGATTGCTGGTCTGACTAATGTAGAATTTGTGGTACGGCAAGTCTGTCCAGACTCAATCCATTAACCATATAAAACGACTGCTGTTTTTGGGCTGTGTTTTTGTATAATTTATATCAACTTTTATTGACCCAGAGAATGTTTTTTTTTGGGTGTGCATGCTCTTTTTTTAATCTCTTCTCTGAATAAATCTTGCAGAAAAGAGCTGCTGCAACCTTGGAGCTGCCATCACCACAGTGATCAGGAACTGTATCCACACAGATGAGAGCACAGAACCACAAGTCTTTGTCATGCTTTGGGCTCTTTTGGTCCAAACTTCTGGTGTTGTGTTTGCTTCGTACCCTGGTTTGGTACATTGTAAAAAAAAAGAGACTTCTTGGTTTGGTTGTGAATTAAGGTACCGTTTAGCCCACTTTAGCTGGATAAACAATTTTCATTACAAATACAGGAAAAAAGTAAAACCAGTCTGCAAACCCTGAACAAACACTTGCCCAAAAGGCAAAAGGTCACAGCAGGCTATCAAGGCCCGAATAGCATCACACATCCTCGTTATTGTCACATCTGGGTGATGCAGTCATGTGAATTACCATGTTGGATCTGCAAGTTTTCGACCTCTGCCACTTTATCATGCTCGCCATTACATGCAAATCAGCTTGTCGTGCTAACCTCATTCCATGTTGCTTAAACCTTATCGCAAAAAGACTCTGGACAAATCCTGCACTGTGCACTTTATTTATCACTATAAATACATATTTTTCTGCATGCACTGAACAAGAATCCCTTTTACCATCATGTTTCAGTACAGATACAGAAATCTGGCCAAAACAAAACATCTCAACAACAATTGGATTGGTTGCCAGGATACAATATGCACACCTAATTACATTGGTTAATTCCAACTTTTCATCTTGTGACATTGAATGAAAAGTCTCATTAACCACTGAAGGAATCGCCATTTAACTTGGTACAAACATTAATGTTCTCTTCGGGGATAACTGCAAAACTGAGTGCATTCCTGTCACTCTCAGCTGTATCTTTTTTTTTTTGTCTTAACAAAAATGGCAACACTTTACCCGTCAAGTGTCAGCATTTACCATTGTTCCCGTGAGCAGGTATGAATGCTGTTAGCATTTAGAATTTAGCTCCAAACGCCGTCCTGCTCCAGTGTAGCCTCAGAGAGCTGCTAGCAAGGCATGGTTGAGAGTTTGACCCGCCCCTCACCTTACCCAGAATATGATGAGCAAATCAAATTCTGCTTAAGGCCCCAAGAAGGTTTCACAATGGTGATATGAACCATTGAACTGCACCATCAGCAGTACAGAAACCCCCATATCCACAGTATATATTTTCTTTTACAATAGTTACCAAACTATATGCTGCTGTCTGTCCAGTTAATTTGGACCTAAAGTTGCAAGATGTTGTTTAAAATACAAAAAAAAAAAAAAAAAGATAGCCAGAGGGAAAAAACTGCAACGTGTAACAGCATTCGGCCACTATAGCTTCTTTTACATGTCCTGGCTCCTAGCTGTTTAAAATTCCTTTCACTTAGGTGTGTATAATACATTCAGGGATAGAAAGCCTCTCCACTGAAAGCAATTGATTCCAGCACAGTTAGAAGTGTGTGTAGAGGTGCCTGCACACCTCTCCAGGTGATATTCCCATCTTAAACCTGAGATCTGCTTTTTCAACATTAGATTTCCTCTCCCCCTTCTTCCCCTGTGCCTCTCTGGCTTGCACTCACTTTCTTCTACCTCTCCCTGAAAAAAATAAAAATCCAGAAAAACAAGGGAAGCAGAAGTAACTTTCTCTCAGAGTTAGGAGAGGGTAGATCTGAATCTGTCTGGCCCATACTGAGTGATTTATCTCTCCCACTGCATGCTTGTGTATACGTGTGTGTGTGTGTGTGTGTGGGGGGGGGGTGTTATGTGTTTCTTTTCCAGCACTCTGAATGTAATAGGGCAAGGTGAGGTACTTCCAACTTAAAAGTCAATAGTTTGTGAGTGGTTTTGTGCCCTGCAGCTCGTGTCACTAATCGACAGCAAAACAACTCTACTCTCAAAATCACTTTCTCTTTTTTGTCCGTCCGTCTCACACACACACACACTCTTCTAATAACTTCACATAGTAAACCTGCATTCTTTGGTTTTGCTCGTATCAAACTCTCATGATAAATACCCAGAATGCATTTGTCCCTCGCCACAGTCTTCTCTCTCTCTCTCTGTCCGGGCGAAGTTTTTTTCTTCCTCACCTTTTCTCCCACTCATCCTCCCTTTGTTTTGACGTCCTGTAGTTGGCTGTTTTCCCTTGGATCATCCCTTAGTCATAAATCACTGTCACCCCACTTCTAGGAGCGGGAAACCAGCTGCCAGCATCAACAATTCTGCGTGTGTGTATGTGTGTGTTTGTGCAGAGAGAGAGAGATAGAGAGAGAAATAGAGCAAGAGAGAATATTTCAAAGGGTTCGCCATCTCAGTGAGCATGCATTTCACTGGGCTTGTTTGTGAACCCTTCATCTCTCAATACATCTACACACATCCAATGCGGTGAATATCCGTGTGTGTGTGTGTGTGTGTGCTTGTGTGTTTAGATGCCCTTGACCAAAACTGAGGGATGAGGTGTGCTGGACTGTATCTGCTATGAAAATTAATGCTAGGGGGTTACACACAGCTTTGCATTGTACTGCCGGCTGCCGACTCAGAATATGGAGAGGAGAGAAAACAAAGCGTTGAATATAAAGATGCTCACACAGGAAGCACACATAGGATTACTTTGTCACTGTGCTCACAAGGACGTCAAGGGAAGATATGTGAAGCCAATAGTGGTCTTAATTTGTCAAAAGCTTAATTGCATGTGATGTTAGCTCGCTGGCTACCAACTGCATTTATGTCAAGTTAGATAGATAGTCTTTATTGTCCCAGGGTGAAATTAGTTTTCACAGCGTGCACACGCACATGTCTCAAATGACTAATATAGAGATGCGCACGTTATATACCTGGGCACTGACACTTCAACACAGATGCTTCTACATATGTCCCTTTACCTGCATAAGCGGGGATCTAAGATGGAGCTTTCCATAGTCAGTGGATGGTTGGATGCAAAACAGTGATTTTAAAAAAGAAACCATAGTAGGAGAATTTTTTTTTGTGATGCAACTTAATTAATTCAGGGATTTTATGAGTTTTTCAACAGCTAATTAAAACTTAATTTCAAAATACAGACCTGTTTCTGAGTTTAAATAGAAACTTGATAACCCTAACCCAAATCCTGACAATGTTTTAATTCCTAATTTTTAAAAACTGAATAGGACCAGAAGGATGTGTAGATGCCCTGAACAAATGTAGCATTGCTGATCTCGTCATCACTGTTGAGACAGTTTTCCTATGGAATTTCAGGGCTGTGCTGTTATGTTAAGGACTCTGCAGCTGTCATAGTTTTTTTGGTACCAAACTGTCCAATTGATGTTCATGTGAGGCAGTTAAACCAGTTCTCTGTTCTTGTCCAAGATGCCAAACTCCATTGACAAAAACAGTAATATAACATTGCAGGTCATAGTAGTTGCTAGTTAAGCTGCTCCAATTTGTCTGTGTTGTGTGACTTTGATGGATGAGAACTAACCCCTCAAGAGACCAGAGTCACACTATAACACTGAGCTAAGACCCACAATTCTTAGCTCCCAATTTATGAAGCTTAATGTCAATAATTTGTAGTCTAATGCCTAAGCCAAGGTAATCCTAATAGCATCATCAGGAGTTCTCCAGTAAACATTCCCTGTTCACTGTATGGAGGACTGACATATCCCTGACCCCTCTGTGTTCCAGTCAGGTGTTCCCTCATGGCTTACCAGAGGAGTTCACCCTGATCTTCACCCTTGCGTTAAAGAAGGCAGCCCTGCGAGACACCATCTACCTCTTCCAGATATCGGATGAGCAGGGATACCCACAGGTGCAGCTCACTCTGTTTCTTCATTGCTGGCTTTACGCATCTCTCCCCCTCCCCTCCCCTGCCTGCCTCTCCTCCTATCATTATTCCTCGCCTCTCGTCCTCGATCTCTTACCTTTTATTCATCGCGCCTTTTGTCATTCCTCCTGTCTTTCATCTCTCTTTTGCATAGTCATCCACTTTCCCCTTCGATTCCTTCTCTCTCGTGACACCTTTTCAATTCTCTCACCCTCTCATTCAGCGCGTCTTTTGTCCTCTCTTTATTCGTGATCCGATCCCCCTCCCTCTCTCGCTCCCCGTCTCTCTGTCGCTCGTCCCTCCATCATCTTCTGCTCTCCTCTTTCATTCACCTTCATTGTTATTCATGTGTGTTCCATGATGAAGCACTGGAGTCCCTCAGAGTCCCCATAATCACTAAAAGTCTGAGGCCAGATTTAAATACTCAATGTGTATGATGGATGGAGACCAAGTCGCCTCATTAGGAGTGATTGATTGGCTGTACTGCATGCGTGTGTAATTAATATGTCTTACCCTTTACTTCATTTTTGCTGCTGTGTTCTACAGCATGGTTACTGGTAGCAAAATGTACGTATCACTCTTTGAGGAAGTCACAAGTTGAGGTACAGCTAATTATCGTGTTTAATTGATGTCATTGGTGTCAAAACGCAGTTCTCTGTAGACCTCAACGGCCCTGAAGGCACCCTGTCCTTGCGTGCCAGGGGTGTAGACCCCGCAGCTGACCTGGTGAGCTGTGTGTTCACCGGAGAGGGAGTGGAGGCCCTGATGGACTTGCGCTGGCACAAGGTGGCCTTCAGTGTCCAACAGGAAGCAGTCTCCCTCCATGTGGACTGCAACTCCATTGAGACCAAACCCTTGGAGCCCCGTGGAGTTCTGCCCACTGATGGACACACTCTGCTGGGCATTCGGGCTTCAGATGCTGGGCCTGTGCAGGTATGGATCTGTGGAGAACTGGCAAAGAAAATGCTAACATGAGAGGAGAATGGGAGTGAGCTTTTGATTAAGTATGCAGTGTGTCACTGCCCTACCTTGGCTATTGAAGAGCGTTTGATTGTTTAAGCTTTGCTATGTAAATGTCAGTTAAACTTACTACTTAAAAGGATGGTGACATTTAGTCTCTGTCTGTATAAAGAGCAAACTGGTACTTGTCTTTTTGCAAAGGCTTTCAAATGAACCAATTTCCTTGTTGGAACATGTACAACAGAGCATTGGTTCCCAACCTGTTTAGTTTTTGAAGGGTAGCCACGGTCCTGTGAGAAAAACTATTGTACCCCTTTATCAATACCTAATGTATGCTGAAAATGAATAACACTTTTACACTTTGTTCTATAAAAATGAATACTGCTTTTTTTCCCTTTAATTTCGTACCCATACAATGTCACTATTTACAATGGATTCATGAGCAATACCCCTTTTACGACTTACTACTAGCTAACTATTTCAACCATTTATCCCCTACTTTCACCTAACTTTTATCCAGTGCTTTTAGCTAGTTTAAATATTTTTGCTAACCGTTTCAACTGGTTTTCAGTTAATGTTAGCAAACTATTTCAAACATTTATCCAATACTTTTAGCTACCTGTTTTAACAAGTTTTCCGTTTCCATGGAAATCCTTCTCCTCTGCTTATCTAATACTTAGAGCTAACTATTTTATCCAGTACTTTTTAAGTAGTTTTTCAACCATTTGTTTAATAATGTTGGGTCACAGTTTTATCAGTTTAGTCAGTAGGCTACATTAAGCACTTTTCTCTCAGGTGTGACATTTAACCTAATGTTGCTAGACTTACAGTACTGTATATACTGTGAAATGATAGTATCTATTTTTTCAGTTAAGCCGAGCTACTACATAGTCTTTATGTATCCCCTGACAACAGCAGTGAGAGTAACCCTTGAAGAGAATCACTGCAATAGAAAATTGCATTATAATATGGACAGAGTGAAATAATTTTAGTAAAACCAACCTCATATAAAGACATTCTCTCATTGTCCTTATGTGTGTGTTAAAATTTCTGTGTATCTGTCTGTGTTTAAAACGATGGGTGATGCCCCTGAGGCAGTGCTGTCTTTGAGGAAATCTCATTCAGTGCTGATGAAAAACGCAGGCGGAGTACCTGGGAGAAAGGGCCTGTAGTGAGCCCGGACTATTAACGTTGAATAGATCCAGTAATCCAGGCACTTAGTTTGACGATCAATTTACCAGCCTAGTTAGAAGGCAGGCAGGGTATTTTGTCAGCACAGGGAGGAAGTATTCATTCACACACACACACACACACACACTCACTCACACATGCATGTAAGCTGACAAAGTGCTTGGCTAATACTTTATATAAAGGAAAACTTAATTTGCTCATTTAGACATTATTTACATTATTGGACAAACAAAAAGGAGAGCAGCATCTTAATCATGTTACTCTGTTTTGTCTTGTTCTTCCTGTCTGTCTTAGATGGACATTCAGCAGGTGATGCTGTATTGTGACCCCTCTCTCGCCATTCAGGAGGCCTGCTGTGAAATACCTGGAGCACGGGTGAGACTGGCAACCTTTACTACCTGATAAACAATGAATACAGTGAGTTCAGTTCGAGACTATTGACCACTGTTTTACCCTTCTTCAATCTATATAAGTTGAATAAGAGAAATGTAATGAAATGGGATGTCTCTGCTTGTTTTTCTGCTAAGCGAAGCTAACTACTTGCTGGCTGGAGTTTTTAATTTATATGTAAGAGCTGTTTTTAATGTGATATTTAGCTACAAAGAACTCGAGCCTCTTATCCAGTTGAGCCTTTTACTATCTCAAATCACTGATCTAAGAATAGTCTTCACATGTGGATAAGGTATGGTCTAAGCGAGAATAATATAACCTTGATTTTCAAAATTCCAGGAGTAATAAGGATTTATTTTTACTGTATAGGAGGAAGCAACACTATTAGGGGAAATGGTCTTCAAAGGTATCAGGCTCACACATATCTTAGCTTCAGTCACCACTGTGTTTTGATACATTTTGGGCAACTCATTTCCTCAGTGAAACTTAATCTAAGGCTAATCGAGTTATTTGCTGGAAGGTTACTGTGCAACAGCTGCAAGAAAAGCTGAGTGTGCATTATCAGAATTACCATAGACAGACTCTGCATTTGCTCTGGAGGCTTATTCTTGTTAATCAGCAACCCTTTGACTTCTTAATGCGTCATGCTCAATTATTTCCCTGCAACTCCTTTTAGGTGGTCAGAAAGTAGAAAAAAAATGCAGAGAGAGCCCCTTTCTTCATAGCGCTCTATCTGTTTATTGGCTTAGGCTTCCACAAATATGAGAAAGCCTGTCTTGTATTTGTTAACACAGTATTCTTCAGAGGCTGTATTTAACATAGGGTATTATGTATACAAATTGACTGGGGCTTAGAGTAATTCCATTGTGTGCAATTGTGTCACATCAACTGTGGTTTGCCAATATTGTTTGTCGTCCTAAAGTGTGACTAAAAGCTTAATTGAAAGTATCACTTGCTCTGTCTTGCTGCCTCAGAAATAACATTTTCTACGCTATTTTTTTTTTTTTTTTTTAATATTTCTCTCTCTTTCCTGTGTCTCTCTAGCTCTTCTTTTGAAAAGTGTAGTTAGTTATTCTTTCGCAAGCTTCAGAGAAATAGAAAACAGAATCATTGGACCTTAATACAACAGCATGTTTCGGTTAGACAGACAAAAACAGAGCAAGTGATTGTTCAGGTATGGGAAGAATTGCAAACAGCCAGTTCTTGGGTTTATTTTTAAGCTGAAGGTATTTTTGTGCTCAGCCAACTTTTTGTCAGAATTCTCCAGGGTGTCAGCGCCGGCGTGTCTGCGTGTGCATGCCTATGTGTATTTTTCATTACTAAATGAATTTTTGAGAGGGATACAAATAGGTTGAGAAGTTCCTTCAGAAGTTTGAAAGTATAGATTCCTCTGGAGGATGGACTGAATGCTGTGGAATAGTTGATTAGAGGGTTAGAAGGAGGAAACCTCTTCTCCTTTGCTCTAGGCATGTGTGCTGCAGGGCTTCCTGCAAGCTGCGTTTAAGTTTGAAAATGAGAAGTGAAGTAGCATGTGTGCACGTATTGTATGTAGACACTCAGCCACAAGTTCACACAACCGTGAAGGCTGCATCTTGAAACACAACAGAAAAGAGATAGAACTACTTGCTCTCAGTTGTTCTGACACTGTGGTCTAAATGCTGCATTGTGTTTAATCTCCTGCAACCAAAAAATTAAAAAAAACCCTACACATATTATACAATTACATGGTACATAAATGCAATATTTTAGCATATTCTCACTGTTTTACAGTTGTATGTCTAGGTGTATTCAAAATACCATTATTTAGATATCAAAACAAAAAAACAAAACTATATTATGTTCTAGATAAGAAGAGATTTTGGCTATTATTGGATAATATTGTCTGCATGTCCATAATTGTGATTTCATCAGCCTTAACTGTAGTTTGTGCTTCATGCTAATTATTAAATATTAGCATGACAACACTTTAAATTAACATGAGAAACACCAAAATTGCTAAGTATGTTCATGCTAGCATAGTCACTGTGAGCATGCTTGCATGTTAGCATCAATTAATGAATTAACTAATTTAAATCAAGCTTAGCAAAAATGACAAATGGCAGAAAACAAACAATTTAAAGAATTGATTTGAGGTGAACTTTGAATTTTTAGTTTGGCCCCATGTCTCATCTGCTAATGTGGAGTAGGAAAGGTTATGACCTATACTGCAGCCAGCCTTTAGGGGGCAATCAATTTGTTTTGGCTTCCTTTTATGGGAGCAGTTCTGTGATGCATTATGTTGTGATTTGACTGTTCTGCATTGTTTCTACAGAAAGAGACATGTCCTAAAGAAAAAAAATCTCTTCCAATGTTACAAAATTATTCATTATTAATATAAGACAACCTCAAGAAATACCTTATTTTCCTTTTTAGGGTAAGTTTTTTCCACCCTGCTCAGAGTAGAATTCTAGGATTCAGGCGTGAAATAACAATGTTCTTTTACCCTGTCCTAAATCATGTCCATTGTTTGATGCAGTGCCCACCAGACGCTCCCAAGAGCCGGCGCGCGGCTGAGAATGACCTGCTGGAAAATACCTTTAACCAGGTAAATCAACAATTGCACACAGAGAAAGAAAATCATATCTGGACACACAAAAGTAAATGCACAAGTACAGGATATAGAGTATCATACACTGAAACACATACACTTGCTTTAGATTTTGTAAAGTCACTGACAAGCACTGAAATGTAATCACAAGTACAGAGAAAATGTTATTAAATCTTTCAGAAAGACCAACACTTCCACCATGACTTATCAAAACACATGGCTCCCATCAGGCACAGACTTAATGCATACAGACACAGACAAGGACTTGGCCTCAAACAGCTTTGTTCTTGAGACAGTTTGAGTTGTCTTAGATGCTCCTGCTGGCAAACAAACACTGGCCTTCAGGACCTTTACCAAATGGCTTAGTTGTTGTTCTTTGAAACTGTGCTGTGGAAAACATTTTTTTTTCCACAGTCTTTAGTACTTCTGAGTTTTATGTGACTTCAGTTCAGTTAAATCTGCTGGTAGCAATCGTTCAAGGAAGCGTTGGATGCATGACAAATAGAGTCTTATGCAACACATGGGAGCAGTTTTTCCACAATCTTCCATGGTGTTTTTTATGGCTGCTTCAGCGCTGCGTGATACATGAAGTTCGTCCAGTATAACGTAAAGGCAATTTATTTTTTGTTTCCACAGCCGCTTGTTCCATCATTCATATTAATGGGATCTATATCCAATTATCTATTCATTAGGGCCTGGTGTTTGTCTTGTGGAGAGCTGGTGTTAACTTAGAGCTCTGGCAGACTTCAGGACACAGTAATCAATCCCATAGATGGTTTGAGCCAGGCACAGTTACAATAACTCAGGCATGCCATTCCCTTTCTGTGTTTCTTTCTCTATCGCACCTGTCATTCCTTTTTTCTCTTTCTCTTCTGCTATCAGCTGCAGGCTGACTGATTTAACTTGTATATTATGATATGATGAGTCTTATATAGGGCAATATTCCATGCCTAGTAATGTTACCACCATCTTCCATACAGATGTGTAAACACCATGAATGCAGCCCAGACAAATTTCTGTCCTCATTTCCCATTTTTATATCCATGCCTTCTCCTTTCTCTTTCTGCCCTATTTCCCCAATATGCCCATACATGCGCAGTTTAACTAGAGTAGTTTCTATTTTCATCTGTCTGTAAGCTTTGTACATTGCAAATGAGCAATGTGATCCAAGATTCCAGTGTGCAGGCCAGATGTTACTCATAGTACTGCTTTCATTAAACTAAGCCGTACTGAGTGACAGTGTATTAACTCAACATATGTGGAATGTCATGTGTTCTGTATATGGAGTACTGTACTTTATGGCCATGGAGTGAGCGCAGGGTAAACTGTCAGCGTGGAGTGAAGGGATATCTATTACTTTAACTTTACAGATTGTCCCCTTTTTTTCTCTTCACATCTTAAAGTTTTTTGCATGAAAGATTGTTGAGTCCGTGTTGGTTGGGTCCAAAGGATGGATGGATTAAATAACTGAATATGGCACCACTTAGGCTTGTGGGCAATATTACTGCTGGCCACTAGTGATATTAGACTCTCATACCAATAAAGCATTATCCCCACTGACCACAATTATGAAAGATGCTACTGTTAAAACATTTTTCATAGGTAATGCGATGACATGCTTGTGGGGCCAGTGGGGGAATCACTTCCACACATAATCAGTGTGACACATACCACCAAGATTCATTTAAAATGTAGAAAAAATTTCTTTGGTTATGCACCAGGTTTGCCAATCCCATCAGATTTAAAAATGTAAAAATTAAAATGGTTTGTGATGTTAGAAAAGAAATGAACTAACAAGACCTCTCTAGCCCTAGCCTCGCCTCTGCTTGTAGCTAACAACTTGAGGCTAGCTTACTTGCTACTAGCATAACAAACCCAAGCCTCCTGTGAAATAGTATTGGTTGAACGGCAATGTAGGTAATGTAGATGGAAAAGGAAGAAGAATGTGTGCAATAGAAAAACATAGCAGTCATATTTGTGTTTCTGCTTTTTTTTTTTTTTTTTTTTTACCTGTTAACTGAATGGAAAATGTTTTAGGACTGCAATGCTAAGCGCTATTTCTAAAGCAGTAGTTAGCATAAGTACTCTAATGATGTTATGGTTAGTATGAAGCTGCCACCCACAGTCAGTTCACTTAGCAAAGGAGAGCTAAGGTAGCAGTTTGACCCCAAATGTCAAACTGCTTTTGACTGGAAAAAAATACCACACTCAGAAATGCTGAATACATAATTCCGCCACAGTTTATTCCACTTCTCCTTCAAGCTTTGTGATTCTTATACTGAGTAAAAATATTCAACCCAAGACATGTTTTTGTTAGTTTACAGCACCCCATCAAACTGAATTATTCTACATGCCTTATTCTTTAGTTTATATATTTCTCCAAAACTCATCCTGATATACCTGGTGTCTTCGGGAACATTAGTTTGAAATGTCTGTCCCCTCATGCTCGTAGCTAAGGATTAAGTTGTTTGGGAATTACTAGTCGAATCAGGTATGGTGCAGAGGTGTTTGGACTGTTCTTTGTGTGTGTGTTTGTATCACAGCGGTTACTGCCTTCCTGAGGTACGACAAATCTCACCCACACTGTTTCTCATCTTCCACCACTGTAAACCTCTATTTTTTTTTTTCTTGCTTTCAGTCCTGCTCCCAGCTGAAAGGTCACCTGGTCCTCAGAGGACCCAAAGGCTCCTTTATGTCTTGTTTCCCAGTTCTCAGTGTGTTTCTTCTTGACTTTTATGTTCAAGTCCAAAACCAGCTGAAAAATGTCTTCTCCTTTCTTCTCATCACAGAAACTCTTTCTTCTCTCTAACTTGCCACCTTCAACAAATTGTTTCCGTTAATCTTCCTTGTCCTTCCTTCATGTCCTTCCTTCTTGTGGTTTACTTTTTTTTTTTTTTTTTATCTAATGTGTAACACTGTGCACAGCAGGGTCTGTCTCTTCATTCGCCTCTGGGCTCATGGGGTACAGTACTTTCTCTGCTCATCCTCTTTCATCTCCTTATTTTTTATTTTTTTACTCAGAATAAAGTATTACTCTTAATGACCCATTTGCGAAACCAAGCTGCCCCTTATTATTTCCTTTTTTTTTTGTTGTGTGCATCTGATGCAATGAATTGTAATGGCAACAAGGTTTTAAAGGATGCGCTGCACGTGCACGGGAAAAACAACAGCTTGCCTATGCCACAGATGTCATATGATGTTGATATTATGGAGACTTTCAAATGCAATTGCTGCCATTCCTGGGAACATCTTCAAGAGATTCAGTCTCTATGAACTGCAGCAGCACTGCCAGAGACTGGAAACCTAAACGATACCGTATGCTCAAACATTTGAGAAAAATTCTGAAAATGTAGATTCAGTTCTAGAAACAATTTGAGGAATATTTTAAGGCTGAAGTGAGAAGTAGGTTACAGTGATGACAAAATGGAGAAAACTAAAATAAAAAAAAGTAATATTTCTGTGAATGCTCTACAAAGCAAATGCATTCAGCATGTCTGGATATGATTTGAGCCAGTGTTTGGCAATGAAACTGTCAACATTAGTGTCTAAACATAGACGGAAACCAATTTTGGATCAACATGGAGCCAAAAATGGTAGCAATATTGAGGTCATGCTCTGACGTGTTGTGAAACCTAAAACATTTTCTCTCTCTTTTTTTTTCTCCCTTTTCTTTCCATTCACCAACAGGAGATTTTTGCATCAAAGGACCTGGCAGATAAAGTAAGCCTCACATTTCACACACACACAAAAAACATTTGATTTTACAGTATTTAATTTCTAATGAGACCTATGGGACGTCACAGTGGCTCAGACCAAGACGGTTGCCTCAAAGCGAGCCTCAAGCTCCCACAGTCCAAACATGCAGGTTCAGCTGAATTGGAGACTTTGTAAAACTCTGTAAATTATGTGGGTCCAGGATCTGCAGGCATATGGGTAGATAAAGGTGTATATAGCTCAAACAGGAACCCAACACAGAGGCTGTGTGAGTGTACACCTTTATGCTGTGTGTATGTGTGTTGTGCATGAGGTTAAAAAAAGGGAATCTATATTTCCTGCTCCCTCCCTCCCTCACATGTACCCAGCTTGCTGACTGACCGGGGACTGATTTACACCTCATTATGCGCCGAGTCCCAGTCGGGAGTTGCTGCCGCCTATTAATTTTGTCATTCACCTACAATGGGCATGTTCTGTTCACAAATAGAATACAAAACTCCAGACGCTTCATTATGTTGCTCCTGTGTGTGCTTACTAATGCAGCTGGCCGCCTCCCCTGACTTCCTCAATGTAGGTTATTACCTGGGTTTGGAGCGCACAGCCTGTCCCGCCACTGGGGGCAAACACTTGGAAAGAAACAAAAGTGACTTTTTCTTCGGCGCTGTGAATTTAATTTGGTCAAATTACACAAGCGACAGTTTTTTACAGGGTAAAACTAGGAATAGGCATAACACCCAGAGGAATCCATTGATAATAGAGCCTGATATTATGCTCTGCGACACAAATGCCAAGAAATATGCCAAGCAGGCCTACGTATTAATGTGATTATGGTAATAAATGGCTTGAATATGAGGTACATTTGGCCTCTGCTGCACAATGCTAAAGCTTAGTCAGAAACCAATTTTCATCCCAGTGTTCATGTCATGCTGCTTCAGCTATTCCTCTCTTGCTTGTCCCAGCTACATCAGTAGCTTCTTGGTAAAGAGAGTCAAAAGGCTCGGTAGGTATCAATTTACACAAAGGTCTATTGAAGAAATAAAATCTCAGCATTTACTTCCTGTCTCTGCCGTGACAGCGTAAGATATGAATTATTAAAAAGTAGTACTTAGACCCTGGATATAATCGATTCAAAATATTTTTCAAATGACAACACAGGCAATTATGTTTTTACTAATATTAGATTTTCATTAATGTCCTGGGTGTTGCCCTTGTTCTGTCAAGCCCTGGCAGCTACAGAGACAATGCCAAAAAAAGAGCCCATTGGGAGTTTTAATACCACAAAATCAAGGCTCGCTGACAGGATGTCGGTGCCAAAAATTCAGCCTGTCTTTTGAGATGTTTAAGCTCATAAGTGAGCATAGATGTTGGCATGCATAATGTAGAATGAGAGCCTGTGTATTGGGATGTTACATGTCAGAAAGTGAGCCTATTTATTTGGATGTTAAATACTGAGACTTGACACTCCTAACGAGGATACATGTGCCAAACTTTGTTCCAGGATGCCAGTTATAGTAACTGATTCACTTTAATCTGCACAAATAAATATTTATCATTATTAAATTTTTAAATGGCTATGTGTAAAATTGAAAAGATTGCTTGTGTTGATGAACACCTATAAAGTTATCAGTGACAAAGATTCCCCCTCTTGTACACAGAGCTTTTGTGATTACAGTCTACATAATGGAGCAAAACAGGGGCTGTCAGTGGGATTATTGTTTATGAATTACACTGCCAATGTTAACATGTATTTGTTTGAAACCTTAACTCTGTGACACAAGTTAACAGTGAAAAGTAGGATGTTTACCTGGGGTGTCATTGTTTTTCAAGGCCAAAGTTTAGTGCAGTCCTAAGTCAGGCAAGTCCTTTGTCAAGTCTGATGTCAACACAGGAAAGTCCAGAATTAAGTCCAAAGTCAAAACAGGCAAGTTCTAAATCAAGTCCCAAGTCAAGACCTGCAAGACCCAACTCAATTCAAAAGTCTGGAACATTTAGTTTCCAGTCCTTAACAAGTCATAATTCACTCCTCAACAAATGTAATGGCATTTAAACAACATAGAAGTTACATATATTCAATATGCAAAAATCATGCCTCACGGAGTGAAAGATGGTCCTGCAGAGAGAAGCGAAAAGAGGACGAGCTGTAGAAAATAGAGGGAGAGAGAGTGAAAAGTAGGGACACAGTGTTGGTGCTTATGAGCTTGTGAGATAACAAATGAACACAGGGTCAGAGAAGGTTTCACTTACTGGGCATCTCATACTGTATGAAAACAAACAACCTATGGGGTGTACCTACTTAACATGCAGCGAGCATAGTGTTTATGAACTTCAGAGGTTCTCATTTCTGCTCACTTAATTGTGAGTAGTAATGACGGCAATGTGTGTGCTTAATTGCGAGGATATTTTATTGCCATTTCATTTCATTGCACAGACAAAGTACAGCGATCTGACTCCTCCATTCCAGAGCTGAATGCAGAGAGTAAACAGTAAAGACAAGGCTGGTGAGGTTTGAACTGGAACTATACGAGGACTCGACTGAGCCCACGGCCAGACAAGAGCTCGGAAAGAGTGACTCGTCACTGCAGCTGGTCGAGCCAGCCATTGATAGATTTGTAGCTCGTAGGAGGGAGGACTGAGGGGAGGGGAGGGTGAGGGAAGAGGGAAGAGGGAGAATTACACATTGTCTCTGTGCTGTTACTAGCTCCGCTTTCGTCGTCTCAGCAAGCTCGTAACCGCTGCTTCAATATATGCAAACTTCCCGGTGTGTGAAAGCATGACTCCCAGAAACACCGGGTGGGGGATTCGGCTTTAATTACTCGCTTCCGCTAAAAATGCTTGACTTATTTATAATGGTTATCCTTATTTGGTATGTGTGTGAGTGTGTGTGTGTGTGTGTGTGTGTGTGTGTGTGTGTGTGTGCCCTCCTGTGAGGAGCAGCTGGTCTCCTCACTCCTGTGCTGTGGGAATCAGACATTCCTATTGATCTCCATCTCCCATGGGAGCTGTGTATGTGTGTATGTCTGTGTGTGTGTGTGTGTGTGTGTGTGTGTGTGTGTGTGTGTGTGTGCACTTGCCCAACTCCCATCCTTTTTAACTGCATACTGTAGCAGCACAGGGTCTCAGCTCAGTTTAGTTTTGTGTAACAGTGCCACCACCTGGTCACTAAAAAAACTACAACTCATTTTACTTCCTTAAACTCGCTTTAACCCAAACTCACAACTCATTTAGTGTTTATTACATCCAGTTCATTAATCATTCTCTCTCTCTCTTTGTCCATCTGTCTGTCTGTCTGTCTGTCTGTAGTGTGGTGGTTGTTTATTCCACAATAGGGAAGAAAATGTAAGGGTCACTGATCTTTACTCTCACTTGTATACATTGGAACATGTCAGAAAAAAACCCGATGCAGAGTGTGTGACTTAATGTGTGTGTTTTGCAGGTGGCTGCAGGGTTGAAAGGAGAAAAAGGCGACCGGGTGAGTGTGAAACCCAAAACACAAACACAAATGTGTGTGTGTAGTTGGGCTAATATCAGTGGAATGTGTGATGTCATTACATGTGCCCAGACAGGCCTAGCACTGAGAGCCAGTACCTGTCCGCAAACAACACTCCTACACACACACTCCACTTTGATGCTGCTGTACTTCTAATATGATGCTGGCTGTGGACCAATCCGCTAGCAAGCTGATATGCATTCTTCAGTCGCTCCCTGATTCTGCTCCTCACCCAAAAGCAATCATTCTCTTTTTCTTCCTCTCGCTCTCTCCATCTTAGGGTGATAGCTGTTCTGGCTCCCATTCAGGTCCAGTAAGTAACTTTTTTCCATTGCGCCTCATGCCTTCATTTTGCAAAAAAAAACAAAAAAACAAAAAAAAAACTGCATTGTCTCGTTATTTGGCAAGCAGCACAGTATGAACCTGAAAATTGGCCAAAAGTGCTCTGTGATAATACATGTCTCTAACCTCAGTGCGCAGAGGGACCCAAAGGCCAGAAGGGAGAGAAGGGCGAGTCGGTGAGTGTCAATCTTTCGCTCCAGGTTACAGCACTGCATCCCACCGCCTCCCAACCTCGCCAACCCTTCAGCTATTTGGTTTGATCCTTATTCAAAAACCTGTTTTAAAGCATCCAGTCGTGATATTAATAATGCATTGGGGATGACTGTGTGCTTTGTATGTTTATTTACCCCTGAGCATGCAGGAATTCATTAGTGCAGCTCTCAGTTAAAGCAAGAGTGTCTTTCTAAGTATCAGTTGCTGCATCTGTATTTACCTGCATGCCTGTGTTTCTTAGGTTGTGTGTGTATGCGTGTGTGAGTGGAGCATATGGGTCCTGCTGGCAGTCCATACGGGTTGCTGACTGGTCACTGTTGTTCGTTATGCTCCACTGGTGTGTGTGTGATGTCTCTTTAGAGCCAGGTCATTGATCTGGGCCTTGTCTCCATTCCTCCTCTCCACAGGCGCTGCCTGGCAACTGGGGCGAAGCAGCAGGGTACAAGGTGAGAGGTTTAAGAAACTCTGAGTGATGAATAATGAAGATATGACCTTTTAATGTTAATCTAATTAATTTCTAACCCGTTATTATTTTAACTTGTCTCTCCACCTGCTGTCTCTGTTTATGTTTTTTCGGCTTCTGTCTAGGGAGAAAAAGGTCAGAAGGGAGAGATCGGTGCACAGGGTCTCACAGGCACTCCAGGGAAGGATGTAAGTGTATTCATACATTTTATTTGTATTATTTGTCTTTTCCTCTCTTTTATTTTGTCTCACAGAGTTGCTGTAACATGTATCCATCTAAGCATACGCCCTTTAAGCATGACATATGCATGGATGGATTACTGTACACGCCTACTGGGCCCAGGCCCAGGGGCCCAAATTGTCAGGTGCCCCATTGGCCTTCAACTAAATAACAAAATGTCAGCCAAAGAGGCATGTGCCAAACAGAAAGAGAGTTACAACAAAAAGATGCAAAACAACCATCAAGTGAACTCAAATGAACCAAAAGACACAATAAAATGGCAAGAAATAAACACAGAACAACAACAAAGAAGCACTGCGTGACTACAAAACAGGGCAACGCAACGCACACAAGTAATAACAATTGTATAATAACACAAAACAGCTACAACAGATGCAAAGAAAGAGACTCAAAATAAACACAAGAAGACACAAAATGACTTCAAAGAGACGTAAAATGTCCCCAAAAACACTTGGCTACAAACGGCGTCAAAACAACCACATTCACAAAAACGGACACATAAAAACTACAAAGAGAATCACAACAACTCCTAAAATGGGCAAAACAATCATACAGAAAAAAAAAAAAAAAAAAAAAAATACAGAGTGACACAAACTGAATACCAAGACATCATAAAGACACAAAAGACCACAAACAGAGGCTATACAACTTTAATATCTGTGTTCTCCTCCTCATTGTCTCATAATCCACTCGTTGACGTTAGCTTTCAAGCTAGCTTGAAATGTCTATTTTCTGTATCACAAAAGGCTAAAATGAGCATCCACTCACAAACATACCAATACACCCACAGCCACACACATCCATGTACAGAGGCACTTTTATAAGGCTAAGAGCGGATATTCGGTAAACTTATACGGTATTACTCTTTAAGCTACGGCTCCCATTGATATCTGCTCTCCCCCCCTCCTCTCTCCCGTGGCGTTAAGTCGGCCCGTTAATGCCTGTTAGATTAGGCTAGAGCAACAAAGCTTGCACAATCAATGCTGCCTCATTGACTGTGCTGTTCGTCTCTCACACAGGCAGCCGCCTATTCAGGACGACTTAAACCTTTTAATCTTCCCTGTTCAGCGCAGTGATCCTGTAGACGCATGAAAAGTTTTGAGGAACAAATTACAACGCGTGTGTGCTCTGGGATATTCCCCCTGGTTTCCGGTATCAGACGGCACTCACATTTAGCTGTTCACGAGGCTAAGTGCTTGTCGTGGACAGATGGATTTGGTGGAGGATAGATTTTCTTAAGCCTTCCATCCATCTGACATTGTGAATATGAATGTGCTTGTTGATGTGACTTGAATCAGGCAGGCAGGAAAATATTGCAAATGCACCGCTGAAGACAATACATCTTACAGACTCTGCAGTCCCCCTTCTTTTCCATTTCCAATTGTAAAAATGTCAAAGAAATGGTGGAAATCAACAAGTGCCTTTAAAAATTGATGAAGACGTTTTGAAGATAGATGACTCCTGAGCTTGTTTGATTACTTTGCGTTGATGCTGATGATGTCACTGACCTGATGGCTGTCACTTTCCTGTCTGTCTGTCACCAATTCCCAGGGTCGAGCGGGGTCCATCTGCGTAGTCGGCCCCAAGGGACAGAAGGTCTGTGAGCATTAAGTCTGGGAGTTTCTATCTAGCCTCAGCCTGTCTGTCACATAGATTCAGTTCTGTTTGGACTTAATAGAGTTGTGCTTTACAGGGTACCCCAGGTATGGTGGGTCCTGAGGGGTTGGCTGGTGAGCCAGGGAAACCTGGATACCCAGGTCCACCAGGAATTGGAAAGCCAGGGCCACCAGTAAGTGTGATTTCATTTTTTTTTTCTTGTCTCAAATTAACACAGGGACAGCCAATATCAACCATCACTTACAGGTTCTGCAACGACTTGCCAGAGCTTCATTGTGCGTTGTTCATGTTCTTAAGCACACTGATTATGCAATTGAGTTCACCAGAGATCATGGCAAGAAAACCCAATATTATAATGTATTTTTGAAAATTTTGCCATTGGATGTATTTTTTCTTCTGTTATTATTAACAATTCTTCTATGTTAAAAAAAACAAAAAACAAAAAAAAAACAGCTTATTATTAGCCATCCACAAGCAATCTGCTGTGCCATGGATTGAATCTTTCAACCAATCAGACGCTGTTTTCTTCACTTGTTGACCAATCAGAGGTTGTGTTTCTGACTGAGCGACAGCTCTAATCTTAAATGCATTTTGACATTGAACAGCGTGATCAATTAAAGTGAATTCTTCCTCATGCATTTGTAACTATAAGGTGCACACGCAGGATGCTTTGTAACCTACACTGATTTAAGTAGGACAAGATGTTGACGGCTCAAAGAGGGAAAGTATTTGAGAATTTTGACAATTTCTTTCCCCCATCTTCCATAGTGTCGAAACTTTTATTTTTTTTTTAATTGCGGTTTTATGGAAAAGAATTCATTCTCTTTTTTCATTATATTTTAATTCCCATTATTATATACATTCTTCTGTTCTAAAAGTGCTGTCAAATAATAAGGCAGCATCACATAGCCAAAAACCCAAGCAGAAGGTTCTCATATGCACACTTTACCTGTAGTGAATAATCTGTATGACCTTAAAGGTTAAAACCCTCATAAATCTTCGGTGCTTTATTTTTCTTCCTCTTGGCATCAGAAAACTAGAAAAAAAAAACACATTCAGTAGTATTCCTGGGCAGTAACTTGCATTCTAAAAACCCAGACTGTCTGTCAGAACATCTTGGCGGTGCACATGTTAAAAACTAGGCAGGGAATATATTTGCTCTTATTGGATAGTGTTACTGATTATCTTAATGCTCATATACTCTTCTTGGAAATGGTCTCACTTTAACCAAAAAGCACTTTTATTAGACGTTGCTCTCAGAAGTGCTACTTGGCAGGACTCCTCCTTTCGGTGCAGCATTCATTGCCCTTGACAGAAACTTAAGAGCATCTTCAGATGTGGAGTTTGAAAAGATTTATGGACTTTGTTTTCCTGTTAGGGCCTTCCTGGTGAACCGGGTGGTGCCAAGGGAGACACGGTAAGGTCACAGTTTGACACATGACATTGCAAAAGCACCTATGCTATGATAGAGACATTTTCTGGAACATGATGGATGAGGCGAATCAACTCATCTCATATGCATGTGTGGGAAAATAACTGAATCTAGACAGGCATATTAACGTCATTCCTCCAATTTCATTGTATTTGACGGATTTTATGATCGTTTGTGGATGCAGGAATTATTGCCATTTAAATCCCAAAATGACGTACTAGAAAAGCCAAAAGGATCATGCATGTTGTAAGGATGGTAATCACGGTAGCTGTGATAATATTCTAAAGACAAATGCTGTGATTTGTATTAACAGGGAGATGCAGGACCTCCAGGAAGAGATGGATTGCCAGGAGATCCTGTGAGGCTCTTTTTAAACACTAATTGATATTCAGCAATGTATGCATGAGCGTCCATTATACAGTGTTCTAACACTCCTCTAATACATCACTGTTTGACTGGGATTATGCTGTTTTCATAGGGACCAAGAGGACCAGGGGGGCCTAAAGGAGAAAAGGTACATTGGAAACATTGTTTTAATCTTGTAATCTACATGTTTGTGTGCTCTCTCGTTCACATTTTGCATGTTTACATCTTCAGGGTGACCCATGTGAAGTTTGCCCTGTGCTGCCTGCAGACATGGGTAATACCGTGGCTCTGCCAGGGAAGCCGGGCCCTAAAGGAGAGCCTGGATTACCGGGAATAGGAGAGAGAGGCCCGACTGTAAGTACAGCAGTTTGAATGTTATGTTGATCTGTAATGCATTCTGAACCTGCCCTGAGTGTTGAGTTTAACATTTTTACGATCTTGCCGCATGTTTTATTAGGGAGTCGTAGACACAGTCTGAGCTGTAGCTGACGATTGAACCTTGAGCGCTTGTTTGATAGTGTATATATTTTATTTTTCTTATCATTCTCAGTGAAGCTATGGCGTTTATTTATACCTCAGGGTTGTCTTTGCCCTTGTAATTCCCACAGCAGCTCAAGGAGAGAAGCGTGATATGCTGTCAAAAGTTTATTCTCCAAGGCAAAGGTCATTTTGTTAATGCAATCTTCTGTGCATTGTGTTTTTCTCTCCGTTCTTTCTGCATCTTCCTACTTACCCAAGCAGGTGAAACAGGGACTGATTTGTAGGGGTAAAAAAAAAAAAAAAAAAAGGGGATATAAATCTGGAGCCTTATGAGATTTTCTGTGCAACGATTTCCAATAATGCCAGCATCCATCTGTCATACCTGGTTAGGGCAGAGGGAGAACGGGGTAGAGCGAGAGAGGGAGTGAGATATGACCTCGCTCTATCAAAGTTGAACTAACAATACTTCTGGCTCATCCCTGCTCCTCTCTTCTCTTTTCTTTCCCTAAATTTACCAGGGCCTGTCGGGTGCAGATGGCAAGGCAGGACAGAAGGTACAGCGTTCCCTCCTCATTCATTTACAGCTTATGGTTCATTCATATTCTGTGGAAGCGTGACCTATACACGCTCATCAGCATTCCTACACATTCAGATATGCTAACATCAGCAGTGCAGAGACTCTCTCTCAAAGCAGATGCAAGCAAACTGGCTGAACTAAACTCCAAAGAAGAGACCAAAGTGCACACTCACTCACTCAAATACACACACACATACTCAAATACACACACATGCATTCATTTTGTACACACTACAAATGTCTGCCTTAATAAGTATCAGACTTTATAAAAGAGGTGCGTGTCGCCACCATAAAGTCACCCATTTGTTTGTTGACTATAGGGCTCTTCAGGAATGAGTTCTTAAACCTGGAAGTCAGTTAGGTCGTTATTTTAGTGGCACTGGGTCTAACCTCTCAATCTCTACGGGGATTGAAGTGAGTTTTGGTTAGCCTCCAGAAATAATGTCTTTGGTAAACACAAGCTTAAGATATTTTTTTAGTTGAACAACTTAAAAAATGTTTGTAAATACCCCAATTTGTAAATTATGGGGGTTTTATGTAAAGTTGGTTGCTAACAAGCAGCTAAATGAGACTACATCGACAGGAACTTTCTCACTTGTTCGCCTTACAGCCTGTACACGTTCTTTTTTAGTGGTCTCGAAAAATCATGTGGATTGTAAATTATGTGGATAAACAATCGAGCAGGAATACAATTAACTAGCTTGTTAAAACCGCTAGTAAATTGTCAATGACCCCATGGCGAAGCTACTTCCTGGTTTGTTATAAGTTTGGCATTTTGGTTGTCACTGTCTTGGATTTTAGAAGCCACATAAAACATATGACATGACAAGAAGTTGATGCTGATGATCCAGTAAGGCCAGGCACCATTAGTATAGAACGCAAAAGGTGCATCTTATCCAACTGACTTAATTAGATTAAAGTTCTTCCATTGTACCATCTTTCCAATGTCTCAAAACTTTGTAAGCTCTTGCTAACACTTGCACTAGCTAGCTTGCTCTTCATGTTAACTGTGAGATTAAATGGGATGCTAATTTTGGCACAATAAATTGGCTAAAAGGCTTAAAATGGAATTTATCTAATAGGAAAAAAAGTAACAGCCAACATCATTTATTGGTACAACCCAACAAAACATTTTTATAGACCAAAATGTTACAGTTATCTCCTATGGCAAAAGGGTAAAATTTCGAAGTAAAAAAAAAACAAATAAAAAAACTTCACAAAATGAAGAGACTTGGTAATCCCAAGGTAGGCATGCACTAAAGCATAACCTGCTATGTTGTCTATTTTACTAGGAACCTGATTTACAAAATAAACATTTGTACTGAAGAAGACTTGAAACTAGTAATACCATAAACTCATCAGAAAAATGCTTCCTGAGGTCATAAATCAGGAGAGAAGTAGGGTCATTATCTCACTGACTTCCACACAACTACCTCTGGGCACCAGTGAAGTTGCCCCCTGCTTACCATGTCAAAAAATGCAGCTTTAAGGTGCTTTCCAGACCTGGACTTTGCCCTTTAGCCAATCCAGACTGACTTGCACATGAATTATAAAGTTGCTGAAGTCCACACACACACACTCCCTACCAGCTCAGACGTACCTCTTTATCTGCTTAACTGAACCACTGTGTGCCTCCAGTCTCAAAAAAGCATGTTCCTGAGAGTAAGCTAATTTAATATCTTGGATGTTTGTGTTTTTCTGTTTTGGCAGGGGGAACCAGGATCAAGTGGCGTCAAAGGAGAAAAGGTCAGCTTTTATTTGATTTGAGGTTAAACAATTTCTTATTTAGACTACTTTATTCAGCTGTCAGGTAGATGGAGTACTGTAATTAGCGTGCTTCACATTTTATGTCTTGCTGGACTGAATTTTTTATGTAGTATTAGTTTCGCCAGAGCTTTTTGAACCATGTCAATTTAGTTTGTTTTTCTTCTTCTTCTTGGTTTAGGGTGAGCCGTGTTCAGCGTGCCCCACTCTCGGAGAGTTACCCCGCATCCCTGGTGTCCAGACCCAAACCCTGCAGCAGAAAGGGGAGAAGGGAGAGGCTGGGATTGGACAGAAGGGAGAGCAGGTAAATCTGCCGGAGTGAAAATGAATGTAATTCTTTTGCTAAATGAAAAGCAAAGCTGTGTACTCATCAGCCCAACCAGTGTGAGGGCCATAACAAACAGTTTTATCTTGTTACTGTTGGAAGACTTGGGCTTACTGAAAGGATACAGTATATTACACTGTAACACACAGGGTAGATGAAAACTAATTGTTTTTGTGATTTTGTTAACGTCAGTGTGCTCGCTTGCATGTGTGAGCAAAGATAAGCACCTTCATTAAAATGATGTATCGTTCAATTTTTTACTCCGCTCCACAGGGGGAGCCAGGAAATGTAGGATCACCTGGCCTTAGAGGAGAGAAGGTAAGAAACGAAAAAAGAAACAGCACTGACCTCGATAGCCGACTAAGCTTACATAAGGGGAACTCACTCATTTGTTTTGCAAAATGGGGCTCGTAATAGACTTCATGAGGAAGATAATCACAGCGGTGCGCTAATTTTAGGGCCTAAAACTGTCTGCCATCGGGATTTTACTCAGCAGGGAACTTATTAGTGAAAGCTTAGGTAGTGAAGATTCCAAATAATTTGACATGGACGGCTGTAGGGTGCACCTTCCTATGAAATGTGAATTTAAAAGACCCATCCATTTTATTCATTTGTGAAATTCAGATGCTGTACCGATTCTTGTCTTTTTGTCTGCAGGGTAGCGCAGGCAGCAAAGGAGCTGACGGTAAGCCGGTAAGTTCAGAATTAGTTCTTTGGAACAGAATGTCTTGCTTCACATGCCGTTTCGGTGATTTTGTCAAATGAGATGTGTACGTTTGACAGGGAAAGCCTGGACAAAGGGGACCTGTTGGAAAGGATGGATTTAAAGGAGCAAAGGTAAAGGGACTCAAAAAGCTTTTAGATATACATTTTAAAAGAGTTACTGTGTTTTTTAAAATATTTTTCAGGATCATATTTCTGTTTTCACGACAACGCCATACCACTTTAATATTCTGTATCTGTTGACAGGGAGAGCAAGGTCTGCCTGGTCTTGGTCTTCCTGGCCTTAAGGGGGAGAAGGTAAGCATAGATGTACATGCATAGTATCTATTGCTTTTTGCATCCCTAAACTAGATTATCATGCAAACTAAGCCTCCTTCCTGTCTTTCCCTTAGGGCGAGTGTGGTCTGTGTCAGCCGGCTGAGGTTGGTAGCGGACCTGCCGGCATCAAACTGCCTGAAGGAGCAAGAGGCAAGCAAGGCGAACCAGGTCCTCAAGGTCCACCTGGACCTCCAGGTCTTGGAGCTGAAGGCAAACAGGTAAATAAACAGATAAAAAAGATAAAGTGCACAATTCATGTGCAATGCACACAATCCAGAAATGAAGTATTTTACTGCAGGGCTGTGCTTCTATGTTTGTGCTTTAAATAAAAAACAAGGAATTCATCTTTTGTTTCACTGATTTGTTGTCACTATTGCCGCATCTTCTCTTGATATACTGTCCAGCTCGCTCAACCACTGCTGCTCTCCCTAGATTATTGAGCCAGGGAGGACAGGCCAATGTAAAATGCTGTGTTTTTACCAATAGCAACGACATGTACCAAAACAACAAAAGAAGTACCATAGCTTTACGTAGAACCAGGGTCATTCTTTGATCAAATCCTTGACAGCAAAATAGTAGAAATTTACACAGCATAAACCACTACTGCCACAATGATTTGTCTTTATCTGAATTAATGAAAACAAATAAATAAATCATCTAAATGCCACAAAACCAAGGCTGCTCCTTGTTATCCTATTTTGTTGCCATGGCAAAACAGATTAGGCAGCATCTGGATGAGCGAAGAGTTGGAGATGCTGGAAGATTTCAGCCCAAGGGCGAATCAAGCATGATGCTTATTGTACAAATAGGATATGCAGGGATTCTCCTCTTACCGCAGAATTGTTACTAAGTGTAATAAATCTCTGTTGGCTTCTGTCACCACTCCCAATTACATGCCGTGTGCCTCTGCGGTTAGTTTATGTCAACAGTTATTTTTACCTGAACGAGGAAGATAGAGGCTTACACGATACTTTCAGATGACTTCACGAGTTTGCAAGTGTGTGTGCGTGTGCATGCTGTAACTACCTGTATGTGTGTCATGTTTCTGCGTGCATCTGTACATCACTTTCTGTTTGCTTACGCAGGGCCCACCAGGACTTGCTGGAGCAAAAGGAGATAAGGTAAGTTTCCAGTTAAGTTAATTTTATATCTTGTTCTGTGTATGTACTTTCACACATTCCTTCAGTGACCCTGTGACAAATTCACACCAGATTAAGAACTCTCTATGTCAGGTGAGAAATTAAAACCAACTAATCAATGTCTCTTGGGCATTTTGGAGGGTTTTTAAATAACTCATACCCATAACACCCTTCAATAACCTGCTATATAACCTGGAGGAGTTTGAGTGTCTCAGAAGGCAACCCGTGACTTCAAATAATCTGACGTTCTTAACTAATTTGACATCTACTGGGACCAAGGATGTCTGCAGGAAAATCACCGCACATGGTATAGAGCAATATTTCAAAGGGCCCCCGGCACTCTACTTTATTTAAGGTCACCAAGTCTTTCTGTTGGAATGTTCACATCACTTTATCCCCAAAAACTAGGAGATAAATCTGCCATCAGCCGAGACAAGCTACTTTGAATTACCTTGAAGCTCTCCCACAATCACTTTGCTTGGACTTCAAAGCAGCAGCCAGGCCGTCAGAGGATTTTTAAGGCTGATTCTATTATCAGCATTTGACAGTTGAATAAATCAAATAATAAAACACAAAAATTCCAACCAGCCAATTATAATAAAAGTGAGGCTTTAGCTTGGTATCAACAACTCGACTACAGAATAGATTGCGGAGAAAACTGATGGTACCCTGTGGAGTTTTCTAACAAACAAACAAAAGTTGTGATTACATTCAATGTTTCCTACCAAAACACATTGTTTTCATCTTTGACGTCTAACAAACAAGTACATTTCTTCCTCATAAAACATTTGCAAAGCTAATGATTTGAATGTTTTAACTTCTGCAATATTTAAAAGTGTACTTTCTGTCAGTCTTCTTAACGACCTTTGTTTCCTGGCACATTACCAGCACCAACTGTTGATTAATGGAATATAGTGCATGCAATGGTGTTCACTAAAAAATAGACACAGACAGATTTGGCAAGGGCCATGGACTGGACTATACCCTGACAAAAGGAGTGTGGATGAATTTTAAAAAATCATATTTCCTTTTCACAAGGGCGAAGATGGAGATCAAGGAGAAAGGGGGCTTGACGGAGCTCCTGGAGTCCCAGGACTACCTGGAGAGCCTGGTCGTGATGGACTAATGGGCATAAAGGGAGAAAAGGTACAGAGCGAAATCTTTGGTGCACTTTATATTGACATTTTTTTTGTATATCTTATAAATGGTATATGGAATAAAAAGTAGCAGCAATAAGTGGCAGCAATCTATAGTCCAAGGCATTTGGGTTCAGAAAAATTTGGCTATTGTCTCATAGGACATGTAAGTGTTATATGAAATACACCTGGTCATACTCTTGGAGCAGTGATGATTTCCAGTGGTTAAAAATACACACTAAATTCAGGCATTTTTAAACTTGATTTTGATTTGTGATTTTCCAAAAGGTCTCTGGATCATGCTTTGGACTTGTTTTTTTTTTTTTTGTTTTTTTAGGGTGATGCTTGTACCAGCTGTCCTATTGTAGGTACTACAGAGGGGGAGGGTGTGCCTGTGCAAGGCCCTAAAGGAGAGAGAGGAGAGCCTGGTACTCCTGGAGAAGGAAAGCCTGGAAGAAATGTATGTGGAATTGCATATTTACTACTGTATGTAAAACAAACGTTTGTTTGTGTGCAGCTTTCTTTTTAATAGGACAATTGCTGAATATCATCAAACATGTTTTCTCTCCAGGGAAAACCAGGCTTACCAGGTGTGCAGGGGCCTGCCGGTCCCAAAGGCAACAAGGTGTGAATTTCCATTTATTGTATTATCACGTTTATAAATATCTCTGCAGAGGATTTTGTCTAAGCAAGTGTTACTGATAGATTCTAATCTATGTTGTCTTCCGCCACCTGTAGGGAGACGATGGAGTTGCAGGAGTTGGCCTTCCAGGACCACAAGTAAGACTGATGTCCTTAAAAAAACACATCTGGAGTCGACAGCTCATGCAGTCATACAGAACCTGCATGCAGCTGCTAGGTTGATGTGGTCCTGCTGTGATCTCAGTAATGAGCATCATGATGTCACCATTTTGCTGCCTTTTAGATCCCATGATAAACCCATGTAAAGTTGTAAATTACCATCTAAAAAAAAACCCTGACCTGTCCCCTCTCATTCACTGGGGAGTCTTTATTGCTTTGTTGACATGAGAAGCTGTGAAACATCTTGTACAGTCAGGCCTCCACACCCAAATCTCCACTATTTGTTTCTTCGACAGACCTTCTCATCCTCCTGTCTTTATTTCTGTTTTGTCTTAGGGTGAAGAAGGACCAAGAGGACTCCCAGGACCTGTAGTGCGTTAACCTCACACTTTCATGTCACTTTCTTTTCTACACCATATAATCAGATTTGTGACCAATCTGTGTGTAATGTACAGGGACCTGCTGGAGCCAGAGGACTCACTGGACCTGTTGGCCCTGCAGGGGAAAAGGTAGCATAACTCTGTTTTTGCAGTCAAATGTGTGTAGGTGTTGTGCACTAACTTGATACTTGTATTTTTGAAGAACTCTGAGAAAAAGAAAAAGTGAGAAAAAGTTTATTTGGAAAAATCCCCTGTTCACTTTAATAGTTAGATAATTATCTCAGGATTAGAAAAAAAAACAAAAAAAGTCTTGGAAAAATATATAATATGTTTTTTCCTGAATGAATAAGCTAATTGTCTCAGAATATTTACTTAAAAAACCCTGCAGATGTTTTTTTTGTTTTTTTTCTGAATTAATGAGGTAATTTTCTGAGTTTTGTTAATTAGTTAAAAAGTAAAAGGGCTAACAATAAGTTTTTATGATAATAACCTAATTCAGAAAAACATTTTTTTTTTAGTTTTTTTGAAGTGGGTACATTTCACTTCCACATATTGTTTGAAACAATGGAACCATGTGATGCTGACTGTTTCCTGTCCATAGGGCTCCATGGGAGAAGCTGGGCTTCCAGGACCACAAGGGCCTGAGGGCATCGGAGTAGCAGGGCCTCCAGTAGGACATAAGCGCATAAATGTTTATGCATGTGCATATGAGCATATAATGTTTGTAATGTTGTATTGTCAAACACTGTTTCCTGTTTACTTTTCCACTCACAGGGTAGGGATGGAGTCCCCGGGCCTCAAGGAGCTGATGGCAGACCCGTGAGTGTTCTTGTTCCTGAATTTGCATGTTTTGTACATGTGCATGAACAATTTGAAGAGATGTTAAAGAAATTCAAGAAGCAAACTTGAGTTGTTGCATCAGTGTAAGTGTCTGTTAGGAGTTTTAATTTATTTGAGCTTCTTTGGGAATTGTCCTTGATTTAGGCATCATTTGTAACCAAGGATGTCTGCCTCGATCCATAACAGAGGCAATGTCTGCTCCCATCTCATCCTCTGTCCCCTGATCTACGCTCAGCTCACTGCCCCGTGAGCTTTCTTCTGGAACAACAAAGCAAGTAGTAACGAAGCGCTTGTGTGTGTGTGTGTGTGTGTGTGTGTGTGTGTGTGTGTGTGTGTGTGTGTGTGTGTGTTTGTGTGTGTGCTGTCTCCTTCTTTTGCAGGGACTTGATGGAGCTAAGGGGGACAAGGTAAGTCTACCGTTTTGTTTGGATGAAGGGATCTGGAGGGGGCAGAATATAAGGGGGTGGAACAGATGGTAATCGCAAGAGATGGTTCCCCTCATCTCACACACACACACTCACACACACTCACACACACATGCATATACCTGCCTCGGGCCACAGATAGAGCTGAGGTGACGAGTGTACTGTAGCTGGCAGACAAGAGGAGTTTCAGGGCCTTAAGAGGGAGAGTGTGTGGGACTATTAATTACCGCATTCATCAGAGCCACCAGTCCAGACTGTCACTGAGAGGATGGGAGAGATGAAGAAGCGACGGAGGCAGTGCTTAAGGGTTGGGAGGGCTGTGAGATGTGGGACGGAAGCCCACAGTTAAAGAGTGAAAAGTAAAAAAAAAAATTAGGAGAGAGGATGAGCAAAACAGGTGTTATTTTCAGGGAAACCTTATTATATTGTGTCTTCAGTCTAGGACAGTTTAGTGCTTCACAGATAACATTTTATATACTATGTCAAGTTAACGTTTCCCAAATTATGTGTAAACAATTGAGACAGCATACATAAAGCAACTTTTTATAGGCAATTGGTAAAATATTTTTCTCACTGTTAATGCTTTGAAATTTGGAAATTGTGGTGTTACGCCATTACACATTAAACTGTATAACTTGACCAATCTTTGGTTGATCTGGTCCAAATTTCTTACATGTGATGAGGGTCCAGCCCTGAACATTTCTACATGTCAATATTGACAAATAGTCATAGCGCCCCGTTGGCAACAGGAAGTAACACGTTTTGCACCTAGCCCCACCAGTACATTTCACGTAGAGACACGGAATATGGTACACATATGTAGCAGGTTGTGAAGGACAAAAAAGCCTCTTGGATCCATATCCAAAACTCAACAGGAAGTTGGCCATTCTGAATCATACATGGCATTGTCGGCCTGTTTTTTGCCATTTCCATGCCTCGTACTTTACTGAATTCCTCCAAGGGATTTCACGCAAGCGACATCAGACTTGGCCAGTACTTTCATAAGAACCTTGGTATACAAAGTTGTGAAATGCATTGCAAGATGTTGCACGATGTGGGCGTGGCATGGCGGCAAAAAATGGCGTTTCACCTAAAAACATCAGATTGCTAAAACTTAGTCATAATTTGAGCAATCTGGTCCAAACTTCTCATGCTTCATTAGAGTCTGACCCTAAACAGTTTTATATAACAATATTTCATAATGCCCCACCCCTTTTCTTTGACCACTCCCATTTCCATAATTTGACCATGTTGCATACTTTTACAAACTGCTCCCCTTACGTTTTTGGTCAAAAATCATAACATTTTCCAATGGCTAAAAACGCTTGAAATGCGTAGATTAGGGCCTCTTTATAACAGCCAGTGGGGGGATTTGTGCAG